>LR737391.1:7155693-7220697 GCA_902655005.2 Marronus borbonicus | reverse complement strand
GTACATCAATCATTGTACATTCTTTGTCAATTATACAGTATCCGCGGAAAATTCTGCACCATATGGGAACCTGTTATTTCTTTAGTTTTAAAGAAACTGTGTTTATTGTTTGTTTGTACATCATTTTAGACGCCAAAATGTCCTGTTGTATTCGTAGTAATACGTAAATGTCATTTAACAATTTCAAATGTCCATAATTGTCATTACCTGAAAGTTTATTTTTCCAAATAAAATAAAATATTTTCTTCTTATTCCATTATTAAAGATGAAGAAAATACGGAAAAGAATATACAGTGTGTATTTTTAACAGAATGTAAGAGAAAACAAAAATTTAAATTTGTGAATGATGTTTGTTTATATTTACCCAAATAATGACATTCTTGGATATTTGAATTTTTTAGATTACCATTTACGTGTTGATGCGAATACGACGGAACAAATAATTTAGAACACTTTTGGCCTCTAATGACAATCAGTTACTTTAAAACTAAAAAAAAAGTTCCCATATGGTGACTTTTCCGCGGATACTGTGTTTTAAAAGTTATATCTGTATGCATATTGGAAATCTGGTAATGCTTACAACAGAGGAGAAAACGTCATATATTGTTAAAAGACAGATAAGCTTCAAGTAAATTCTGGCGATTTAGCTAACGCCTCGATCGAGTTATTAAGTAATTACGAATTAAATTCATAGCAAATTATAAATCCGGTTGTTCATTTCCCGTGAATGTATATGGTATTCGCGGGTTAGTTTAAAACTCGTACACATGACAGTTCTCGGGCTACATGCACTTAAGCATGTATCATACATCATCTTCCTTTCTCTGCTTTACAGATATATGCCGCATTTTTTAGAATTTTTTAAAGGTGGTGGCAGTAAGTACTAAAACGGCGTTTTAGTAATTACCTTTGTATCCTTTTTCCAAAATTCGATTATTTAAAATAAAATAAAAATAAGTTGTTACGTATAAGACAAGGAAACCATATTAAATTTTAAAATGTTCACATTTTTCCTACAGTTCTTGAATGAAATAGAATCCGATTTAATGCTCCTCTCGAATCTTCTGGTCGCATTTAAACACTTATTTATGCATGCAACGCCTAAATCGTAAAACGTAAGGAATTAGACGGACGATTAATTATTAATGGTAAATTTACACTTAGATATGCCTAAATTGACACTGAATCGTATTGGAAGATTTTACATTACACAACGTTATGGAAAATAGGAAATTATTGTCCAGTTTCACTACTACTGTGGTTGGCTTAGTTTATAACTCCCTTCTAACTCCCACGCTCTAAAAATAATAGGCCAGAAATAGGAATTTTGTTCTATAAGTCGAGCTCTTAATCACTAGAGAGACCTTTGCTTTGGACAGGTAAACATGATGTGTGGGTTGCGCTGACGACAGTTAAGCGCTGAGACGTTACTTGTGACATTACAATACGTACCACCCTTACATGAAATTCCCTACTTGTCTTTATTCCTTAAAATAGAAAATTGCAACATTGAAGGCTGTTAATATGTATCCAAAATTTGCGTTGAAGTGCAAAATATGATACATGTACCTAAATTTGAAATTCAAAACGCGACAGGTCACACAGTAGGTCGTGTGATTGTCGTAGCTGTCGATTCTTGAGTGTTTGGTTCTTGTTTATACTCAGAACATGGTAAAAAGTTTAAGGTCTAAGTTACAAGTTATGGTCAAAAATTTATTTTTGAAATAATTCTGCTTTACATTTTTTGAGCTTTTGTTTACAAAGAAAAGATAAAAGAACCAACATTTTTCAATATCGACATTGCGCTACTGACATGCAAAAACACGACAAAATATTTGAACTGAATTAGTAAGCGTTTTGGACGTAAGCTGGCCATATCGTGTTCATATCTAGGATCTGTTTTATAGTCAAAATCGAACAAACATTTTAGGAAGTAAATAGAATAATGTAGAATGTTTTTCTCGATTTTTTTCAGATTTAGATCTAACGCACATTTCGCGTTTTGCATCTATTGCCCCTCAAATATGAGAACAAAACATTAATTTTTATAAACAGCATAGTGACATCACCGTTACAACCAATGTGTAAACCTGATGTGTTTTGTTAGGGCACCCTAAATTGTGTGTGTACAATTATACATGTAGAATACTATAATTTTTTAGGACAAACGACAAACAAAACGAATTTTACAATTTGTATCTACAAGCCTCTCTCCATAAATGTTTAAAGCAACGGAATTTTAATTTATTTTTGTGTTTTTAACAAGGTTCTTTTGCATCTAAATAGCTTTTTTGAAATATAATAAAACCAATGTTGAGATTAGGAAACAAACCAGATCAAAATAAATGTACCTAGAAGGAAAGTATTATTAAAACTTCGTACCAGAACAAATTTAATTTTCGCATAATTTGTGAGTCATATCAGAAAATGTATCAATTTTTCTCGAAATAAAGAAGTCAGCAAGGATAATGATTTATGATAAAGTATTAGTGATGAACTCAACAATGTGCTTTTGTCTTTTCTGGCGTTTGTTGGGAAAAGGTTTCGGCTTGTTGCGGGAGGAATAAATAAGCCTGAATTTGAAATTATTTATGTAATATTCATATTGGTCCTGGGGGATATTTATGCATACATATTTTATATTTAATAAATATGTATGTGTATGTTATCTATGGCTGGTACGCAGCGAGAATTGTAATGTAGTGTTACATAATTATTATTGCTTCAATACCTCATACGTATTTACATATTTAAAAATAGAATCCTTAACAGATTTTAATGGAAAAGTGCGACAATGTTTATTTTCCGAGGCATACTGTATTTCAGTTCGTTAAACTAAAAAAATAATTAATTTTCTATAGAGTAATGAAACATTTTTTCTAGAAGCAATGTCCACACTTCTCCGAATAAGCTTGGAAAATATTGTAAACATAACAAATTAAATAGTAATTTTTAATTACTATACAACAAACAAATAATAAATAAAAACGAGCAAATAAACACAAATTCTAGAGCTGTATTACTCTAGCGGCACATATTTGTTATTCATACACCTTCACATACTGGCACATACAGTCTGTCCCCGGATCAACACATGGATGGGTAAGGTAGACAGGTTGAAATTTTATCTTTTGAGGTTCGGCCATGCTTTAGTAGTAAGCAACTTATGCCGTAATGTTATTGCAGAAAATCAAGTAGATCTTGGAAATTTTCAAGGAAAGAATTTTTTCAATTAGTAAAATTGATTTCTATAAGACATACGATACGAGGGTTATTAAAAAACAATGTTCAGAGTAACAAATTATGCTATACATTTTGTGTAATGTTACATTTTTTTTACACAGAATTTTCCTTAAGAGCTATTCTTCCGTTTTATACCGTTTTTTTTTCCTTCTGACCAATCCTATATCGCGTATTTGTTTCTATTGACTGATGGCTAATGTGAAGTTAGCGTCCATTCACACTGATTTGTTAGTGAGGCTCTTTGTAGGAACCGAATCTCAAGTTCTAGGGTGGTCTTAAATATGAAATTGACTATAAAACGTTCCTTCTATTTTTAGAAAACTTTTGATATAACTTTCGTTGAATCCTTTTCAGTGAATTTCTTCTAATTTGTAAAATTTCAACTCCCTACTTCCGACCCCTTCCACTTCTAGTTGGAGGGAAAATATCGCAGTATCTTTTGGGATTCGTGCCTTAACTGTCGAGGTAGCTAGACGTAACAAGTCGATCAAGCTTACGCTTCTCCAATTTTATGTAGGTATCGAGAGTTGTCGAGTTTGTCGTTTCGAAAGTTGTGGCATTAACTGTGAGGCAACAGCGATAGAGGGTATTGATTAAAAATACTCTCGAAACCACGCTGATAGCAGAAACATGTCCGTGAGTTAGTGTATTTTTTTCTCTCCTTTTGTTGCGTTTGCCGTAAATTATTCCATCAATAGCATGAGGAAGCTATCTTAGCATTATTTTTTTGGTTAATACGTAACACAGTTCTCATCATGGTCCCAAATTTAACCCGGCAACTTAATCAAAAGTCATAACAAACAAATATTTTAAACTAATGAAATTTAAATTTACTCCTACTAAATACCAAATTACCGATTAATTACTGCAATATATTGCGAATGGTGCTTAGAGACTAGATTTTGTATATTATTTCTTGGTTTTTGGAATTAAAGGGATCAGTAACCACGTAAGAAAATATGGAACTTATAGCAGACAATAGCTGCAAATTTGTAGTTGTGGCAATTATGCTATGCCACTAATTTTTTCTTTGGTGAACTTCTTCGCTCTCACGATCTCCCTAATTTTTAGGTTACACTGTAGGTTAAGCACATCATGGTGTGCACATGTCGGGTGTCGTTTTGTTATAGCGATATTGTACTAGTTAAGGAAAGTCAATTGGACACGGCACAACTGGAGTTCTATGATGAATTATGCGAAAGTTTTCAAGAGGAAGATGTGCATAGTACAATGGATTTCTACGAAATTTAAATTTTTCTTTTTGCGCAGAGAAAGTGTTAGAGTTACTCCTACAATTGTAGATAGATGGCTATGAAGGGGATAACTTGCTTCCTACAATATTGTAAAAAAGTCTTATGACTTGCTAAAAAAATTACTAGATTAATTGTTATCAATTAATCTAGTAATATACATAGTTTACCACTTTATATCGAGTGTTTGATATATAATGGTTAATGAAATAACGAATAAGCATTGGACAACTACGGGATATTCTGCCCACGCTAAACAGGTCGTATGAAGGTGTTTACTCCCCAAGTATTCGCCAAAAATTTGAAAGGAGTAAGGTAAACTACAGAACACCTTACTCTGAGAAAAGAGTTGCGAGGCCGGATCTTGAAGCGAGAACTTCGAGACCGATAGCTGGGCGCATTAGGCATTACGCTGCCAATAATAATGAAAATGATTTGACTTAACTAATAGTAATTAATAATAGTATTTTCTCTATGTTAACGGAAGCTTTGCACGGTTTTTAAATATATGGAGAGATCGACCCCGTACCTCGTCATACATTTTTAATTTAAAAATCGTGCAAACTCTAGATGGAATCAAGTACCCCGAAAGCAGGCAATTAAGCTACTAAAATGTGCTGTTTGTACCCTAAAGGAAGGAATCTTCTAGTCTTTAGAGCGTTATACGAATTTTCGGATGCCCGTGTTCCCTTATTAATTAGATTTAAACTCCAAGGAAAGGAAACGAAATATATCTTTTCATAAAAGATTTCAGATAAAAGAGAACGTTGAAATGTATACGTATCATCACATAATGCCAAATAAACATAGTCAAGTTAATAGGGTAGAATATTTGTAGAATATATAAAGGAGAAAGTATTAATATTTGTTCGCGCGTAACGTTGATTTATGATAGCATTAATATCACATTGCCTAAGTACAACATATGTATAATCCTTATTTCACTTGAAGAATCCATTTGCTCTAAAGTCGTTCGTATGCTTGCCATCTGTCAATAAGGATTGAAATTAACGGTATACATCTAGTTTTCGACCGGAATACTTCATTCTAAATTATTTATCATGAAAATAAACGACCTCATTGTCGGTATCAGCGCAATAAATAATTCCATCCTACCATTTCCATTGTGCTCCGTTACGCTGCCATTGTATTAAAACGTTCACGTAGTCTCATGGATTCACGTGCAGGTGCGGCGTGGATCTTCGGGTACAAGTACCGCCTTGACTATTTGTAGCGTCGGTTTCGGCGTGTGAAGTTTACCAAATCCGATACGGGTTTTGATTTCAGCTCCAGCGGAACGCTCCATCTGCTGGATAGGTTAGCTATAAAGTATGTGCTACATTATGAAATATCATTAGCGAATGAAAGTAATCGCTTCCAATTTAACTTTTGACATAGATACATATAAGCAAACTGGTTTCAGATTCTAAAGCATCGTTAATGATGTATTTGTTTTAAATTGCAGTTAAATCAATTGGTAGGTGTCTTGAATGTACACTTCACATATTTGTTCAAAAAGAATAGTTTTAGAGAGCTGTAATATTATCTATGCATAAACTGGTTGAACAGCTTTCTGGAAGATATTAGATTAGTTTTACAATTTACAAACCCTTGTAAGTATCCTTTTAACTAGTTTGTTATAGGCACATCACTGCAAAAGAAATAACTTCCAAGCAAAAAATAAACTGTGAAAGTAATATTTTAAAACATACAAATGCAGGCAATTTGCGACCTTCTATACATATGTATCAATTAACGGAAAAACAAATTGTTTTTTAAGATCGATTTCACATAGTATGATCTGATGAAACGTCATTTTTTGTTGTTTTTTTTGTAATCTCTTCTATCCATTCACCAAGATAATGAACCGAAATACGCAGCGCAAATAAAGAATTATCTAAACTAATATGAATTTGATGTGCTTGATTGATCACCGTACTGACCTAACCTTACCTCACACAATATCCACGGATAAAGATCAAAACAATCCTGTGCAGCGACAACGTATTTACGCATTTTTTGAAGGACTCTGAAGATGTTGGACTATTCTTCAAATGAAATGGTGAATATATATATAGTGAAGGTTTAGATAGGCGCGGCCAAGTTAATGTGATCTATACCTATCTAACCTCCCTAAGGTGTTCGACATGATCAATCATGAGTTGCTGGTGTTGAAGCTAAGCTCCTTCGGTTCTGTTCTATCTTTTGAAATCATACCTGAAAGAGAGAGTGTTATGTTACTTATAATGGATTCTGTTTTAATGACTTTGTTCTTGTTTCTGGCACTCCCCCAGGGATCGAATCTGGGACCATTACTGTTTATACTTTATGTTAATGATCTGCTCCCGAACATCAATCTTCCGATGTATTAAAATCTTCTCGGAAATATCGTCAGTTGATCACACAAGGAAACTTCAAAGTGGTCTTGATGTGCTGGCAGAATGGTGTGAACTTTTCAAGATGAAACTCAATGTTGAAAAGTGTTGCGTACTTGCGTATTCTTGTTCTTCTTCACCTCTTGTATTCCTTTACCGGATCAGTGGCGCCAATTTATCACATAACCTTCAATTTAAAGGCTAGGGTGTACTTTTCGAAACCACTCACCTTTAAATCGCACATTAACAATATCTGTTTTGAAGCAGTCTCTTGGTTCTATTATGCGTGTCTCTAGATACTTCAAGAATGTAACCTCATTAGAATCGTTGGTACTGAGCAAATTAGAATATGCAGTTCTAATCTGGCATCCTCTATATGCCTGTAATTTTCTAAGTCTAAATCGTATCTTGGAAATTTCTCAGGTTTCTTTCATACAAGATTGATGGAATTTATTCTGAGAGGTACTCCACAGGATGAATTACTGGAAAAGCATAGCATGCTAGCGTTGTGTACGAAAAGGGATGGCCTCTGTGAGAGATTTCTGGATGCGGGATGACATCGACTGCTCAGTGTTACTTCAACGAATGAACTTCCTTGAGCCACGATCAAATTCAAGATAGTTGTTTCATTCTTTCAGTCACATGGACAAACATTATGAAACGAGCTTCTACATACACCCCTTGTAAGGCGGCTAATAGGCAATATGACTTGTTTAAATATGAAGAGAGGATGATGGAACAAGAGGGAATGTATATGTTTTCTTATTATTTGTGTGTATACTACTTGCAATTGTATTATACTGTTATTATTATTATAGTTATTATTACTATTATTATCATTATATCAAAATCTTCCACCATTAAATATCTGTAATACCCCAAGTAATTCTTCTAAATTACATGCAGCTAGTAGCTCGAAATGACCTCATACGTATTGTTAATACGACCTATTTCAAGGTTTATAAAGGTTCAGCAAACAATAGGATGAAATCGAAAACGAACAAGAAACAATAATTAAAGCTAAATATTCTGTTTATAGTATTAAATTCTGAATGTTATTGTATTGATAAACTTCGCTCGTAGGGAAAAAATAAGAGAAAACAATTACCAAATACTAATAATTAATTGATATGCACAATAATTTTCAAATATTAAAGAATTGGCCGAAACGAACAATACCTTTCACAAAAAATTTGAATAGGGAAACCTCCCTGAGCTATCATGAGGATGCTCTTTACCTTTCTCCAAACTAAAATGTTCCAAATTCTTCGTAATGGATGAAAGTTTGAACAATTTAGTTAATTGTACGGTGAAATATGCTACGATTCCTTCATATTATTTTTTACGTATGGTGAAGGCCTAACGGGGTGTATAAGCCCTCTAAAGCTTGTTATAACTTCAGGAGCTTTTAGTGTGTAAATGGTGTATGTAAAATGTTCTATTGCTTTGTTACTATTACCCCCATGTCGTATAGGGTGGAAGCTCAGTTCCACAACATATGAACGATGGTTCGAAATTTTACCGGAATTTACTAAGAAATTTTTGAGTCTAGCGGGATTCGAACGCACAACGTCTGTCTCTGTCCAGTTAGGCGCAGGCCCTCTTACCACGGGACACCGAGGCGTTTAATAATGGGATATATCGATAGTAATACACAAGATTAATTTTGAAAAATTTACTTCCGTCAAAAAGTATTTCCAATCTAATCGTCGTTTATTTATTTCAATATGCAATGTATGAATGTATACTTTTAATTTAGATACTACCAAAACATGCCGAGATCATATTCGAAAATACCTACTTACATATCTAATGTGACATCGGTTAACTTTGAAATACGAAAATAATCTCAGGTTTGCTTAAAATTTTGGGTTGTGAATAGAGATGACAAAGGCAGGTGAAGTTATTACTTTTTTGCAGCGACTAGACAGACTCGTGTTTTGTCGACTCTCAGGGAAATCAGTAGGCAATACGAACCTTTTCTTATGAGACGAATAGACACGAGTCTGTCTAGTCGCTGCAAAAAAGTAATAATTGCACCTGTCTTGGGCATCTCTAGTTATGAATGCATGTGAATATGAAATTTCGATTTCCTCAAGTGCTGATGTTGAATTCACTCTCTTTCGTGTAATACAAAAAAGCAATTATTATAACGTGCAAGATAAAGAGAATAATAACGCACAAGAGAACTAGGGCTGGTTTGAGGGATGAACGACCAATATTGCTTCATATTGTAAAACTTGTAACTGTATGCATTGAAAATATAAATATTAATAAACTTGGAAAAATTTTTTTTTTTTGTAAAATGGACAACACACACAATAAAACGTATTACATAAATAATTGTATGTAATCTGTTATCATTAATTCAACTATAAGGTAGCAGAGCATTCGTCACAATAAAAAAAGCTAAATGCTCTTTTATTTGCCGGATATTTTTCTGCTTTTCCAATTACGCTTCTCTTCCTCGCTGTAATCTTAACAAGCCGGATGCAAATTGTTCATAATGTTGTTTCAATTTTTCATCTTCTACATTAGCATAATTTTCGGGTTTCTATTGACATTATTTCTTTCTTTGTGATCCGTTATTTCTAGCATGCTAGTTATGCTATCATCCTGTTATAATTCTCTCCTCAATTTGTAGAACTAAGTATACACGCTTGATTTTTGTTTGTGGTATTTATGCCGCTCTTTATGTAAATTTCCTTTCTTTTCTTCTCTATTTGTAATAACTGGTATCCTTCGTTTGCAGAATTCATGGATAATAACCGTCCCTTTTCATTTCATTTCGACTACATTTACATTTATGTACTGCTAGTCCCCGACAGATCTTTCTTTTGTATTCATACTACTTCATTCGCGTTTGCTTCTTCCTTAAGATTTCACACCCAAATTGTCGCGTCAATTTAAACTTTTCTTCTTTTTCGTCGCTTTTATTTTTCTTTTAAATCGTTATCATTATTTCCATAAAAGCTATATACTTTTCTAAAGGAATAATTATGAATATTATTACTATTTTTGTCTGATATGCAACATCTACGGCGTCGTCTTCAAAAAGTTACTGAAATAATCACAATCAGTTTCAAGTCTGTGAAAGAACAGTCAATGGATATGGAGTTTTAAAATATTGCATTTTGAAACTCCAATCTTTGAAGTAGATTAGAGTACTGAACACGTAATGTACATATGCTAAATCGATACTCCCAAAATTCAATTGAAAGCAATCTTGTTAAGGCCCGATTATAACCAAACACTCGTAACAAGTTTCACATTCAACAAAAATCCTATCATCGAGAGCCGCATTACTTTTAGTTTCTGTTTGGAACGATTTATATGCACATTCTAAAAGAAAACCGACGACTTCTCAAACCCGTCCCCATCGCCATCGATTCAATTTTAATTCATCGCCCGTTGTATTTCCATAAAAATGAAATTCGTACCTACCGAAATACTTAACATTTTACGACTTAGGCGTTGCATGCATAGATAAGTGTTTAAATGCGACCAGAAGATCCGAAAGAAGCATTAAATCGATTTCTATTTCCCTCAAGAACTGCAGGAAAAATGTGAGCAACTTAAAATTTGATATGGTTTATAATTTTGCGAATATATAATGCGTACTAGAGCATGTGATAAGATTGAAGCTTTCTTTTTGCTTTAAATGTAAAGCAAACGCACTTTTATTTCATTTTAAATAGTCGAATTTTGGAAAAAGATACAAAGAGTAATAACTAAAATGCGGCTTAAGTACTTATTGCTACCATCTTCAAAAAGTTCTGAAAACTGCGCCATTCATCTGGAAAGCAGAGAAAGAAAGATGATGTATGGATGTATGCTGAAGTACATGTAGTCCTAGAATTGTCTGTGTATGAGCTTTTAATTGACTCGTTAGTATCATATATAATTTGCAATGAACTTAAATGGGAATTATTTAATAACTTGATCCAGACGTTCGCTAAATCGCCAGAATTTATTTGTCTTCAAATGATATTTGATATTATTCCCGCTGTTGTAAGCATTGCCAGATTTCGATTATGCATACGAATGCGTAAGTCATCTAAAAATTTCAAATGCCCAAAAATATCATTATTTGGACAAATATAAAAAAACGTCATAAGAAAAAGTTGTCATATTTTGTGAACACGAAACATTAACGGCGATAGAAACCGAAAACCCTTTCAGTCAGTCTTTATTTTTTTTTTCACACTCCCCGACGGCGATCCAATCGTATTTGATGGTGGGGTTGCTCTAAGGATGGCGTACTGAAATACCTTCTGTAGTCATATTTTGTGAACACGAACGAAAAACACACCTTCCGTTTAATATTATCCATTATTTATCTATTTGTTTTATATTCATGAGATTACAGGAAAATAATAAAGTCATAACTGTATAATTGAAATATGAATAATATTAATCAGCTGATTGTTGAGGTAAATAAAGTAAAGGCAAATATTATTCCTAAACTTTTCTAAGGGTGTAAAGTTTGTACTAGTTCGGTTCACAATTTTTGACGGCGTTTCGTGCAGTTCAAGTCAACCGATTTCACACAGCGATCTATCGCGCACGAAAGCTTCTGTATGTCATAAACCATGGATAACTTCACTCAAACACATTTGGATCGACTATTGTGAAATGAATTCGCTACATACTTGGTACTAGCTTGGTCTCAACCTTACCCTATGTTACCATACGTTTCAGGCCGAAAGAAAGCCGTCCGTAGTGAGGGATTCTTATCCCTTTCTATGTCACTTGTAGTGGTTCACTTGATAGCGGTCGTGGTACGCTGACGACTTAGAAGCATGAAGAGTCAAAGTGTTAACAGCTATCCTGCAGAAGGTACCATTATAAATGAAAAAAGCAGTGTTTATGTACTCGCGATTCATACCAATCCACTTATATTGGTAGATCTTATGGGAATTTTGAAACTGTATCAAAGAACATGCCAGATGCTTATAGCCAAATTCGTCAGGATTCTCTCACTTTACTGGACATCTTAAGAATAATGATTATACATTTGACATTAAGAATTACTTTATCATTTCAAATACAGCTAACACAGGTAATACTTTAAATAACTTAGAAATTTTGCGACAGGAACTGACAAGTAAACGCAATTCCTTTAACACCCAATCACAACTTGGGGCCACCTCTCCATTTCAGGTACTTTTCGAAGGATGAGTCCTGTCTTATACGGTTTTCAGCTTAAATTTTTTGTTATATATGTTTAATGGTTCTAACACTTAACCATTGATACTATTTTAAAAATATATCAATTTTTATGCAGTTTCATATATGAGAAGAGAGAAATTCTAATTTTGCAATTCTATTTATAATATTACCGGTATTCGTTTTGTGTCTGTTTACACAATAGTTCTTAGAATTCTATTAAATGATTACGATTTGATTTTTATCCTATATTTAATGTAACTAAAATTTAAAATTAATTTGGTTATATGTTACAATATTTTAAATCGAATTTTATTTGCTTTTGTATCTGATCCGATGATGCACAATATGCATGAAACCTCCATTGACGGATTATTAAAGAGATTGTTATAGCTTTTTTGGGAAAATACACTTATTATACAGTTACATTATTTTCACGTTATTTACAGTATTTTTGACTAGCATTTTGAAAAGAATTATTCCCATAATGATTTGAAATTTATGCATTTAAAGCAGCGTTACCTCGTATAAATTTGATGAATAATAGGTTTTCCAGCTGTACGTTGTAATGGTGGCCGTTTTTACGGCAGAAAACCCAGAAAAATTAAATTTCATACATTTTCAAATAAAAATAGTCCAGTTAAGAAAATCGCCCGCGCTATATTTACTCTTTGGCGCCATATTTCTGAGAAATTCAAAAAGAAAGTGCACGAAGTGGTCGTTAACGAAGAGAAATTTTACACAGAAAAGCGTTTCTTGCTACTTACTTCACAGATGTTGGTTTTAGCGTGAAATACACCAAAGGAACATTTTTTCCCCTTTGGTTAAAAGGTGACGTACTTAAAAGTGTGCTTGGGACACAATATAAAAAGCGTGATGCTTTTATGACAATTGTATTAAAAATTCCTCACCACTGTCGCATTTATTTACAAAAGCTCATATTAATTTACGTTTCGAAATTGTATTAATCAAGGTAAGGATGGATTTTAAAAGCTATGTCCCGCTATTTTTCCGAATTGAATTATGGTTGTTTGGCTTGTTAATTTTAGTTAATTCTGTATAAGGTTTATTTGTTTATTCCTTGATATAATCTGGGGAAATTTAACTAGTACTCCGTAGTAGGTTTGAGATATGATTTATGTATTACTTTCAACCTATGCCGAGATTTTATCAGTGAATAAATTTATCACACGTTACCTTCATTCTATTTCGTCATAAAAGAATGCTCCGCATTCGGTTCTTTTTTCCTCGCAGAACCCAATATTAATAACCTTTCCGCATTATATCGAAAATTATTGACAACTTTCACTTTATCATGTTTATTCAATGCGGTTGAGTTTGGGCGGACAATATCTCAACTATGAATCTTCGGGGAAGCTGTAACAACACAATCACCGCTATAAATTGCTCGATAATGACCTACGTAGTACGCGATATATATATGTATATACGGCAGATTTGAAATACGTAGGGGAAATATACATTATTAGAAAATATCATTTCTTCTGAGAACTAAGATTTGATTGCGTTTTCTTTTGTTGAAAGCTATTGTATTGTTTCTCTGATAAGAAATGTATGTACAAGAAGTAAGAAAGACATGATGGAACATTTTGATTGTTGAACGCGTGGTAGGTACGCTTGTTGTTATATTTCCGAAATGTGTTAAGAATTATTTTTGTTCGACAGAAATTGCTGTTTTTTGATTATATCTAGTATGATTAGTTTATTTACATCTTAGTTGATGTTACAAGAGATACATTCAATTTATTAATAACCTGACTATTTGCATCAATTAAAAAAACACTATGAATTTGTAAATAAACGAGTCGTTGGATCTAGCTTTAAATCAATTGGAAGAAGAGTAGAAATTTAATTTAGTTCATTAGTATGGCTTATATAACATGTATCTGAATTACTTGATTAAACTTTACCAACGTGATGATGGAAAGCCTGTATTGCTGCTGAAGGAAGACATTGTCAGCAATTACAGCAAATTTAATGAATCGTGTTAATAATAAATCGTATACAACACGAAATTTCCTCCTGGAATTTTGATAAAAATTGTGACCATTTATTCGCAATTTTGAAATTTGCGCGTAACTTTTTAAGGTACCGCCGCATTAATTTGCTCAGGAAAGTGCGATAACCATCAACAGAATCTACAATCGGATTTTCAATTGGTATAACATTAATTTTTTTCTATTAAACGCTGAGCATGCACAAAGATGAGGAATACTATTTTAATGCAAAACGTTAACTTTTTTCACGGAGCCTATTTGTTCTTTTTATAACTTTCGCAGTATAAAAAATTTCATGTTTCAGGAGGCTGTAATGCTTTGCTTCCGATATTTTTCAATTTTAGATAAGTTACCAATAACAAAACGAACCGTTATCAATCTTTCTCAAAACTAGCTACTCGCGTGTGTATGTACAGATAAAAAAAATGCTCTCGGAACCACGCCGGGTAGGCAGAAACATGTTCCTGAGTAGTGTATTTTTTTCTCTCCTTTTGTTGCGTTTGCCGTGAATTATTCCATCGATACCATGAGGAAGCTATCTAAGCATTATTTCTTTGATTATTGTTTCCAGGCATTTTCATGTTGTGTTTCAAACTTTATTGGATGTACATTTTCTTTTCTAGTCTGTATGTTCCTTTTTCAACGGATTTCCTGCGTTGTTCTTAAAATGATAGAAATTACAAAAATCTTTTCCAAATGAATGGACAGAACGAATTTTAACTCTAGAATCATGAAAAAGATCCGTTTAATTTTGACATTTGATAATATTTAAAACAAATACCCAATATTTGTTTTCAATGTTAATACAATATTTAAAACGCTGCTTTCTTTTTCCCATTGGCGATCTATGACATATAACAGTAGCAACAGCATCATCTGTAACCCTGACGGAATTGTGAACCTCAAAGAAGAGAACTATGATAATAATGTGGAAAAGGCTATAATTTTATTCACATGAAAAAGCATTATCTTAAAACTTATTTACTAGATTTACATATTGAAGTATTCAGAATGTATATTACCCAATAACAGTATGTGCTTTTTCTTCAGCATTTCTTTTATCGGCTCTGTAATCGAAAAGTTTGAGGAACAAAAACGATTGGTAGTTGGCGCTGCAATGGTGGATGAATGCATAACAAATGAAGAATTATTATATTATATTATTTTAAATTAAAAAGCTGTTCGCGGAATAAGGTTTCGAGCAAATTTCTCAATATTTCGTAAATATTTTGTAATATTCCCTAATTGCATAATTGAAACATAAAGATGGATAGCAATATATCAAAAAATGCCTATAAACAACTAAATATAGCTCCTCTTGGTAATGAGGGGCTCGTTCAAGACAAAAGCATTGTTAGAAGAGAAAAAACACCGTCCAACGGACATGCTTCTGCCTACCCGGCGTCAACAGTGTTGCTCCGAGTATTTTGCCTAACACGATCGTCATCGTCGTTGGTTATCTGGACCTTGATTCTCTTTCCTCCAATTACCATTATCTTCTTAATCTTGCCGGGGTATGTGGACCTCGGAGCCTTCGTGGGTGTTCTATTTGAGGGTAGAACAGTAGGGAATCAAACAGCAGTCTCTCCATCTTATACGAAATTATTTTATATTCCTTTCGCCAACCCACGCATATCTATATACACTAATAAATACATTTAAATAAAAATATATTTATTAATGTGAAACGTTTTTTTTCAGTAAAAAAAATATCATTCTGAGAAATAGATATAAAAAAGAAAATTGGCACGATGCGTTTTGTTTTTTTTTTTTTTTAAAGTCATAGTAACGCTTCCTATACTTCGAGTAAAAGCAAATACTATAACCCCTCCGCCTAAAAGTGGTAAAAGGAAACTTAGCAATTTTTTTTCTTTACGTTTACTTATTAAAAGCATTTATTTACAAGTTCACGTGTAAAAGTTAAAATACCTTTACGCGTATAAAATACAATGAAACTATATTTACGTTTATATGTGAGTTTGTATAGTTTGCTTATGTTGCTTGTAATTATTATTTAATTTATTGATTAGTATTTATTTTTTCGTCAATGAGCCTCTGTCTAAAGGTAAACAAATCCTGAAATTTGAATAAAGACTTTATAAAGAAAGGTACAACATCATGGATGTTCTAATTCCTAAAACTATATTGAAAAAAACGCGAATTTCAACTTCTTTATTTCAAAGAGCACGGTCTGTACATGATGAATTCTTCGAATAGTCTCTATAAAGACACGTTTAATGATACTACATATCATGGACGTTTGAAGTACCGATTTTAATAGATTTATTTTTTTTTATGGAAATGTTTCCAGATGTACATACAAGGTGGGCCAAATTCGATACTTTTAATAGGGGACTTATATTGCTAAAGGAATTGGACAAAAACTGACCTAAGATTCTGGAGCTCGATTTTAAAGAGAAACCGATTTTTTGAGATATTATCAAGATTTGTGTTTTTGGAACACCCTATATATTTTTACGCTATTGAAAAGCATACAAAATTACCTTTAGAATGTGTCGATTATGTTTACAACAGAACGTCGGACAATTCGAACACTTGCTATAATTTATTATGCATCTTTTAGTAACAAAGGTATATTCTGTAAATATTTCGTTTAAATATGTCGGTAAAAATTTTAGAAACCAACTTATTTTAGTTCTAGTCAACTTCAAATTTTCAATGCATTATGAATTTTTACCGAATAAACCCTCTTCATTCCTTATAGCTATAATATCAGTAATGCTATTAATGGTTTCCTTAGTTTAGTTTGTTTGAATTGTTATTTGTAACATTTAATATTAAAACAATTTTTTTCTGCCTTGTTGAAATCTTTTATTTGCTTATTTACCACCATTCATAGCCATCTTAAAATAATGTGAAATCTTTTATTTGCTTAGTTACCACAATCTTAAAATAATGTGAAATGAAGAAAAACAAATAATTTAAAAATTGTTTAAATAAAATATCAAGTGTGTTATAACATTCTAAAGGTAATTTTATATGCTTTTCAATAGTGTAAAAATATATAGGGTGTTCCATATAAAAAAACGCAACACTTGATAATATCTCAAAACATAGGAGTTTAAAAAAAGAAAAAAAATAGAGCATAGGATTCTGCGTCAAAAGGCGCCATAATATAGTTTTTATGTAAATCAAGCATTTTCACAAATAAAAAAGTTACAAGGGTTTTTAAAAATTGCACATTTTAAGAAAACGCTCTGTATCTCTTATATTAAGGAAGATAGATCTAGAAATAGAGATTTCACCAATCGATTTCTTTTTAAAATCGAGCTCCAGAAGGTTAGGTCAGTTTTTGTCTAATTCCTTTAGAAATATAAGTTCCCTATTAAAAATATCGAATTTGGCCCACCTTGTACATTAAGCATCACTGGGTTTTCTTTTGAGTTAGTTATATAAATTCATATTTATTAAGCTAAATTAATATCAAAGAACTTACAGAGAGCATTTTGAAATTTAATCCGAACATGGACATTTTCGACTAAATGGATTTTGATTCTTCTCTTGTGGTTGCTTATTTCACAAAAAAATATAGGTGAAATGTCTTCTACTTCCTATATACAGATCCACTCGCTTCCAGGTTGTTTCCCAGAAAATCATTAAATGTGTGTCCACTAAAAAGAGTATTTTAAATATTAGAAAAATCTTTCAAAACTATATTTATAACATTCTAGGTGGGCACATATTCCTTTTGGTTTGGAGTATAAAGTGTTTGTAGTAATCTTTCACAATTTTGAAGCACATCTAGAGTGCTTTCTGATAAGGTACGATTTTAACAAATAACTAGAGAGCTCATGTTGTCGTTCACGCAGTACCCATGGGGCAGCCCGAATATATAATCAAAATATGTCCTACAGTTAATTAATTAATAGTAATTCATTCCTGTTACCAGTTATCGCATCTAAATGTAATATGCATATTGTTTATTTAAATAATTCAAACTCCTGAGCGCTAAACCCGCGATAATGTATTTGGGATAGCCTAGAACATCATAGTAGTAAATTCATATATTATGTATTCCTAATATAGATACACTGCTTTGCGCTTAATGTTTAACGTACTATTAAAACGTGCTATGTGTTGCTAAAGGCAGGGCCTTACTAGTTCTTTTCAATTACTTAGAAATCTGGAACAGCAATTTCAATCGCCAATCAATGTTTACCAATTACTCTACATTTCTGTGCGTTAGCAGAGTGCAAGCGTGTTCTCCACAAAACATAATATTGGAAATTGTCCATTCAATGGAAATAAAATGATGGCACGCAAGGATTCATAAATGGAATCAATTACCATTCGGTAAATTTATGTGCAGCCCCTCGGATGTGCATATATAGGCGCAATGTAGAGCAATTTGAAATTTAAATTATTCCGGTGAAGGTAGGAGCTTCATTCAAATTTATGTACGACTGATTAGAAAAAACGGGACGTACACCAAGTGCGCTCCAAAGCGCTAACCACAATTATCTTCAAATTTAGAGTTCATTAATAAACTAGGTACCTTGCAATTACGTGAGTCCACTACGTACGCATTTATCCTACAAAAGCTATGATACGGAATGTTTTGATAGTTCTGGTATATTAAATTATACTGTTATAAATTTGTTCTCCCTTTTTTATGGTCCTATACATATGGGATAGTTCTCTAGTTATTCTTTCGGTAGTTTAAAAAAGGATAAATTACAAATAGCAGCGCTTTCGATAATTAAATTAATAGAATGAAAACACTAACCCCAAAAGTTTTGAAAAAAAAAGACATTTGTGCGGTCTCTTTCTAGTAATGCGTCACGCAATAAAACCTCGTGTTTGTTTGAATATTGAACTTGAACTCGTACTTAAAGTATTATTTGAACACGACTGCATATGAAATTACTTTTTAAAATTAACCACTTAACTACAGTCTTTTATCAAAGGCGACTGGAACTAAACAGGGCAAATCTTCATAGCGCCTTTTCGTCCCTTCGTTCCGATTTGTGAAAAATATGCGCCATTGTATATTTTAGACAATATCTTATATTTCTATCATTAATAATTTCAGTACAAATACCATATTATGGCCAGCAATATGCCATACGAGTTTGCGATGTAACATCTAACGACCAACGACTTAATATTAGCGACAATCGGCAACCGTAAAACATGAACATTTACTACTGTACTTGACGACTTATTACCAACTACAATTAAATTTACGAGAGGATCGTAAAAACAAAAGAATTCATTTTCCCCGCCTTTGTAGAAAGAAATTACATTAAATGCAAACCCTACAGATCTGAAGAAAACAGAACAAAGACGAGTAATTTTGACGTTTCCTTGGAATTAACGTTGGCTGCAGATACATTTGCCTAGGGAGACATCGAGGATAAAAAGAGAAAGAGAGAGAGGATGGATCAAAAAAGATAACTCTGACGTAGGCTACTTGGGTGAACGTCACTCCACATGGCATTAACATAATAATATAAAGGGACATTTATGACGATGGCCTATTAAAAATACCTCCGGAAATAATTAAAGTATCTGTTTTTGCGAGCATAATTTTTTAAGACAACCCGGAAATGAGTTGATTTACGTATATGAAGTAAAATATATGTTATCGGCATATTTTAAGGTATTTTACCTTAAAAGAACTTTCTTAAAAATAGGGGTTGTTTATTGTTTAAAAGCTGACATTTTTTTAATTGAATACGTTAGTGTTTAAACTAGGTTTTCGGAACATTCTGCACAGCAACTTTGATATGTATTTACAGCAATAAAGAATATTCTATGTGGACTATAAAAATCTCAAAACTGGTTTACATAAGCAATACCGAACGGAAAATATCGATGTTGAAGTTAAATTTTGCGTTTCTATAATTGAATATTCTAAAGGCAGTAGTATATCCTACAATTTGATATTGTACATCGTTGAAGTTACCTTTGAAAGATCTATGTAAAAGATGTAAAATATACAGACTACACTATTTGAAATAAGAATGTTGATATATGTTTCCGGTTTAATCAGGAGTACCATGAAGTTGAGAATATTTTTAAGGAATACATCCATAATATTGCTTATCAAAATGTCCAAAAGATACTAATTATTTCCAGGGATACTTTTCATGGGCCATTGCCGTAACTGACCCCGTATATTATTATGTTAGAAATTACACTATCATTAGCGTCATGTAGAGTCAAGTGTATTTTTTTTACCCACTTTCACCCCATGTTCTACAGACACTTGTATCCTGTTAATAGATACCCTAGTAGCACAGTTGGTTGGCTGACGGTTGGCCTTCAGTCGGTACACATCGTAGGGTCGGCGGAAACTCCGTGACAGTTAGTCACACTCGGTAGAGTGTCAGTAAGCTATATAAAACCAATTGTACTTTTCTAACGTTGGGTATTGATTGGCTCTAGGTTAGCCAAATCAGTTAAACGTTGGTCGACAATTAGGAAATGATAATTAAACTACGTTTGGTAGTAGAAAACTTGAGTGACATAGGCAAGCCGATGTTGAACCAATTCAGTCGATGCAGCGTCGGTTGGAGATCAATTGCCAAGTCTTGTAAACATGGTCGGCAGACAATAGTGAGCCAATTTTCAGGAAATGTTCGTTAAGGATCGGTGCACGACAAAAGCAGATAGTTCGTCCAAAAATCAGGTAAGTGCTGGAGCGTTGGGACCCAATGTTCGGCCAAAAATGTAAAGTATGTGCGTGATCAGGCGCCAACCATCTGTGCTACTAGGGTAATAACTGGGCATATTGTGTTAAATATATAATTGAGAACTGTTATATAATTTTGTTTATATTAGTACCACAGTTCTCTTAGGAGGAAAATATACGGTGGAAAAATAAAACAGATGTGTAAAGTGTGCTAGAAGATTATAAATATGAAAAACGTAACTTTGTAAGTTAAGTTAAGGTAATAAGGATAATTACAAAGAAATGGTTTTATCTCCCGAATAAAAAATATTAATATGTTAACAAAGCATTCTGAACAAGAAAGACGCTCTTTAATCATGTATTAATAAGCATCTCTTGGTTTGCGAACACTTTACTCAGCTTACACAGACATGAGCTACTTAGAGCTTATCCTTAATGTTTCATATATTACTAGTTATGAATATATATAGTTATTGTAAATCTACAAATAGATAATGGACGGAGTTGGAGAAACAATCGTCGTCTACAGAATTTAATAACCACTAATAAGATTTTCCCGTCACCAAGCGCATGTTGATTCAGATGGACTTGCACAATCTATAGTTAACGTGTTTCTGGAATTGTATTAGATTGTATATTCGCCAGTTGTCGCTTAGGTAATGACAACATACATACGTATGTGTTTAGTTTGAAAAGTTAGCGTGAAGATGAATACAAACCCCGAGAGTAATCCTGGCATTGTATGAAAATGTGCTGAATAAAAGTTATTTACTTTAAAGTGGTACATAAGTAGATCCGCGTGCGTCTACGTAGCTGGTGTAATTTATAGTTCTCGTGGGTCTAGTTGAAAATTCTAGTGGTTGTAACTCGAATAAAATTTTAAATTTTTCCAAGTGAAGAGATTAAATAGTGCTTGTATTGACTATAGAATTTGTATTGCGTTTTAAATTGTTGTAGTCATAGTTTCACGATATAAGCACAAAACGATTAAGTAACAAACTTACAATCGGGCCTAATCATATGCCAAGTTTCTTATTAAAGGATTGTGCTACAGCACTCGTGAAGCCATTGCAAGTTACTTTTGGTACCATTCTTTCCACCCAAAATTTCACGGCAGAGTGGAAAACAGTTAGGATCTGCACCATCTTTAAGAATGGAGACAGAGAACATTGAGAATTATAGGCCTCTTTCGATCTTATCTAACGTAGCTAAGGTATTTGAGTCTGTTTTTATAACTACATTTATACTCCGGCCTAACATAGGTTCGTGGCAAAAAGATCTACCGTGACTAATCTGTCCAATTTACCTCAGAGATTTTATATGGGCCTTTGACCGTGTGGATCACGGAATTCTTCTGGGTAAGCTGCGGTCTGTTGAATTTGGCAGGTAATTGGTCCGACTCTTTCATTTATATCTGTTTTGTCTCTTACAACGGATTCTCGTCTCGTGTCAAAGCGTGCCACACAATCCGGAGTTACCCAAGATTCTAACCTGGGTGTCTTATTACTCCTTCAACTTGTGAACGATTTGCCAGAACATGTGAAGTTATTCTTGCCTATCACTAGTATGGATGATAATTTAACACTTCAAGAGAATTTCATAAAGACGTATTCTTAGTGTGAGTGCAATCGGCTAAATTTAAACATCTCGAAATGCAAATCGATAATTTATTCTAGAAAGAAAATGCCGACTAAATATTTCTACGAGGTTGGTAGGGAGGCATTGGACTGTTCCTAACATTAGCGATTTTGAATATTATTTGATACCAAACTGCCATTCACCAATCATGTTGATTCAGTCGTGTCTGCTACTACTAAAAGCTTAGGTTTTATTTTGCGTAATTGTAAAGAATTTAGTGATATACATGCAATAAGTCTGCTAAATTATTCATTGGTTTGTTCAAAATTGGAATATGCCTCAATAGTGTGAAATCCTTCTTATGAAATCCATTGTAAAATCATTGAGAATATACAGAGGCAGGCGGTTTCTAAAATATTTCTGGCTTAAAACCCTACAATTATTACCCGGAGAGAGGGTTGCCTCACGAGACTTTTCTCAATACGTTCTCTGTATTAACCTAACTATACGAATTAATTCATAATCGTATCGATTCCGCCTTCCTGTTGAACAAATCAAGCTTTTTAGTCCCGCGCCCTTCCACTCGCAATATTAACACATTTTATGCTACTCAAGCGCGCACTAATCTTCTGGCTAAGTCCCCTATACATATTATGTGTTCTTTATAGAACTAGGTGACACATTTGTGTGTTCGCTTAATAAACTGTTGAGGAGCTTGAGATCAGTAAAATTTAGCTTCTGTACTTGCTTATTATTACTGTGTGCTTTAGTTATGTCTTAGTCTCTGTATAGATTTGCTTACATTAGAGTCCGCTTTTTGAATAAGTTTATTATTGTACTGCACGTACCTGTTGTTTGTGTTTTATTATCCTGTAACTGGTCACGAACGAATTATTATTACAATGTAACGTCAATTTAGTTGAGTTAAAAGCGGCGTAATGTTTTTGTTGTATTATCGAAGCGATATCATAAAGTAAACAAATAAAGATTCAGAGACTGAACGTTTCCTACCAACAAAAATGGATGATATCTGCAGGATTTGTAATTCAAGGATTACAAAAAAGTCTCCTGCCGTGTCATGTAACAAATGTTTGAAAGGCTTTCATGTACGGTGTTTAAGATTTATTGATGATAAAATTTGACGAGGGGTGCAAATGTATTTGTCATTATTGTAATAGTGCTAAAATAAATGCATCAAAGGCCCTCGGCAAAGCGATAACATGTCGACTGATTTTGAGGACATTTTATGCTTATTAAGAAAAGCCCATCAAGATATTTCTAAAATTCACATACTGAAGTCATGAACTCTGTGCAGTATTGCTCAAAAAAAATGATAATTTTGAGAATGAAATAGAATTGTTTAAAAATGAAATTAAGCCTGCGCAATATCTGGAGATTGAACAAGAAAAACTGCTAAAAATGTCGAAGAATTGAAGATTAGAATTAAATGAATTGGGACAGTATCTTAGAATTCCTAATTTGCAAAAGATCAAATTGAAGGTTCTGATATTGACGCCGTTCATGCTATTGCTTTTCATGCCATAGATGTGTCGGTCCGAGAAGGGGAGAGAAAACCTGAGACTATCGTGAAATTTGTTTCGAGGCGTAAGACAGACGATGTGCTGTTAGCTTATATTATTATAAAAATTAGTTGCTGCTAATGTAGGATTTAATACTACTTTACATTAATGATCATTTAACCAGAGATAGAAAAAACAATTTGCATATCAGTATAATTGGACAAAAAATTGTAAAATTTTTGTTGCCAAATTAGTTGTCTAGCTAAGTAGGAGGATACGTTTTCGATTTGTACTGGTAATATTGTATGTACCATATCTGTTACTTAGGATGTTCGTTTGCAGATCAAGGTGATATAAATAAATAAATCTCCTAAAAATCGTGTCTAGAAAGTAGGTAAAGGTGTTCGTTATTTTAAATGAAATTCTCTGTATATTATTTCATTTCCTAGCGCGAGGTCGGTAGCTAAAACGAAGGACATGTGACAAAATTGACCTTTTAATCTTTTAATTTTGCATTTCTCGCCCGTAAGTTTTGCGATGGTTACTGCCTTTTACGGGCGTTTTTAAAATATTTTTTTGAAATCCATCATAATTATTATGAAAAAGTTAAGGTATATATTTACATGATATACATTTTTTGTTTTCTCTTTCTTTAGATGATGTGTTTCAGTGCAGCCTCTAACCACAGGAAAACTTATAATTTTGTTTTAAATTTCCGGAAGATTGTGAAGCTAAACAAAAATGAAACGAACCTTGGGTGGGTGAACATTGTTTTTGTTGTTTCTTTTTTCAATTTTTTCAACATGTGCAGTTCCTCCTATTTTAGTCGACAAATGTTAGTTTGTAGACGCTACATCATTAACTAGAATGGAGTTGTATCTACTAAATTTACCTCAAACCAAAGTATAACCTGAGAGGAAAAAGAGGTAATATATAAGCTTTTTGTAAATTATATTGCTACATTATGTTTCTTTAACTATAAAAACAAAAGCAGTTCGTTTGCTTAAAGATCTGCAACAGCCTACAATATCAGGTACAAGTACAAAGTAAAGTTGAAATGGAGAAAAAGCATGTCACGTTATTAAAAATGAGTTTATGCAATGGAGATAATTGAGTTTTCTATCGATATACCAGTAGATGAACCTGAGCTGGTAATTGGTACAAGTTAATCAGAGAGCTGCTCAGACACAAGCTTCAATTGAACTACTTCTGTCATATGCATGCAATTGCTGCACTCCAACAATTTCAGATATATTTTTAACATGGAAATATGCTCTACATGAAATTTTATACAGTCAGTTCTATTTTAATTCCACATTCTTTGCACAGCCATAGCACTGAAATGTTTCAAGTTTGTGGGGCATTGATAAACCTGCGATTCCCTTTAATTATCGAAGTTAAGTTGTATACTTTGTAAACGTGTTAATAAAACATTTCTTTTGAGCAGTTTGTCTTATTATTTTTTGGGTAAAACAGAAAGAAAAAAAAATCCACAGGCCTATCTCCCTTTAGTGGAAGATGTTGGTTTGTATCTTTTTTACATTGCATACACTAGCTTTATCGGTAACTGACAAGTTGCGATGTTCAGACAAAACTATAGTCCATATAATAGAAAGATATTTCATTTCAAGACCTTTCCTTAGAGCTCTTTGCCCTTGCAACTACATTGTGCAGAGGTGATTTCCCATTGTGAATGTTAGTAGATAATAACTATATATAACAGCAAACTATTTGTTTTCACGAATTATGACAAAACGAATAGGTTACTTGTTTTGTTTAGAAGCCTTCCAGGGTCGTCAAATGTATAAGTGATGTCAATACTTTTCTTCTATATTCTGCGTTAAAAAATAATTACATTATGAGCAAATACGTGACTATTATATGATTTTCTTAAGACATTAATGATGTATTAACGTAGAAACTAGAACTGGATATTTATTCCGCCTTGCTCTGCAGGTTAAACGTTGTACCCTAACTTTCGACACCTCACCACGAACGAAAAATGAAGCAAAATATTCCTACAAAATCCAAATACAACAGCACCCTCTTTGCATCCTGTTTAAGTGAGATGAATCCCAACAGCGTATTATCTCTAACAATGGCTAGTTTGTAGATAAGCATAACGACCTACTTTTCGATATAATAACTTGCCTGGAAGAAAGAGGTCGTGTACAACAACACAAGAAGAGCTCCCTACGGAGAGAAACATGTTTAAGTCATACTCAAGCGACTTCAGCAATACACTTTATTTCGACTGCTATGACTTTGGGCAAATAGGCAGTATAGGCGCCAGCGAGCCTTCAACTTCAACACTTTAACATCATTAGCGTGTAGCCCGTGAAAAGGATACGCGAAGTGGAATGGAGTGGATGGCTGGCGTACAGGTTTGAGTTTTATAGCTTTCACGTGTAGGTGTCGACCGGCTATCTCTTTCTTTCGAGAATGGCGTTCCACAAAAGAACTGAAGTCGATTCAAACGTTGCCGACTATTTTTTTTTTCTTATTTAGATGATTGACTTCGACGATGGGAACGAAAAAGCGTGGGTCGACATCAATTCCTATGCTCTAAAAAGGTTCTCAAATGATTTTCTAATCTATTGCTTTTTTCGTTGGGTTTCGTTATTATTAGAACGTATGAGATATGTTAAGCATTTCGCTCGGAACTACTACAATAGACGTATATTTTCGCTTATCTTCTTCCCGAAGTTTTCTTTTTGCTGAATGAAAACTAGATTTGTCACTTATCTGCTGACGCTATTTCGTATGTAAGGAGATGTTTTATTTACGACATTGCGGAGGCTCTGCTCTGAACAGCTTCCTACAATTCAGCAAAAATGTTAATCTATATATGAGTACTGGCGTAGACGCTTAAAATGCTCTATTATGTATATCGACGAAAAACATGTGCTACCTCGGCTATTGTATGCCTACCCTTTTCTACGTACAAGATTTGTTCGGTTATTGTTGCTTTCAGTATATCGCTTTTATGGTAAATGGCCGACAACATAAAAGCATTAAGCGTTAGGCAGATATTTGTCACATAAATATCTTTGAATATTTGCAGGTCGATCGATACCTCGCATAACGTATTTCTAATAAATTCACTCGAAAATTGACAGTGGAGCTCTAATTATCCGGATGCCGATTGTACGTATAACCTAGATCGGAACCAGTTGAGGAATATACATTGACAATGGATAACAGTTTATTGACTTATCTAAATAAAAAAGGCATACAAAATATTTATAGATATAGCATTTCACCTTGAAGAAAGTATAGAATTCCTATTATTTTAATCTCTCTATAATTACTGTCGTTTTAACGTCTAGTTAACCATTCGATAACATTCCCTTTTTCTAAGTCAACCATTTGCAAACTACAGTTTATACACATTATGTACACAACATAGAGGCTGATAATCAAAGTCAAATTAATTCAAACTTTAATTTGACCGTAGAACCAATTCTAACTTCTCAAACGTAAAAAGTTGTTCCTGTGTCGAGGCGGGGGTCCATTTTTATTAACTATTCCTACGCGGATATTTATCTCTTCTCGGATTCCATCGCCCGGTATGGAATTAAATCTTAAAGTACTACAATAGAATTTCAGAAATCAACAAAGAATTTGATTATCGTTTCTTTTTGCATTTCTAGAGTACCAAAGCTGAATGGGAATTTTCCTTTACATTATCATATCGCTCTTTCTTCATAGAAGCGTAGAATCAATTTGATGTCTGTTTATTTTGTTTGTAAAAGCAGATGCTGGGGTCATGGCGAATTTTCATTAAAATTCTAAATTGGCTTCTGCCGACGAAATATCGCTCGCACCATGAGTACCAAAACAGCTAAAGAAATACGAAATCGGATTTGTTTACTCTTTCTTCCCTCTCTGTACTAAGCATTGCTACATGAGAAGGACAAACTACCGCTCTTAAAACCGCCGTACGGCGAGAGGAGTATTGCCTTACGGTTCACTTGATCCGCTTGCAAAAAGCCAAGTAATAAATAGAGTTTTGTAAATATTAATTGTTCCTTTTACACGCAGTTGAATGAAAGTAGTTTTCTCTTCCACAATTCGCTATGAATTCATTTTGAGCAAGCGAAGATATTACTACTTTATTTGAAAAGGCATTACTGCAAATTCTTTGTATACGAAGTGGTTTTAATCTAAGGCGCTCGCTTACCTCACACAAATCGATACACTTAAATCTTAAGGATTTGTTAAGAACCAAACTATTTCAATATTCAGACATTAACAATTTTGCGAATTTTATTTTACACACGGGATAATTTTCTCTCTTAAACGGATACAAGTTATAAACACACAAAAAAATTACATGCAATATTTATATTAGGGACATTAATTTTAAACTCAATACTTGGACGGTAGTGACTGGTAATTTAAATAAAACAATTTTATGATATAAACATAAAATATTGGATAATTACTCAGTTTAACGTTTGGAGTGTATTTAGAACGTAAATTATATTTGTTAATATCAGAAGGTTTACTGGATCGAGTTTTCTTAAAAACTCCCCTTCTTTAAAATATAAGAATGAGTTAAGCGCGGCCAGTGCCATTACATCGTTATGGTATAATAATAATAATGGTATAATAATAACAATGATAATAATTCGTGCCTTCACATCCCACAACAGCTATCTCCAATTACAAGCGACGTCGACCGGCCGTGAGTTGTTATTAAGCTTGCAGAAACGAGTGTGTTTCACGAAATTAGCAGAGATTAGACAGACTCGTGTTTTGTCGACTCTTGGGGAAACCAGTAGGCAACACGCACCCATTCTCATGAGACGAACAAACGAGTCTGTCTAGTCTCTGCTAATTTCGTGAAGCGCTACTTGTTTCTGCAGGCTTAGTTATTACGCCTAGTTTACCGTTAGCATTGGCTAGGCATTACGCGGCCAGTCCCGTATTCAGGTACTAAGGTTAGTGCAAAAAATATTTTTGAATTAGTAGAAACGTTTAAGATTAGCATAGCATAATAACTAATAGGTTTGGTATCAGCTATGGTAAGCTACGTGTTTTCGCGTCTCACTGGTGTTTCTTCGAGGGCATCACAGGACTCTTTTTTTTAAACCTTCTGTTCAGAGCTATTGCAAATAGTAAGTAGTTGTTCCAAGTAATAAGTAAGAAGTATTTTTAAAAAGCACTGGAAGTAATGAGTAATTCGCTTAAAATTAAAAAATCAAGTGCCCAGTAAATTACTTTAAATACTCTAAGTATTTACTACTTAGCGTAAGACATATTAAGTAACCTACGAGAGGACTAATAGTACTGCAAAGGTAAGTATTGGACCTCGGCAACGAAAATTATCAAATGCTCAGAAAGAACAAATTTGTGACTGGGTTAATTTAGATTGCTCTTTAACCCTACGCCGGTTACAAAAAAGGTTTACTACAGGACACAATTATTTTATTGTTGCCACAATGAACGTGAATTCCTTGAACTTGTTTCAAATTCAAAATGTGCCCCACAATATAGTTCACTTTCTGAATTTCTCACAGCTAGTTGTCCATTGGTATGATGACTGTGTAGATGGAGTTCATCACGAGTCACAAGTCGTGGTCATTTTCCAGCGATTTTTACTCCATTTTACTTCCGATTATTTATTAAGATGAAATATTGGTATCGTCAAAAATGTGGTGGTGTTATTGTGACAATGTGTTACCAATAATTTTCCAAAATTGAGGCTTGTAATTGCTTGGAAGCAGAATTACTGGCTATAGTCAGGTCTTACAGTATCACACTTACAACGCTACAAAACGAACACGGAAAACGTGATTTATATCTACGAACACAACTTTAAACAAGTGTATATAGAGGTAAAAGGACTGTCTTAATCATACTAAGGTTACCATGTTGAAAACAATATATGTTACCATGTTAGAGAATTGCAAAAAGCTAAATAAGATTTAATACAAATTTTAGAACACGTTAAAAGCATCTAGCCCCTCCGTTGATGACTATGCTAAGTTAGGAAAGAGAATTTTAAAAATTATAAATGCTCGAATAAGCTCGCTCTATGTTTTAAATTCTTTAAGACTTATCATATTTAAATAGGAAAAAGGAATAATTATTGTGTAAAAGATAAAGAAAAAGATTCAATTTGGAGATCATATTGAAACACCGCTCTCTGTGAATTATCAGATTGCTCTATATATGCTGACGTACACTGCATGCCTTGCGGTTTTTCTTGTGTTATCATTTCTCTAAGGATAACACTTTTTCAACCTAAAACATCGACACTATGTTTTCTTTTACGTTTTACACCATTGGAATGACAAAAGGAAAATAACGAAAGACATCTCAGCATGCATATAAAGTATAGACAGTGGTTATTGTAAGAATCGCTATTTTGTTATCATAGTCCTTATTGCGATTTGGGTGGTAACAAATTACATATTTCAAAGCGTTCAACTGTAATATGAACCCAATATATCGCCATATATTGGGAGTGTAAAACCGTTTCTGTAACTCTACAGAGTGAAAACGCAAATTTCTTTATTTTAAACGTTACATCCGGTATGTTTTTGAGTTACAAATAGTTCCCTGAAAGGTAGGTTCAACGATTTAGGACTTAATAGGTTTATCTGTTAAAATGCTAGATTTAACGGAATTGTGCTGTCGTTCGGAACTGTGACCCTTCAAGGTTGGCTAGTGCGTACATTTTTGAAGTAAATCTTTTCAAATCAGTGGATAGGAAAGAGAGGAGCAATTGAGTGGCTAGCAAGATCCCCAGACTTCATTCCTTCGGACTTCTATTTGTGGAGTGATTTAAAGGATAAGGTTTACAGAAATAAACCACTTAATATTGAATATCAAATTAAAAATTCGATGAAATAGTTTTGCCAATAACTGACGGGACTTTAGGAACAGGGTTATTGCCCAGTTACCATTGGCAGACATTTTGAATATCTTATAAAGCAATATTCCAATTTTTAGGTGTTTCTTATTTCTAATTGTGTTCTTGTTCATTTATATCGTGGAATTTAGTGAACTATTTACAACGTTTAAAAATATACAGGAAGCTTCTTTCTAACTCACCCTGTTAGTTACGGAATCTTCTCCAATCTTTCGTCTTAAAAGTTATGATCTTGTTTCAAGTTCTGTACCGTAACAAGTTACTACACCTATTGAATTTAATAATCAGTTATCTATAAAATCAATATTTCATACGATTTCCTGATAGGAGTCATCAAGGATTTAAAAATTATCCTTTTATAAAAAAGTCAATTTACATTCAGAGGACAAGTAGTGAAAATACGAATAAGTGCAAAAGGAAACAGGGAAGTGTTCCTCCAGTTTGTGCTATTTCTTCTTCCTTTAAGTTTCCATAATCAAATTAGAATTTCAAATTTATTTGCATTACCACAACTCGATAATTTAGACATCTAGGCTTTCACCGTTAGTATAATTAACGACGAATTCCTCGACATTCGAAACGTTATTGCCTTAATCAAATATGAATGAAGGTTAATTATTGCGAAACCCTACAGCTCTGCTAGGCGGTAAAAAGAACAACACGCTCCCTAATTAGTTCTTACATTCGCAGGATACCTAGGTATTCCGCGACTGTGTCGTAAATTCTATAATGCTACGACTGCATCTCGCTTTGCGACTAATCAGAGGAAATTAAAAACGTGACGTACAAATTCAAGCGTTTAATTGTCCTTGCCCTTTATTATTAGAGGTGTGCAGTAATTACGGAGTACAAATGATGTTTCAGTTTAGTAAAAAGTAATATTGATTGTTTTCTTGTTCTCATATTCTAAATAAGGTGTAAATTTAAAGCCAATCCGCTTTAAAACATTTTTTGTATATATAACGCATATCCGTTATCCACTAACTTTATAGAGCCTATACATACAATTCAGGATCTGGGAGAACCCCAAAAATTCAAAGCAATGTGTGTTTATTGGGCATGTGTTGTTTACGTTTAGGTGCATAGTAGGACAAACAAATACTTGTAAGGTGTATTTTTTGGGATTAGATACGTATTACTTGTTCGTATCTGAACTATGAGAGTAGTAAAAGTTAAAGCCCCAACAGGAACGCTGGAGCTCGTTCATAAATTAAAAATAAAGATGGGAAACAGAAGTTTATGCTTACATACTAATCTTAATTCTAGCGAAATGGGAGTAGAAAAAGAAAGTAGTTATGCGCGGACCAAATGAAATAGTCAATCCAACTGCGGCATTGACACGTTTGAAGATATATTTTCTGTACATGCAAAACGATTTTTCAAATATGGTGATGAGGTGGAGCCAAATTATGCGTACGTTGAAAGATACTTCTGAAAACTTTAGCCATATTGCATACTCAGTTGCTGTTGAGTAGTCGTTTGCGTCGATCGAAAAAATTGAATATCGAGCTATAATTAATTCTGCTACATCATTTCTCATGGTGAAATTTTGGCAGTTGAATTTAAACGTGGTCATACTAGCTTGGTTAACGATGAACTTTCGCATCCACTACTGATAACACCGGCGAAGTTTAGCAGATGGTGTTCGACGACCATCGAATTAGGATTAGAGAGATAGCAAAGGCGTGCGCTTGAAAGATAGAGATTTTCATCGAATGAGGAGGACATAACATTCATAAATGCTTATTTTGCAGAATAAGGTATTAACTACTATTAAAGAGTTGACAAATAAAACTGAATTTTACAAAAAAAATGCTTGTTTTTGTCTTAGGCTGGAAACTTTTCAGACTATCCTCATACTATATGGCTTTGGATTGAGATTAAGAGTGGGTAATGATTTTTCCAAAAACCAAACTTGGTGTGAAGAGAGAAACAGAAAGACTGCAGAAACAAATTTAGACAACAAAATATCCTTTGGCTTTTCAGAAAGTATCGTGCATTCATATGCACCAATATATTGAATATGTAAAAAAAATAATGAATCGCTGAAAACAAATCCGGCAGCTCATCGCAGAGCTGAAATCAAGGAGACAAAAATGGAAGAAAATACGATATTCCCATTTTCACATTTTTTTTTTGTTTTATCGTATGATCATTTATATCATGATCATATCAGAAGATGAAAGTCAAAGAAAAAATACCAATAATATACCGTCCCAGTAGGCAATATTTAATCCGGGATAAAGGGCAAAGCGAATGAAGTTTCTATTATTAGCTAAACATAGTAGTTATGAATAGAGCCACAGATGATTTCCGTAACGTTCTAGGAATTATTTCGACTGGTAAATATGGTCCATTGGTCAGATATAAATAAAGTAATTATAACAAACATAAAAAAAATTAAAGTAAAAGTTGTTTGATTTGGTTAATTAAGTATATGTACAGCTGATATTTGAATGAACGACGGCTTTCGAATTATTGGTAGCAATTTATACATTTTAAGTATTAAAATAGTATTTTTTCTCTCTCCTTTCAAGGATATATTCTAAACTATGTTTGATTGAAAACATAGTTATATAGCAGAGACTGAATATCAAACTTATAATAAATGTTCGAAATGCTGGCCGTTATTAGCTAAACACAGTCGACAACGGTTTAAAAAACTGAGTTACTTTTCGCAAAGTATTACAAGTTGCTTAGTAGCTCTCTCCCTCAAAGGTGAGACCGGTTAAAAGATCTTCTAGGAATGTTTGCGGTATTTCCAAATACCATTTGTAGATGTGGATGTGTCTTCATACCTTACTTCATTAAAAGGCATATATCTATGTATGATATAGGGTTTGAAATACATTTAAAAACAGAACGAAGAATTCTGTTTAACTATGTAATCGTTTAAAATAAAAAAAAATTACCATTATCACGAAAACCGCCACCTTGAATTTCATTCTGTTACTCAGTTACAAGTGTACCTAATTCTCTTTTACTAGACACTCTTTTTCATATCCTTTACAATTAGGCAAGTATTTCTAAAGAGAATAGTGATTTTCAGTTGTTTTTCCAATAACTGTTTATAATTTTACACTTTTCTTTACGGAACCTTAGTTAGCACTCAAAACTGCACATCTTTGCTACTTTAAACAAGTCTCTGTATTTGATAATAAGAATGGTAACCTATTCATTTTAGCGCATACAGTATAGTGTATACCTGATGATCCCAAAAATAATAATTCAGTTAATTAAGTAATGATACTATATTACTTCTTTAACGTTAAATCCTCGTGTCTGTTTAGTTTGTATCTCTTAGAGAACACTGAACATGAAATTGTTTCGTAAATATTTTAGAACTCCTTTGCACTCCCTACTTGCCCCTAAGTTTCAACCTTATCAGCAGCAATTCTCTTTCTAAGTACTAGGCACTGCGGGTTAGATTACGTTAATCTTCAGCAATTTATCAGAGCTTAGCTGAAGAGAATTATCTCAACGCCTTAACATTCAATTTAAAGATAAAATTGTAGCATTCTATCTCGATTAAAATAAATCGCTGTTTAAGGCCGTATAAGTAGATAAATACATTACAACATGAAAGATGATTGTTCTTCCATATAGAAAATATAAAGTTTTAAATTTAAATGCATGTAAAGATTATCTATTTCTGGTTCCTTGAAAACACTTGATGTTTTATACTAGCATTAACATTTCTAATAAATATTTACAGCAAAAGTGTAAAGTATCATTTATTCCATTGATTCATCTAAATCCACACTGAAAAAAAAATGTTAGAGTAACCTCTACAATTGTAGCAAAGGCTACTACAAACCTATAGGATCCATGATGCCCACAAATTGTAGCAACTAATGAAAAAATATTGCAGGAAACAAAAGTGACGCAAAATTTGTAGCGTTTGCTACAATAAACATGCATATATTTCAGGAAATTATCGAATGATTCTACTAAATTAAAGTACTCAAGTTGCAACAATTATTTGAATAATTAAAACTTTTTGTATCAATAATTATCAAAAATTAAGGTCTTACATTTATAGACAATAATGGCCGAAGGAAACGAAATAATAATGAATGCATGATTTCTCATATCCAGCAACTTTCGTCATTTATAAAGGGCACTGGACGGTCACGAGTACCTGCGATATAAGAGAGTCTTAAGGTGTTCCCTTAGAATTCGCCAAAATGTGGAGGAGTATGGTAAACACGACTGAACATCTTAGAGTTGCGAGCTTGCAGTCTCCGAAAACTCAGATCTTTTACTAAATAAGAATGGAGTGTTTCGTTGTGACATCCGTTGGCAATACTATAAAATTCTTGTTTGGGAGCCAGTGATTTGTGCAATATGTGTTTGTATAGCCTCATTTTACATCCGAGGGTTTTCTTAATATTTCACCTATTTTTTAAAAAATGTAACGTAGAAACATAGAAAACATATTCATTTAACTTGTTTGGGTTTCTTTCCTTTAACATTGTCTTAAATATATTAAATTTAAAAGAAAATCTGTACCAAAAATGATATAAACATACTATAATGAGTGTCCCAAATTTGCAGTCTGTTACGGGAATCTTGCTTATTAAAAAGTAGTTTAAATTTGATAAAGATGGATAGGATGGATAGAAAAGAATTTTTCTCGATTATAATTTGCGCTTATACCTTTTACAACTGTGGAAAAATTCGAAAATAAATTGCAGGTTATTGCCTTATTTATATACATATATATATATATATATGTTTGTTTTATTTATTGCTAACAATAAGAAACTGTCATATACAAGTATAGAAAGGCTATATTTTCAACCATTCAGAAATGTGACATCGAATTTTCAAATAAACCACAACCCTTTTGTTTTGTTTTTTTTTTAATTTTAATTTAATTTAAGTGCATTTATAGCATTGTATAATATGCTTTAATCACACCCCCTCATTTAGCTTGTAACTTTTTGAAACAGTCACATCCTTCTGATTTTTAATATTCTATCAAATAGCTTCTAGTGCCTGAATTTTTTCAAGAAACTTCTCCGTATTTATCGTGTTTTTCTTGCTGTGTTTAAAGGACAATTCACTAGTACACATGTTTATATTTAAAGAAAACTGTAAACAAAATATAAATTGAAGGAATAAATTAAAATCCCTAATAAAAGATGCTGTCGCTTTTAATACAGTATTTAAGTAAGGACTGTGAATCCTAGCAAACGATGATTGATATCTGATGCCACATCTTACTAGAAATATAAAAGCAGCTGAAACTAAACGTGTGCCGGGGTTGCACCGTATCATAATCAACTGATAACTTGACGTTTCGCCCACAAACATATAGGGCTTCTTTAGGAGAGGGAAGGTGGTAGGCCATAGCTAGCGCGGTAATTCAACATGTAAACCACGCCAGCGGCGAAACTAACTGAGCGGGGAGCAGTTGATCACGGTAACTTAGTATGTGAATCATGCCAGAGGCGAAAATCAACTGCACCTTTCCGCTTCTGAAGAAGCCCCATATGATTGTGGGCGAAACGTTGAGTTATCGATTAATTATGACTCGGTCCAAACCCGCAATACGTTTAATTTTAACTGACTTTAGCCATGGAAGCCAACGTTATTATTATAAAAGCAGCTTTTTGTTGGTATCCCAATTCCCACTAGACATTCTAAAATAGAAAGTATCGCTTTTCTTGTTAATACTTCGCCAACTGTTTGTTTAATTCCCAGAAAAGAAGTGTCTACTTAACGAAGAAGCAAAAGAGATAGATATTTATTAAACAAATTGAAATTATTGGCGATCCGTCAGTTCCAAAACGTTGTATTAAAAAACAAATGTATTTATTGTATTCTGCATAAAAGTTACTGCAATATTGTTCAATTTATTTTAGAATTCTTCCAAAGTTATTAGTACAAGCTAAAATCGAAATCCTGAGAATTTAACTTTGGAACGGCTTTCACATCCTGGATCACATTTGACTCATCCAGAAAAAAAAACTGGCCTTATTTATAGTTTAAGAAATATGTTAGATTTCCGAATCTAAAAAGTATAAGCTTTAGTTCAGATAATTTTAAAGAAACACTCTTAATACTAGTCAACTCTTCTCTTCCTTCCATGACATAATAATTATTTCATTGGGCTGTGTTTGCAATTTTAACGTTCGAACTGTAAAAGTTAAATTTCTGGAAACGCTTCTTTGGAAAACACCTATCGTCGATAAAAGAACAAATTAGGATAATTAATTACACTCACTGCGCCGAGCTCCGGAATTAAGTGATCCCATGAGAATATTTATGCAAGCTAAAATTCACAACGTAATAAATTGTTTAGTTGACGAAACTTCTATTTACTGAAGATAATTCCCAACCATCAGAAATGATATCTACCAAAAGCTTGTAAAATGTATTTATTTTGAGACCGAAATTGGATATCTTAAAATCTAAATTGAAACTAAATACATTTAAAAGTACTAAAATTCGAGTGCTCTTTTCGCAATCGATAGCAACCTATAAAAGTTACTCGAAGAAATCTTAAGTCGCGCCAGAAGCGTGAGATGCACGTAAATAAAGGGCCGCAGCTTGTAAATCTCATTTTCGTAGAAAGTGTGTAAATAACTTTGTTCTATTGCATTAAGCAACTGATCCCGAGTTTCTCGTTTTGTGCATGCATTATGTATTCTTGGGATGGCATAGGCCGGTATCTTAAGTTAGGCAAGTTGGTTGTTTCGCGTCTATTGCTACAAGTTTACAATTTCGTCCATCGCTATCAGATGAACCGTGGCAATTATATCCTATTTTGTTTACAAGGTAACACACGTTGTTAGATCATTTTGATGAGGAGATTATTGCAGAAATAAGATAATGTGGTGTGTTGCAAAATTATTTTTTTAAATAAAAATTGAAAATTGTGAATTTTACAAGGAGAATATCTGACAAACTAATCTCTAAGTACCTTCAGTTCACTTCAAATTAGTCCAGTTCGTAGTAGTGGCAGAACCAACAGATTCTATTAGTAAGAAGCTGTTCTTATTAAAAGTGAAACCATCGATACTTAGGAAAAATGGGAATTCTTAAAAATCGGTATTTAGTAACGCCAATGTGGACAATTCAGCTAAAATATCTTGGTATAAGTATCGCCCTCGCGAAAATCGATGCAGGCTTGAAGCTAGAATAGCTTTAAATTCTGTTTAAAGTTGTATGTCAGTCGGTAATTTCTCATAAAGGCTCTGATATTTTTAATGTACCGCTTTAGTAATGTATAATTATAAAGCAAACATTGTTTTATATTGCGACAAAATACTCAAAAATGTTAAAAAGGGGCCATTTTTCGCTGGATAAATTCGCTTTTGATGTGAGAAAGAGAATTATAGAATTATTATCCGGATTCGGATAAATTTGAATCCGGGTAACTTACTGTCTGAATCTGTTACGGACGACTCGGATCCGGGTCCGCTGTCCGAAATCTTGAATTTGGATTCTTTATTCGAAATTTCGTATCCGATAACTTTTTCCAGCAAATAGTAAATAATGTGAAGTTTCATAGTAAAGCATGAAAACCTGCAATAGGTCGAGTAATTATCAAACAATATAGTTGCGATAATCAGCAGATTTATTAAACGCCTATGTAATGCAAAGTAACTTTGAATTGTGCACATGGAAATTGAGTATTACCCTGAGTTCTTGATTAGACACCTTTTGCATTGCAAAATAAGCCCGAAGAAAACGTTAGGAGCTATTAGGTATTAAATATAACATCTTTACACCTATCTACATATTATTGAACGCGAAAAGATCTTGCTTCTTATTATTAACAACAACAAGTACGGAATACGATGGTTCTATTTTGAAATAAGACCTTATTAAATTTATGTTGGATTTTATTAATACATAAACATATGAATAGCATAGTTGTATTTAGTTGGCCAGTAGTTTATATCTCTTATGTAAAGTTATTATAATTAGCAAGATATTCCAAAATAGAATGTACGTGTCCAAAATACCCAATAGTGAATCTGGAAGCAAAGTATTTGAATCGAATACGGATCAGGATTCAAAAACCGTATAACGGATCCGGACTCGAAAAGCGGACATCGTTTCGGGTCCGAAAATCGAATAACGAATCAGAATTTTTAAGACAATTCTTAATAGAATTCCACTAGGTAACAAACTTCAAGTGAATACATTTTTAAAGCGTTGTTCTCGAACGGACCGCGTCTTATGCAGTACATGTATAATTGATGTTAGTGACGATGTTTCAAGTAAATTTGGTTTACTCTCTTAAGAATTCAAGACTACTGCAATTAATTTCTAATCAGCTACATAACTTTCTAAGAATACAAGTAGTAAGTAAAGCTAAATTCCGTGGAATGGGTCTGGTATAACGTTCTGAAGAACGTCGATGATGCGCTTTTTTCAAGTTGGTTGCATTTGTGTATCATTCATTATTTCGCTTTTTCGCTTTTTCTCATTTTATATACTGTAACATTGTACGGATATCAACAGGACATACATTATGCATTATGCATACGTCAATACTTGCCAACGTGCAACCTACCTAATAAACCTATACCCTCATCAATTCATTTATCTTGCGATTTATTCGCCCGGTACTGGGTCCTGTGCTCCTGCAGAGCTGAAAAACATTGTACCTACAACAGAAGTACATTATTTTTGTGCTGGACACATAGTAACGCGCACATTATACGCTAGTATATGTGTACAAAAAGGTTATAAATTTTCTTTTTCCTGTCATAACATTAGCCCCTGGTGATCCCGTAAATTTTGCGGAAATGATGTACCAAAACACGTATGCCCATATATTTTACCATGGGCGTAGAAAAGAAAATAGACTGAAAAAAAGTTGCAAGCGTAGTCCATTCGGTGTGAACGCAATTTAAAATTCTGGCAAAATTAATTTGCGTTACGCGCTTCGTCCCGAGAATTCCTCCTTTGTATGTTTTTTTTATCTTTCCACCAGCGTTAATCCGCATTTCCACTTTTCTACTGGAGAGCGTGTTAGATAATTAAAAATAACAATTATAAGGGCCAATGGGTGCGCGATAAAAATATAAAATAGCGGCATTAACCGAGATTTTCGTTTTGATAAATTACAAAGGGAGACGACAACATTACAAAAAAAATCCTTTGCCAAAAGAGCAGTTTCCGTATTTGCACCGACGAATAGATTGAAAATTCGGAAAACAATTATATGGAATTACCACTTTGACTAAAAAATAAGAATGTCACATTAGAATCTTATGTTGAAATAGTTTGAGTGGTGCGTTATTATAAAATACCATTATTTGATATTGAAAGTATAAGTAAGCAAACCTAATTTCAACCACCGTAAGTAACATTTCGAATTCATATTTAATACTTATTAAAGGCCAAAAAATGCTCTGCATAATACATAATACATGTTTACATGAAGAATTGGGGCCAACAGATTGGACACGTTCCAGCTTTTCGACGGTACTTACAGCGTTTCCCATTGCCTATCCTGCCTTACAGGAAAAGTATATATATATATATATATACGCTGTAAACACATAAACGAAAATATTCGATTAAAACCATAAATTCATGTTTAATATATCTACATAGAAACCTTTTCTACTGTAAAAATTACGTTTGCGCTTTTAACAAAATATTTTTATTTATATATGCCGGAGATTTGGAACAAAATACATAGTAACGATCTTCTTGATAACCAACAATCTTCTTCAAATCACTTATACAGAAAATTGTAAAAATCAAAATACAAAAATTGGCCCAACTTTCCTCACTTCTCCTACTGCTTATACATATTTATATTTGTAATTTCAACACTATTTTTTTCGATGGAGGAGATATCAGTAAAACATCAACTTTCGTAAAAGTTTTTTGTAAATTACCGAATAAAATAATATTCATATTTCTGGTCTTCTCATGTCAACAACAATTTGTCAAATGTGCTTTACTCCCCAAATTTCTTTTGGAATGTCCAGTACTTTCTTAAGAATGTTTGATAGGATGCTCAAGTCACGTTGGAGGGTCCATGAATAGGAGATCGATATTCCAATAACAGACGATCGCAAGAATTAGAAATAATTTGATAATACTAACTACTTTACCCAAAAAGAAACTATTTTGAAGTCAATACGCGTGAGCTTCATTGTAATTTTAGAATTGACTGACGCTGTTGCAATTACAATAGGAGAAGGGACTGCGACATCTGTGCTTATAGGGGCTAGTGTAGCTTGGGGCTATGCGTGGTACGTAACTAATTGGACCAGATAGGTCCAGAAGATAGGTCCAAGATAGGTCTCCAAATGCAACAAATATTGCCGGAGTAGGAGTTAACGATTTTCCAGGAATTTGTTGATTGTAATTTATCCCTTGGGTTGCGTTCTTTTTTTCGGTAGATTGAATTAAAATCGCTTTTACATCCAAGTTTAGGAGGATTTAATCGTAAGTGTTACTGCTAATGCTTTTCAATGTTTTTATTAATGAATAGAGACGCCAGCACTTTTACTTGTATGACAAGCTATCACAGTTAGTAATGCAATTTCTACCGATTGTATTGCATCGAAGTATGGAGAACCCGCTTCGACGAGTGCGAATCCAATTCTCCGGGGAGTGTCAAAATTGAACACGTGGTTTGGTAGCTTCTATGCTGCTTCGATAATTTTGTTAATTTGCAGTTGCGAAATGTGTCCGAGTGCATAAATGGTCGATGGTTTAAGCCAGAAAACGTCTCCCTTTACAAGTGAGTAGCTTTCTGATTTTATGCCTGGTTATCGTAATAAGTGAAATAAATTGTACTATTTACCTTTTCTCAAGATGAATTGATAAAACTGTGGACGCATGTTTTATGAAAAGACATTAAAACGTGGATGTGGACGCTGTTCAAAACAGCAATCCATAACTTTATCCGCTACGGGCAGACTGGAGCATATTCTCGTCCTCTCTATATCTATCATGAATACATTGTTTTTTACTTGGCTTAATACATCGTATTTCTCCCTGATCTTGGCCAATGTACAAGTTTTTTTCGCTAAATATAAATGAAATGTGTATATCTATTTGATATGGTCTGATAATACCCTCTGGTGCAAGTCTATGCAAATGACTACAATGATTGAACTGCTTTACCGGAAATAGCAATCAGTTAGTGTAATCGGTAACGTAAGCACTTCAAATAGTAGATACAAAACATAATTTTTCTTGCAAAACTCCAGATCTGCAGATACCATCTTCTGCGGATATTAAATCGTTCTAAAATGCGTACACATATCGTATATAAATACATAAACCAGAAACTCAATTTCAAACATCCACAACCATCCATGCATCCAAACACATACATATATTACTGGGATACTCCAGAGACAACAGTGCATAGGGTAAGCAAGAAAGCAGTGAAAATAAATTTCGTATTGAGATACGAAGACATGTGAATGGCATGCAAACATCGCCCGTTTCAGTACGACGAGCGCCCATTTTGTGTGCAGTTACGGTGACATAATGTTTGCTCTCTGATAAAATTATGTCTGCACAGGGCTCTTGCATGGGTTTTTAATGCTAATATGTTTAGAAGCTAGGATGAACGGCGTAAACAAAAACATTTAGGGCATGGAATCGTTTCAAACACTGGTGGCGTGGCTTGGCTCATTATTTTTTACGTACGCAGATATAAATACGAGACAATAACTTAGATGTTACAATACACATTTTCAGTTACTCCTTATCTCCTTATTGTTAACATTTATAACAATTTTTACAGGCGTCCACTTTCAATTAGTGAATGTTTTGGGTTTAAATATGTCACTAGGAGCAGCTGAGGTCATGATCAGATAAATATTGAAAAGAAAACTTAAGTTTTGAAAAAGAACAGTAAAAATCGTCGTACTTTACATCGAGTTTAAATTGAAAATGTGTCTGATATTTTAAGTTTTCCACAAAATATCAGATCCATATTTATAGTCTCTCTACGTTCAGTGCAATGCAACGAAAATAGATACTATGGCCTGGGGTGTTGTATAGTAAAGTTCACCAACGTTTTAAATTGGATAGTTGCGGCCAGTAAATACGAAAGATATCATAATCCGTTCAAATTATTCGTTAACCAATCAGACCAAGAGACATCGACTAATTCAATTTGAAGATTCAAAAACTGAAATTAGCTTATAGCTCTTAGCATATTTATTGCAGAAATAATACGTATTCAAAAGAAACAAGATTAATTAATTAATTTTGCGTTTTTCCGTTTTCGTTCGCGTAGTCTCGTTGCAGAGATTCGCAACTTTATTAATCTCAACCTGGTTTGGGTGCAATTTGAACAGCATTGCCTTGAGATCTTCTCACCCTTCCTAAAAATATCCTTGACCTAGGAGCAGTCGCTCCTCGCCCTTGAAGTTCCGCAATCAGTCGCCTTCTGGTCAACTCAATCCCTCAAGCTATTTTTAACAGATTTCTTCTAAATCAATAAAAGTTTTTGCTGTTTCCTTCGAAGGTTAGAAAAACATACGAGTTGTTTCAGGCGTTGTACGCTTAGTGGAAATAAATTCGTTAAATTTTGCACTACATTTTCGGGTTCACAATAGCATTTTTAAAGTAAAACAAAATAATTTACTATAGTAGCTGCAAGAAATTGTTTTGTTTATTTATTATATTGAATTTAATGACTCGGTGTGAGTTCATAATAGTTGAAAAGTAGATAAACTCGCAATTATCGTTTACTTAATTGGACAACCGGTTTAATTTTTTGCTTGCTAGCAGAGCTTTTGAGAAAAGGTTTATTTAAGGCTATTAAAATGACTCTTTAAAGTCAATAACTATAATGTATCAATATATAAGTAATGAAGACACTATTATTACTATTTCGCAGAAATTCCATTTCTATTACTAAGTATTGATACTGCACCCCATATGTTACTGTAAAGTCCAAATTTTTCATCTATTCGTGTTGCAAACCTTACTTGAAATTGTTTGATGTTCATTTAATTTTATTCAAGATTTGGTCATTATAAATTTAAAAATTCGCCATCAATAACATTATTTGAATATTAGAATGTGGCATTTTTTGATGCGTAGATAGTTAAGTAGCGAATTGAGTAGTGGCCTGTTGCAGAAATCAAATTTTCTGCAAACTTGCTGACATAAAAAGTTTGTGGCAAGTAATTATTGAGACTGAGGATTAACCTTAACCAAATTAGTCTCATCACAAATTTTTAAAATATACGGTCGAATCGATCATAGCCGGATATCGGGGTTCGTTTGTAACGGTTATCTTTCACAGAGGTGTTCGTTATCTGATTTTTTCATTGTCTACTTCCTTCGTTAATCGACCACTCATTGTAATTTTAAAGTAGAAAATTCTTTCTTATTCTGTTTCAAAATGTTCAGATTTATATCTAATTTATTGAAGAATGCATGAAAGTTTCCGGCAAATACCAACATCGCACATTTTTAAACAGATTAGTCGCTTTAATACCTTAGAAGAGAATGTTTCTCCTTATGCAAATTTATATTCTACAGAACCAAGACGTTCAGATCCAAATATTTTCTGTAGTTTTAACGAAATTGCTTTGCTTTATTTGCGAAACTAACTAATCTTATCTGATTAGCCTATTTCGGAAGTATTTATAGAAAACCAATCGTTTCCAATTTATGGATAGCTACACGTACAAACTACTAATCAATATTATTTCTTGTAGCTTGAATTTCTCTTGCAGTTAACTGTATTCGGCCATCTAGTGAACAACGAGCGAATTGCTAACAATTTTCCACTGCAAGGTTTCTCTCGCGTTCAAGTTTGAACTAACGCGTCATTTCATAGATGGAGCCACATATTCGAGAGAAAAATCAATAAAGACGCGTTTATTGATTTTTATCATATGTTTAGAACAGGTTAACATCCCGCAAATCCATACTATTGAAATTGATTCTAGGATGATCGAAAATTAAACAGTTATATCTAAATCGAATTTCCCTTAAGAGTGAATCCGGGCAAAGTTTACCTTTGCTCAAAATTAAACGAAGCGTTCTAGTAAGGAATGACGAAAACCGAAACACAGCTGCGAAGCTTAATTAAATTGAAACTTTCTTCGCCATAATTCAATATCAATCTAGTTTAATTCCTCTTGTTTTAGTGAAGTTAATGGATTACATATAGTAAAAGGAAACTCAACAAAGTCTTGTTTTGATGATATCTGCTGATGTTATAGATAATCAAATGTTTTTTATAATAAATGCCGAGGTATTTATTTTATTTACGCACGCTACTTAATGTAAACAGTCAATGTTAATTATGTTGCCACGTCTCTTCCTCTTTCCCCGCGATCTGAATTTATATTCAAAGGATCATTCATTTCAAGAGATCATTTCAATTAAACTGTCGGCTGCAGATTCTCATTTGTTTTCCCAGCAGTAAAACAAATGCTATGTGTTGAAATAGTCGCTTGAGCAACTTCAATTTGCTCCCTCCGCCTTTTTTTTTAACAAAATTAAATACGAAATGTCAGAACGAGAAGTTTGTGGTTCAGTTAAAGAATAAATATTCTATTTCTGCGGAACAAATTTAAATAAATTACAGGAAATATTTCGATATAGTCAAAGACACCCTTATATAAGTACTTTTGCTATAGCTTAGTACGTAGTAAGAAGTTAAGCTTTTCAATATAAAAACCACTCGTGATCCCAAGGCTTTTTATTATATATGGATACGATCGCCTTTACTCAGGGATGTAAACAGATCGCCCAAGTATTTTTTGATATTGCCCCCGCTTGCATTTTAACAAAACGAAGCCAGTTGTGTGCACTTATTATAGCTCGTTAACTTTTATTATTTTAATTTGAATATTCGTTAATTAGCAACATTTTATTGAATACTCGCGCAATTTGCATTATTTTTAGTTAATATTCGAATTCTATCGTTGTAATAATTATATTAATTATTATCTTTAAAAAGGCTCTATTTATGGAAGTTAATTTTTTGTAAAAGACACTTCCTGTGACACCCGGATAGATAGATGGACAGATAGAAAAATCCTCTGTGACAAAAGACGTTTTTCGACAAAACTTATTTGGAAATTCAATTATGAACAACTTTTGTAGAAACTGTTAAAAATAATAAGGCGTATGGAAGAAAAAAGGAAAGAAAAATAAACTCAAGTAGTTCGAGGGATTTACAACAAAATGACTTGGATTATTGGCTAAAAAAGGAAAAAAACAGGATTTTGTATGTGAATTTCAAAGAAAAATACTGAAACACAACGCTTATTACAAGCAATTCAAACCTTTGTTGTAGTGGAGCATTGAAAATAAAAGCAAGGCTAGCGATTATCTTTTAATTTGATATTTCATTTAGAAAACTCTCAATACTAAGTGGATAATACGGTATTAAGATTACGTAACATAGTTAGCTAACATACAATGCAGACTACTAAGAAAATTGATCTGTTATTTCTAAGCAGACGATCGTATTGCTTCTCTTAGTACAGATTTTGTAGAAAGGAGATTTTACCTTTACCCGAAGTCTTCATTATTGTTGCGACAAAAGCGTTTCATTCTATTAATGAATTAAATTTACCAACTCTACTAATAATTACAGTCACCAAAGTAATTTGGAGAGAAGGTATTTCAGAAATTCTGCCGCGCTACAAATTCGAATAATTTGGGAAAAATCTCATCTTTCTTGAGTACTTGTGCAAACGGAAGAATATAATCAAGATTCTTTCAACGCTGAATATACAGTGTTATTAACGTCAGCGAAAAGAAAAAGACCCCCTTCGTAGTTTAATGAACTGTCGACAGTAATTAAATTTCAGACGCTTTTAGCGTTGCCGTTTTCTCTTTTTTCAGTTCACGGTGGTGAAAGGTACGACGGCATTCGGAAACTATAAGAAACGGTATTAAACCCGAAAGTTTTCAATTAAGATCAGGGAGAGCACGTCTGAAAGCGATGACCAGGTGGTAAGATACTTGGGAAATTTCATGCTTAGTACAAAAAAATGTTATATGTAGATATGGCATCCTCACTCACCCTGCACCGTTTGTTTTAGAAAGTTAATAAAAGTAATCCTAAGTGGGGTATCGATAAAAAATGTTTGAATATATTTGAATATATTAATGAACGGCTGTTCCGGAAAAGATTAAAATTTTGGGGAAGTTGCATCGTTGTAGAGAAGCTACTGTAGCTTATAAGTTTATTTGCTGCCTAGTGCCATCAGAGAAGTGGGATAATGTGGTTGTTTCAAGAACAAAGCGGTTTTTTAATAATAATGTATCGCCCAGCAGGTTTGTTACAATCCAATTATAGGACAAGTACATTACAACCTATTTTACTATAGACTAAAATTAAAAGCATAACATTATTAATAAACAAACAGCATTACTTAAACATAGCAAACCCTGTAAATTGACTTGGTCATGACGATTGTATTAAGTCTGACACGGTAGAACACATGGGATGATCTAAATGCTGGGCGAGGACCAAGAAAATTGATATTTTCCAAAAGCCTAGGTGAGTTTAGACCGTTATTTAGTAAATTATGTAAAAATTTGAGATCTGCGTAATTACGTTGAATCTCCAGCCAATCGATATTCTATAAATTCAGCAGTAACTTGTAACTGTGATTTAATCTGAGGATTAAATAGATTTATATAGACACGATTCAAACATTTTTGTTAAATTGTTTATTATGCTGTAGATTTGAAATTGGATGAAATGGAATGTCGAAATCTTAGGGAATATGGATGTGGAAAGAGACAAATTGAAGAGGTAGCATAATGGAAATGCAAATATATTATTTTCAATTCTTGAAGAATATCGGATTCAGTGATGGTTGCCACAGTAACTGATGGATTATCGACGAATGCAGATGCAGTGAATAAGTCACGAAAACGAAAAATATTATCATATTCGCATGTAGTCTTTTCATAACGTAAACGACAATAATTTTAACGCATTAATATAAGCCTGATTTAACCAAATGGGACAAAATGAGATCTAACATTAACTTTTAGTGGAACAAATTATTTGTTGTGTATCTAGATCATCACAGTCACATATATACCAGGTGTGTCGGTAATTCTTTTCCGGTTTTTTCGCTAAAGAAAACACGTTACTTAGAATGGATAGTTAAAATTTATTTATTCAAAGTATTGGCCATTTGATTCTATACATTTTGTCCATCTCTCAGGCAATTTATGAATGCCATTCCAAAAGAACAGTTCCTCCTTTGAGCTAAACCATTCATCGAGCCATTTTTTAACTTCTTCGAAATCGGCGAAGTGCTGCTCTGCAAGCGCGTGCCCCATCGATGCGAAAAGGTGGTAGTCGGATGGAGCCAGGTCTGGAGAGTACGGCGGGTGCGATAAAACTTCCCATCCAAGTGATTTGAACATTTCTTTGACTGGTTTTGCTGTATGAGACGGCGCGTTGTCATGTTGCAAAATCACTTTATCATGTCTTTCAGCGTATTGTGGACGTTTTTCGATCAATGCACAGTTCAAATTGATCATTTGTTGTCGGTAGCGATCACTATTAACTGTTTCTCCCGGTTTCAACAGTTCATAATATACGACACCAATCTGGTCCCACCAGACACCAGACCAGACAGAGGTCTTGCGACCAAAGCGATTTGGCCTTGCAGTCGATGGGCCAGCTTCGCCAGGTGATAACCATGATTTTTTTCGCTTGGGATTTTCGAAATAAATCCATTTTTCATCACCCGTTACTATTCGATGCAGAAATGACTTCCTTTCATACCTTTGAAGCAGAATTTCACTAACGATTTTTCGATTTTCCATTTGTCTGTCATTCAATTCATGTGGCACCCATCTCCCCATCTTTTGGATCTTTCCCATAGCTTGTAATCGTTCACAAATTGCTACTCGGCCCACATTCAACTTTTCTGCTAATTGTTTTTGAGTTTGTGTTGAGTCTTCATCCAATAGCTCCTGCAATTCCGCGTCTTCAAACGTTTTCGGCCTACCAGGACGTTCTTTATCTTGAACGTTGAAATCACCACATTTGAATTGTCGAAACCACGTTTCACATGTTCTTATGGTTGGAGCATGCTCACCGTAAGTCTCTACTAGCAAACGATGACTTTCAGCGGCTTTTTTCTTTTGATGAAACAAGAAAAGTAATGCGTGCCGCAAATGCACGTTTTCAGGCACAAAACTCGACATTTTCAAAAAATTATAAATCTATAACGCTGTTATTTTGGCGGAACGTAACTTGTGTAGTTTTAAGGTTAATGTCAGTAGAATAAAATTACATATGTATCAAATCATAACATTTCATACTTATGGCCAGTGACATCTGCCGGAAAAACCGGAAAGGAATTACCGACACACCTGGTAAGACCAATCAGTGTTCAGAAATGTACTGTAAAGACCAGCGGAATCTACCTTCTTAAAATTAGAACTTTTGCTGTCAGTGTTAATACTTGGATGATATAAATCCTTCTTAACTAAAGGTAAGTCTCCTTTTTCAATTAAAATGCTACCGATATTGCTTAATACCACGTTTAATAATCTCCCACTTGTATTTTCTACAATATTAACTACACAGAAAAAAAAGGATTGTTTGAACGAAGGAAGTATATTTTTTGGCGTTGTTTCTTGAAGTCAACGAAATGCATCCCTTCACTGCACTCTCCTAAAAGAACGACGAGCCAGGTTCTCTGGACGGCAGGCAATTGTATCTCTTATCACTAGATGCCACCAAGAGATACGCCTGGCTCGTCGTTCTTGAGGAAGGGTGTGGATAGAGATACCCTCGCTACCACACTGATGACGCCAGGTAGGCAGAAACATGTTCGCTGGTTAGGGTTCTCTCTCCTTGGATTACTTTTGCCGTGAGTGACTCAACCAGTACCATGAGCAGCTTCATTAACAGTGTTGTTTTCTTGTTCTTCTGTATTATAGAGAAAATGTACTGTTTAGGGAACCAGTTCTAAGCTGTAGTTGCTATCACAATCAAATTATTGTGACTATTTCTTTGGTTAAGAATGTGACGTTTTTTTTTTCATTTAAAAACTCAATTTATTAAAATAAAATAATTAGATTTGTTGTTTTAACGATTACATTGGTACCAATTTCTTTGGTTCGAACATATCAATTTTGTTATTTCAAATATCAAGTTTTGTTGATATTAGTGTCTAATGCTTTTTTGAGTTAAAGAAATAATATAAAAAAAGGCTTTGGTAGAAAGCAATATTTCCTCGCTCGTATTGAAAAATATTATTTCTTTCACACAATACAGGCTTCCTTAAATCGACAAATCCTTTTTCTCGGTGTAGCCTGGGATGAATAAAATTCAAAATGTTTTCCACATCTCGACATTTCCTTATCATTCTTAGATGGATCATAAAAATAAGTTCTAAAACTATGAACTTGTTAGTGGAACAAATATGAATTTCCTGAAATAATATTAAAAATTGCTGCAAGTTTCAGGAGGGACTATCTGAATATTTGTATCTAGTGAAATAGTGACATGTCCTTATAAATTCCGTAACCTGGAAGTACTGTTAAATATGTTGACAGCTAACATCGATCTGGAGCATCTTAAAGTGGTTAACGTCAAAGATGTGCATATACTATTTTACACATTCCTAACTGCACCGAAATCGTGTATCCACTTCTCATTAGCATCTTAAAATTCTATTTCTTCAACATTAGTAAAAGTATGGCAATTATTTCTCATTTAATTCATTCAGTAAACATTCAAAACCGTCCTCGTTAATATTGGGAGCATTTGTTTGCTGTGAATCATTTTTTGTCAAAAATTCTAAACGATTGTCAAGTAAGTTAAATAATACAACAGAAAAGTAATTAGAGAACGGTATCAAAAATTAGATAAATGTTATTATGGTAATAGTAAGACGTAGTAAAGGTAATCAGTAGCTAACCTGAGACAATACCAATATTTTAATCAATCACACTTTTATAGTGTTTTGTGACCATTTGCAGATCTCACTAATTTCTTGTACAATTGGAATATACATTCTCCGTTTTGAATGTTCTAATATTTTCATTCTCTTTTCTTCTTTAATCTTCCTTTCAGAAAAAACCACTTACCGAAGTGTCAATGTCGAAGGACGCTAATGTGAAGAAGTTTACAACTTTGTCCATGTGTACTACTCTCATCTTCAGAAAATTGCTGTCATATCTTGAAAATTAAGGCAGCGTTGAAACATTAAGTATTAAGTATTATTCTTTTCCTGACAAATAGGCTCCTCAAACGAGCAGGAACCAAACTCTAACCTATATTTTTATATAATACACAGGTCGCACACTACTTTCAAAAGGACGGGCAATTCCAATAATCGAACGAACACATACGCAAGGGAGATGATTCACTAATATGTGTTGGGTGATTCCTCCTTGTATGCAATACTAAACCTTATTTTTGGTTGCTTGCTTTCCAGTTGCTGAAATTACTGTATGTATCGTATACTAAAATCGCACCAAAGAAAAGTGTACGTACGTTAAATGAAAAGTGGAAACAGCGAATTTGTTGGACAAAGAGAAAGTATTAATGCGTGATATTGCAAAACGATGTATTGATATTCGAAAGGCAGGACCGGGCGAAATAGCAAAAAATAAAAAATATATCCGAAAGAAAGTGCAATTTGAAATTAATATAAACATGAAGAAAAGTTCTCCGAAGTATAAGGAATATTTTGAATGACCTCTAAGAGCTAGAAGTCAAAATATTCCTACATCCTACGTTGGTAAAAGCCAAAGCTAAGGAAATACCAGAAAATGTGGGCATTAATACATTTCAATTGTCTGATGAAGAATTGGAAAAGTGGTCTGTGAGGTATAATACCAGTTCTATGAAGCGGCTATCTACTATGAGACGACTGATGTTCTTTAAGAGGATGTCAATCAATTGATAAAAAAAAACCTCCGGCCAGATTGTCTGGTTATCGACCAGAACACATTTTCAACGCAAATGAAAGTTGTCTTTTCTTCCTCGACATGGAAAAATGTACAAGCAGTAAACTCTTTAAGAAGGGACTGACGATTTTGTTTTCTGTAAATAGGGTAGGGATTAAAAAGAAGATTTTGTGGTGGTTGGAAAAACGTCTCGCCATACTACCCCAGTATTCACAATTGTAGTAAAATTTCCTACACTTTTCTCTCCGTGAAGCAACGAATATTATGATATTGTCTTGGTGGTATTGACGCATTACTATTATCAATGTAGTGTGTAAAGTATAATATAAATCTTTAATGAAAGAAATGGCTTATCAACTTCTTTATTTATAAAAATTAACACATCGCCATGCCAGATGCAGATAATGAGACTACGTCGCCTTCTTTACGTATAAATTATAAGCTGCAAAAGTTCGACTGGTGATTAATTGGGGCTCTGTAGTACCTACTGTAACAATCATAAACCGTTGATTATTCTATTCTTCTTCCTCGGTTATAAATACATTTTGATAATTTACCTTGTTATGTGTATGTCTATACTACACTCACTTTCCTTGAAGCTGTAGTAGCACAAATATTCGAATCTCGGAACAATTGGATTATAAAGAGAATAATAAAATATTGGAGCGCGGTTAACATCAGGTTATTTCAGCAATTCAGTAATAGCGGGGCATCGGGCCCGAAGCATGTTACTTTCTTAATTGTCATCCACCAATTTATTTAAATATAACGTGCTCTTTATTTGAGAATTTGTTATACGTCGAAATTTCAACAAAATCGAATTACCACAGCATAACTGATTTAGGTATAATTCGACACCACTGTAAATACTATTCTACAACGTTGATGTGTTGACTTTAATTTGAACACAATTATTCAAGTTTACAGACTCTGTCAAGATGATTTCCCCTTCTGCAACGAACATCGCCACAAATTTAAGAGGAATTAGATCAGCGCGCTAGAAGCGAACGGAACGATTGCAGAACTTACATACGTGCAGTGCGCAAACTTAAATTATCCCAAGATTATCGCTTGCTCATTTAGAGTGTGTTACATTGCATACATACATATCAATACGTTAGGCCTGTATTGAGGTAACTACTCGTAACATCCGTGGAACGAACAATAAATTACACACAAACTCGTCGTTAAGCTGTACGTACTTCAGCAAATGAACATGTTGGTAAAATTCTAAAGAAAGGAAACGAGAAGATGTGGAGCACAATCCAAATGGAAGGTACAAAACAGAAAAGTTTAGCCCATAAAGTCGGTTTATTTGATTCGATTTTCCGGCTTGGCTTGGCTAGTTCGCCTACGGACATGCAAGGGCGGATGATAAATTTAATTGAAGCTGAAAAAGCGAGGTGGAATTAGATCACATAGAAGGTTAGACATATCTAAAAGGAATTAGGTTTCAATTTGAATCCATCGTATATTCCAATATCGAACTAACTGGAGTGTAAAAACTATCAGATTTGTCCAAATTACAAGGGAATATGTATCAAATCTGAAATCTACTTATACACTTCAGAACCCAAAAGCAGCATAATTGCAAAATAATCATGGTAATTTAGTAAATTGATATTTCGGGAAATAAAATTTCTAAATGTAAAATATAAAATATAGGTATCCGCGAGCGATCTAGCGATTTTGTTTAGTTTTCATCGAACCACTATTGTGATCAAGAATTTACGAAATTATTTAATACAGTAACAATTGATATTAATCCTGCTCGATCACAATATCATTAATTTAAGACATTCTTGTACTCTGGTGCCCACAAAACTTACATAATCACTTCTTTTCCCTTCTTTCTTCAATCCAAAACCTTAATTCCCTTGGTCCTGTTACGAAATGTCGAAGTGCATTTCACAGAAAAGGAAAATCGTAGAATTTACACCCCTACTTCCGCAGCATGTTTGCCTATGTTCATTGCAAAACATGCGTGTTAGTTAGCATATATGTTTTAATATCCTATCAAAATTCGTTAAAAATAGAAAGGTGTGCTTCACTTTGCTGAATAATTTTCAAACAATTGACAGTCTCTTTTTAAACAACTAAAAATAATTTGAAATATCTTTTGTTTCCAAAATGAATTAAGTCGGGAATGCTCCACAATTTCAAGATACTCAATTTTAATAAAGAATTTTTAGAGACTAGCAGAATATACACCGTGTCCGTAGATTTGCATCAAAAAAGGAAAAACTCTTATCATTTCATTACTGTCTGTTCTAAATTTGTATAGAAACTATTTTCGTACACCCTGTGATTTCTTAATCCGCAAATAAAAATCTTAGTCTAGCCGGTTTTCAATTAAATTAGTACAGCGTGTAAGACGACATCTGGTTGAAAATATGTTTCTTCCACGTTAATATTCAATGCCGGTAAAGTAAAATTTTGTATCACGTCAAAATAATTGTTCTGAATTATTTTTAAAGAAAGGAGGACCATTATATTTTTCTCACACCGCGCACTCATCGTTTATTTTTTATATTAAATCTACGATGTGGATCTTCATCCGTCTAGAATTTACAGTTTTTAGACAATATCACTACTTACAAAACCAGCTTCACCTGAAAACATTATTCGATTATGCAATAATTTGTTTTACAATAACTTTCTAGTATGTGTAACATTGAAATTCGCAAGCATTGCACTGATCCAACAACTATTATAAACTGTTACCACGTTTTCCTGCTTTTAGTAATAGGACCAGTATTGCTGAGTTTATTATTTATTATTTTAATTTGAAAATTCATGAATTACCAAAGCCCGAACTACTTCTAGTTAATATTCCAATTCTAGCATTTTGATAATTTATTGATACAAGCTGCCAACATCCACCCATCCACCATGGGCAGATTCGCGTTTCGGCGGAATACGGGTCACCAGTGTACCTATAGTTGTACATATACAAAGGTAATATGTGCGGAGGAGAGTATTTAATTAAAGATACCCTAGTAAAAATTAAAAATTTGGAAATTAGTTATATCGACCTCTACAGAAATGGACAAATCAGTAGCGCCCCCCTTCTGCAAGGGTGGCAGGCTTCGATCAGCGGCATCATATCAAGGATAATTAATAATAATGACACAAGCTGTCAACATCTGTCGTGTGCATCAGAAGGTGATAGCTGTAGCCGAAATTGTCATATATGTAGATGAACATAGGTGACATCTTTAATTAGACACCTTTATCCGCACACCTTATCTTGGCATATTGATGCTATATTGGAGAGACTATTTTTTTTTCATGAAAGGCAAAATAGAAGAGCTTTCTTCTTTTCAAACACATCCGCAGACAAACTGTTGGTAGAGGATAATATGATACTAAATTTATTTATTAGAACTGGTTAGAGTTTGGATTTACTTGGTATTTTATATAAATGTTAAATATCGCGATGGTGTGCTATTCGAATATATTAGTAACTAAAAATAAAGAATATAAAAGGATACCTCTCTCAATAGTGATATTTATAGTAGCGTCGCTTGGACGCGAACACAAAAACGGTTATAGTATTATTAGATTCTAAATCAATGAAGCTTTGGAACCAAAAATATTGAAGCCCGTTATGAATAAAGAGGTTTGAGTTTTTGTATGAATGTGCATGTAATTACATCGATAATTCGATGTATACTGCCCAATATTACTTAAATATAATCGATATGGCAATTGTATAATTTGCGTAAAATTGATCCACAAATATAAAGATATCTAATTCGGTTTTTCTTTTTGTTGAAATGTATATTTTCTGGAAATATCTTCAGCAAAGTCAACGATATACGGATATAATTTTCGACAACCTCCAGAGTATATTAAAGAACGAAATCATTCTAAATATTTAAAAATTAGAATATAAAGCGTCTCGAATGTTGAACTTGTATGTGCTTTAGTAGATCTTTTCGTCTTTTGTAGCTTAAAAAAATCACGTTTTACGCGGATACTAGGTAAACGTTTTTCCGTAAAGGGTATGGAAGTGTTTTTCTATTTATTTAGTACTTATTGAGAGCTATAAATATACCTCTATCGCAGAAGAATTCTCGCAGGTTTTTAAGCTTAAGGTTTCTTTGTTGTAGAAATTACAGATTTGACCTCAAATTTAAGAAAATAACCTTGAGAATATTCCGAGACAGGAAGAATAGCTCATACATTTTTTTAATAAAAGGCAATATTTTACACTCCTACAAATTAAACTTTAATTAACTAAAATTCCTTTACTTTAAAAATAACATGTTAGAACCTGTAATATGTCATAGGAGTCCCGATCTAAGTATTTGTTATTAGCGAGCATCGGCAACCGTACAATGTGTATGTTTCCTATCGGATTTGATGATTAATTACAAGTTTACGAAACTATAATAAAGACAATAGAATTTATTCTGTACATGTTTGCAGGAAAATGTCGCATTAAAGATGAACGTTAAGAACGTGAAGAAAATGGATCGAAGACGAACAATTTTATCGTCCCTTCGGATTGTTGTTGGTTGGTAAAAAATTTGCCTAATAAAACCTCGGAAAGGGAGAAAGGGTAACCTCACGCCTGTAAAAGCCGCCGAAGAAGTGAAAATGGGTCAGAAATAGGATCAATCAAGGTTACGTGATTGCGCGTGGATAAACGTTCTCTAATGACAGTGACCTTCGACGCTGAATAGTTATCATATTACAGGATATATAAAAATGGCCTTCAAATGCAAGCAAATACTAAATGATAACTTGTGACAATTGACTAAACAGACATTCTTATATAACAAAAATCATAACATGAAATTAAATCAATAATAGAATTCATGAAACTTAGCATTTGTTGGTACAGCCCTATTGGGTTGGTAATGCCTGGATGAATATTGCCAAACGTAAAGCAGACAGGTTGTACCTCCAGACATTTTTATTGCGGTTGCTTTCTGGCGTAATAAAGTTTCATAAAAACTGGAAAATGTGAAGCCAACTTCAGACATTTGCAAAATTAAGTGCCGAGCTTTTATTCATTTCCTTCGAACACGTAAAAATGTAGGAGAATCTACTGAAGCTTGAGTTCATTCTAAATTAGCTACACAGATTTAATTTAGTCAACTAGTAAGCATTTGAAATGGTATTCATGTATCCCTGCGTTACGAACTCAGCTCCATGAAATAAATGCAACATTTCCTATACTAACTTCAAGAGTAATTATCTAATTTATCTGTCTTAACGGATTGGTAATAAGTAAAGTTCGACACTTTCCGTGCGCTTCACGAAATTAGCAGAGACTAGACAGACTCGTGTCTATTCATTCCATGAGAATGGGTTCGTGTTGCCTACTGGCTTCCTTGATAGTCGACAAAGTTCTTAGAATATCGCGGTAACCTAAGTAGAGTCTTCTTCGATTTTCTCATTATTAATGTTTCCTTTGTTTGTTTTCTTGAAAACTAGGTTTCTTTTAGATATACGTTAGTTTTTCACCAAAAATGTTAACTTTAACGATAAAAGGATACAATTATAATGGGGTATTCAGGACACAAGTATTACAAATTATACCCTTGAGCTTCAAGCTGAATTGGCACAAATTCAACAAGAAAGCAGGAAATGCAGCGCAGATAAATCGTAGAATTACTGAGGTACTAAAGCTGGTAGATTTCCTTCTTCCATTTTTTATACCTTCACTACGAAATTTAATTTCTAAGCTTAATCTGATAATTGTTTTAGTATGTATGAAACTTTACTTACTGCAGCCATTTTATCCTCCTCAACAGAAATACAGAAATTGTCCCTACCATTTCGTCATTAATCCCTAATTAATCTAAGGATAGCGTAAGGTTAAGCACACTCACTTATTAATTCTACGATAATGCAAGCCGTATCCTAACTATTGTTCAAATATGATATCCCTATTCTATTATTTAGTCTAATAAAGGTAGCCCAGGCTTGGACCCGACAGCTTTGAAACGTGCATGCGAATATAGAGCGCACATCTTCAGCGAACCTTCGCACAAAGCGAAAGCTATCTACATGGCCGAAGAATCTCTCCTTATTGTTTAGCGGATTCCTTCTAGTTAACTATTCCTAATTACTGAATGGCACCCTTTAAATTTCCGTAGACTACGTGCGCGAGCGTTACCCTGATGACATAAATTTGAATGAGGAAGACAGAAAACGAGGAGTTGATTGGAATATGACACAACGCCCACATGTATATTTCAATATGCAATTTGCATCGTGATTACTACGACTATTTGTTTTATTCATATACGCAACTTAATTTTTAGAACTTGACGAGTACAATAGGATTGTTAAGAACATGGATACGCAGAACTGATGATCAGAATTTTGCTATAACGTCTCTGGACAAAAACCATCAAAAATTATAAAAACATTAAATCGGCCGGCCTTCATAAATTGAAAGGTGTAGCGGCAACATTTAGCACTTGAATGTAGACAAAATAAAAATAAAAGAAATGCAAACAAATTTACGTGACTGAGACAATAATGCAACTACTTTACAAGATATTACTGTAGCGCCAATAAGCATTGGTTCAATCAGGATTCTATTTAAATATAGATAATGTACATCGTGTCCGTTTAATGCATGAACGGAAAATAATTCGTTTCCTGAGCAATTTGGAGAAGAAGCTTTCTAATAAAAAATATTGGTATTACAAACGCTGCAAAATATCGCAGCGTGTACTGTGCACGATACAAATTTGGCCTTTGAAACGGAACGTCCGGTACGTTACTACGCTTTAGCTAGATCTCTTCAATTCATGCCAATTTTCTTCAATATTTCTTTTACCTACGTAATTCAGTTTTTCAAATAATTGAAATACGTTGAAAATTTTGCGATGTGCCGCTGTTTCTTCACCGCTTGATATCTTGAACGCCTTACACACCAGAGCGGTGATTAATTTTATTCGATTGAGTATTTTCGACAAGACATCGAATATTTGTTTATATTACGCATATTCTAAAAGGTCATTGTTTGATTCTCATATTATTGCAATGTTTTAAAATGAAATACTTTGTATATTTTTAAATGGTATGCGTACAATTAAATTTTAGAGTTTATTTTTAATGAATACTTTTAGAAAAAACAGAAGTTTATAGTATCTCGTCGCTGCATTCTATGCATTTTAGGAGAAAACTTATCTGCATAGCTCCATATTTAACTTAAACAGTTTTTCCGTCAAATCGTGGAAAAATATACAAAATATTCCATTTAAAGCCAGTCAAATAACGTGATTCAACATGTCAACAATTTCGATGGCCATCTTGTAGGCTCTAGATGATATAAAAAAAACTTTTCGATATATTACCTGAAACTCAAAGAAATACTCAATCGAATAAAATGTGAATCCTCGCCCTGGCGTGAAGAGTGTTTCAGATATTGGCGGTTAAACAAATAATCCCAATTACCTCACAAGCTAAGACAGATAGGTATAGGAAATATTGACATGGATTGAAGAGTGGTATTTAAAATCGTACTAGTGTACTGGATGTTCCACTAAGAAACAAAAACACGCTTGTATCACGTTATGCAAAAATTGAACACTCTGTATACTTTAAAGAAGAGCAGAGAGTCTATCTGGACACCAATATTCTTAACATATTTAGTTGGCGTCATCCTACTGGATTGAATACCTATATCAAAATTGGGTCAGATACCTTTTCGTGTATTTTTGAGACCAAGAATCATTGCTTGTGTTTTGGTTGAATTAATTACAAGCAGATAATTATCACGATATGAAGAAATATTACGTAGATCTTTATTAATACACCGCTGGGCTTCAAGAAATTCTGACGTTTTGAACTGAGTATCGTCTGCGTATAGGATATTTGCAGTGTTTAATAAGTGATGACACTTTGCTAGTATATACACAAAATGTAGATTCAGTATGGCAACTTGTGGTAAGTCCCAACATATATTAATCTTCTCCAAGCGGCAGTTGTTAATCATGACTACGCTCTCATGAGGGACGATGTAGATGAGCTGAGACCGATGGAAACCATAATATTTAACAAAATATCATGGTAAGTCATATCCTTGTTAAAATCAACAAACCTAGCACCGCAGAGACTCCATCATTTGAACTTTGAAGGACATTATCTGTGATATCTGCCAAAAACTGAGGTACAACTATGAGCAGGCCGAAACTCTGATTGGTGCACAGGTAGCACGTTCGTTTTATTAACAAATTGTTGCTTCTCAAGACACCATTAGAATACTTTGGAGGATGCGGGTAAAATGCTTATAGGTCCTAAGTCTTTCAATTCCTCGATGGTCGACAGGTCTTATAAGGGGGGACACTTGCAGAGTGCCGAGTGTTGAATATGTGTAGTACGTACTCCAACAGGGGCATTGTGCTGAGTGATCTACGAATATCAGCATCGGTAAGTTTCTTGAACATAAATCTGTTGTTCGTGGCGTTTTGATTCGTATTACTCTATTAATTCGTAAGAAACAAGATTTCTTTTCAATAAATTTTGAAGTTGGAAAAAGAATAACTCTCATAAATTATATCATCGTGTCAGCCTTTGATGTTATATAAAGGCACTGTACAAATTTCAAATGTGTAGAAGGCAGACGTCCTGATTGTTGCCTTTTCTACGATAATAAATACAAACATGAAGAAAAAATAACTCTATTAAATCATTTCATCGTCTTGACATTTTTCTTTTCAGTAGTGTCTCTAGAAAAATATAAAAAAGGAGACAGACGTGGAAGTTTCTGACCAAATATTCGGATTCTCTATTTTCTCTTTTAAATTTACTACATTATTTGTTGATTATAATTTCAAATTTACCCCTTTACTGAAATTATGAAAACAAAGAGAGGCCTTGATTGACATCAACGCAGAGCGGAAACTATTGAAATCACAAACATGAAATTTGGGAGTAAGTTCTCTTTGTGTGTAGGCACGCAATCATTTTCAGAAATTTAACCCTTGAGGGTGTAAAATAGGGGAAGTCCGCCTGGAAGTCTGGACACTTTTTAATTTAGAAAGATGAAATTTGTTGCTTAAGCTTCTGGTTAGAAGCAAGGAAATTATAATAATAAAATTGTCCGCCCCCAATTTACCCCCTCAAGGATTGGTTTAAATATGTTCTTTTCGAATGGGGGCTTATTTTTAAGCTTTTTATAATCACTAAAACCATTAGGCTTAAGGGCAGATACTATATGTCAATTTGGTTACAGATCCGCAATATTACAACTTTTTAGTACAACACCGTCTCTTGCCTTTTATAATATTTTTTTTGTACTAATTAACGCAAACTGCCTAATGATGAAACAATTTTATTTTATTATTATTATTCTTAAACGCAGCAGGAACAACGTTTTCCACTTGCAGTAAATTATTTTTGGAATTAGACTAATTTAATACAACAAGACAGACGTTTACGGCACTATTTTTATCTTATCTTTCAAAAGTTCTCATATAATATAGTTATTTATAAAATGATAAGTCATTGACAAAATAATTTCTCAATTATATAACTTGTTAGTGCACAGAGTGTTCACAAAATTGAGGCATTTATTTTAACAAGCTGTAGAATCGCTTTGTAAGAGCTGCAAAATAACGAAGAGATTATACATAGTAATTACATAGAATTAAGAAATCAAATCTGGCTTTGATTTTCTGTTGTTTAATCCATTCAGTTATTATAAAAATTGTCACCCATTGTTTAAGGCGAGCATAACCTTGCTGGACGTACCAATGAGCATGTATTTCAGCTGAAAATGAAGTCTCGTTGTCCACAAATAATTTTACAGTATTTTCTAGCGCCGTTACGCGTTGTTCACTTCCTCCTTGCGTTAAAATAAGTACTCAAAGAAAAAAATCACAAGGTATTACGAAGAAAGTCTGAAAAGTTTAAAGCCTCAACATAAAGGTGGCGTTACTAAAGTACATATATATGAAAAAAATAGTTTGAAAAGAGGAGGTCAGTTTGGGTACACAATTACTAACAGATACCAGGAAAATATGAGAGACAAAAGAATATTAAAAGGAAACAAAATAAATGCAGAACAGCCAGAATACGTATACACGTGAACAATAATCAATGCTATTGAAAACTGGATGTTTGGGAACGAAGTGTTTTAAAGTCAATTTTCGGTGTGATGGCTGACTGAGGTGAAATGTGAAAGGGATGGGCAAATATGGAAATTGAAACTGTGTATGCAAAACCGGCAATAACCCAAAAAATTAGATTACAAAAGACTAGGTGGCTGGGGTGTATCATCAGCATGAGCAGAAGAATTTAAACGTAGGCGCACACAATGAGCGCTCGGGATGGCCAAAAACTGCAACCGCTACTGATAACATCGGAGAGGTTCACCAAATGGTATTAAATAACCATCGAAGTAACATTTCCAAAGCCCTGTTGAAGCAGTTTAAGAGAAAATGTACAAGTACATCAGTATACCCTCGAAAGCAAGGAACAGTCGAAACAGTAGACCGTAGAGAGTAATTGTTCCCGAAAAAAGCGAAGGCCACGAAAGTGACAGCGATTGCTTTTGAAATGATCATGTGCTAATTGTTTTGAAAAAGGACAAACCATACCATGCATAATTACTTAACAAGCTGAAGGTAAAAATTGCGGGTAAACGCCCGCATTTGAACAGAAACAATGTTTTGCTCCACTAAGACAACATACTTTGTTACACTTCACCACCTATTCACTACATATTCTTTCCGTTTCCCAGGTTCAAAGCCTTCCCCGAAGGACACAGATTTGGTGAAGGAAATCACATTCGTAAATACCTAGTTTGAAGAACAACTGCTAACTATTGTTTGCACACAAGATGCTAACTATTGTTTGGACGGATTAAAGAGATAGAAGCATCGCTGGGAAAAGTGTATAGACTTAAAAAAAACTTGTCTTTGTGTTATGGTGGAACTACCCTCGTAGTTCCCGATAACGTGCAAGCCAGGATCTATTACAAGCTATCCATCATCAGGAAATGTATTATTTAAATATTAGTGAATTTCCCGCCTAAAATGTGTCGAAGCTTCATAGCGACTGCAGATACTACATAGTCTGTTTCGCGTCTTAAATAACATCTAATAATTGTGACAAAGTATTTCGAACAAAATGTAAATCACTTTCACCTGTCGTTCGTGATGGGAGAATGTACGACCTAATAACACCAGTCCAAACACTAACTGAACATCTGTGCAGAAAATCGGTTCTTTTCGCAACACGCGAGCCTTATAGTACCCCAGCATGACTGCCATGGAAATTCCTCATTCCGCTTCTCGCAAATATGACTTCATAAATAAAATTATCATTTCTGTGGCATTAAGCAGCTGACAAAATACTACTCTTACGCGAAGATTTTGTGCGGTTATACCTTCTCATATAATGAAACGGATAAAGTTGTTCTCCTCGGGGAGCGTTTCATATCTTAAATTTGCACAGCCACTGCTAGAAAAATTGATTTGGCAATCATCTCAGAACGGGGAAACATGAAAATATGTTGTTTACAAAAAATCCAGAAGAATTATCACATAATTATATTTAACGATTCCAAAACAGAATTTCTCAAACTGACATAATTCTGTGTGTCGCAACACTGAAAGCTGAACACTGACACCTAGTAATTAAACAGGACTCAGACATACACTTGCTTAATTTATTAAAGATATGTTGTAGTTTAACCTTACACTGACAGAAAAAAGTACGTAAATACAATAAAAAAGTACGTTAGTGTATTAATCTTTTTATCAAAGCTGGTCCAACGAACAAGCTTATCATTTTAATAAATGGGTAGAAGAACACATCAGAAAATGCCTAGAAACAATAACCAAAAAATAATGCTAAGATAGCTTAGCTTCCTCATGGTATTGATGGAATAATTCACGGCAAACGCAATAAAAGGAGAGAGAGAAAAATACACTAACACACGGACATGTTTCTGGCTACCCAGCGTAGTTTAGTTTAGAGAGTACTTTTCATATCTCTACCTTCTATCGCTGTTGCCTCACAGTTAATACCACAACTTTCAAAACGACAAACTCGACATTTCTTGGCGCCCTCTAGTGCCAAAGAAACGCATGCCTGCCGTTCAGGAAGCAGCGACATAAACCATAATTATTCCATCAATACCATGAGGAAGCTAAGCTATCTTAGCACTATTTTTTGGTTAATAAATGGGTGTTTATTATATATATAATATATATATTATTATATATATAATAAACGGAATCATTGATATCAAGAATATATTTATTAGTGTCTAATGAAGAGTCTCTAAACTACTTTGCTTAGTTTTTCACAAAGTAGGTTAATAAACGCCTACGTATTATACTGATAAACAGGTTTTAATTTGCTAAACGGATGTTGTTGTAATAAATTTGTTAATTAATAATTTTATTTCGTTGATTTAACAAAACAAGGTCACCGAACTCATTTTTTCAGTGTACGCGTAACGAATGCTATATTATGCTACCCAAACTAAACGGATTATAAGGTATAACAATAACAAAAATTATTATTTTTATTATCATTATTTGAGGACACCTTATATGAGGATAAATTAGATATTAAAATATTTTAATAAATTTCTGCTTCAAATACAAGCCATAATAATTATCGTTCAAATAAAAGCTAAAAGTTCAAAAAGTCTACATACGGCAGCTAATTAGTAAAATCACTCAAACAAAGGACGCACTAAAACTGAGCGAGGGTGACGAGTTATAATGCTGCGCATTTTATTCGATTGTTATTTCTCTAATTAAAAAGCTTTCGACGCACACACTAATTAAATCCAAATGCACTACAGACTAATATCTGTTGTGTGTTTACGTTGATTGTATATGTCGGAGCGGTTAAAGATCGTTCCAAATGGCTGGCAGGTTCAAAATTCACGAATTAGCGCACAAAGACGGCACGAACGATTTAATCAATTTTGGGCGGGAATTCGCGCTGTAAAATCGTCTGGTTCAGAATCTCATGCATGGATGTACATATACGCAGAATGTTTGTATGGATTTGCCGAAATAATTAATACATATATCACCAAAGAATTTGGCTTATTGTGTCTAGGTAAGGACATGGAGATGGCTGTACCGTGTTTAGATTACGTATATGTTCCGGGAGCCATTTTCATCTCACTGAATCGTTTAGATGTCGCATAATAGCCGGCCCTACATGATGCTTTACGATAACTCATTGCAAGGTTGTAATAAACTTAATTGCTTCCTTGACGTGGGCGAACATATACATACGTTTACCTGGACTATGAGGTAATATGACGCTCAGTGACTTGAGGATGAACATAGTAATTATTTTATAATAGTGCGCCAGGTAGTAGGCTGTAACTGTTACAACAATTACAAAATACTCAAGCAAGTAGAAAATTCGTTATGGTGAGTAAATATGTACCAGGTGTGTCGGTAATTCCTTTCCGGTTTTTCCGGCAGATG
>LR737391.1:6714357-7155683 GCA_902655005.2 Marronus borbonicus | reverse complement strand
TTTTCTTTAGCGAAAAAACCGGAAAAGAATTACCGACACACCTGGTACATATACCTTACCTTAATAAATCAAATAGAACTGAGCACGACAACGGTCCGTTCTCTCTATTCATCAAATTGGTGTTGCCTTTTATGTAAACAGTTTCTTAAGTGTCCCGCCGCCAAGTTACGTTCTTAATCTATTTCAAGTTTTCTAATTTACTATTATGCTCGGTTTCCTTTATATGTTGTGCTATACTTGACGATTCAGTTCTACCAAATCGATAAGACCTCATGTATTCCTTGAATCTGGTGCCTATCGCTATTTTCGTTTGACCAACGTAGGCTTTGTCACGCAATTGTATGAATTCCCGATCTTTCCTCCATATTCGGTTTAAAAACTTTACTGATACCTTTCGATATGCTATGAAAGGAGAGTTTCACTAATTTCTTACCGCTAGTTTCTACCGGGATTAATGTCATGGAATTTCTCACATAATGCCTATGTTGGATGCCTCCTAAGCATGCGATCTATAGAAGAGTAACTGTTGTCTGGGAACGGGAGTTGATTGTTCACTTGTTCTTTCTTCTACTGTGAACTTAGTAGTTTCAAATTTTGAATTAAGAGTCGTGAGGAAATCCGGAATAGTAGTTTTTCTAGGATCAAAGTCCGCGAAAATATCATTTACATCTAAGCCAAATTCTAGGAAAATATGTGGTATCCATCCTCATACATGTTTCAAATTTACTCATGAACAAGTTGGCTATGAAAGGAGACAGGGGGCTGCCCATTAACGTACCCTCTAATTGCTCATAGTATTTGCCCTTTACTTGAAAAAAAATTTGATTCATGCAAAGTGAAAGATACTAAAATTTTCTTAACTTCTAATTCAATATTTTTATACGTGGACGAGTCTATGCTTGAAACTATTGGTCTCATAGATTTACGCAGTTTGTGGATTTTTGATAGGCAGTACATTTTTGGAACTGTTTGAGATTGACAGTTTTAACTTAAGGTTCGCGTTAATAAGTTTTGGGCAATTTTTTAGAATCTCTTTCGTTTCTCTGGTCATACCTAGATGGTAAAGGTAAAGGATCTTTTCTTAATTCTTTATAAAGTCCTGATGGCAGCAAATTGTTAACGCGGTTGAAATAATCCGGCTTATCCAAGACGACTATTTTGTTCCCTTTATCTGCTTTCAGATAAAAACAATTTTTATTTTTGAGGACCTTCATAATTCAGAGATCGCCTGGGTTATTTCTTAAAACTTAAGTTTTTTGAAATTGTAATTTTGCATGCGTTTCTTACATATTCTTTCGTTCGGCATCTATTCTTAATGAACGTTTCTGCTGAAACGATGAGTTCTTCCACGGGGATTTTTGAGTTGCGGATGCAATATTTTAGTCCTTTATTTAACAATGCAATTTCGGTTTCACTAGTCTCAGAAATCAATGGACTGCTCTCCAGTAAACGATACAGCTACGAATAACAAAGTGCTATATACGGAAAGAACTAGAAAGTAGAGAAACTAATACAAAAAATGATTTTAGTAATTAAAAAATTAAATTAAAAAATTACAAAAAAGTTTTATAACAACGAGTGGAGTTAGATAAGGATGAGTACCTAACCCGTTACTATTCATATCAATAACGGAAGAAATATCAGAAGAGAGAAAGAAATACACTTATGATGCAGAAAATTAACGCTTCGTTAAGATATAACTAACCAAAGTGACTTATAACTAATAAAAAAAAAAACTCTAAAACGAAATCGAGAAATGGTCATAAGGTATGCAAAAATACGGACTCCAGGTAAATCTCCGAAACATAGTAAACCTGAAAATAACAAATGTTGCACACCAGAAACAGAAAAATGAGTTTTCTCGAATTGTATAAATCACTACTTGCGTAACTTGGCATTAGATTGATTGATTGTGCGCGGAAATACCAAAAAATATGTCTTATTTGCATTTTCCTCGGGTACATTCAGTAACTGTTGTGCAAACTCGTAAAATACGTTAATTTTTCAGGATATTGCAGACATATACCTGCGCCTCCGCCAGATTTTTATGGAGTGAAATTTGGATAATCCGTTTCGATTAGTTATCACAATTACAAATACTTTTAAAAGCCATCTTCCAACCTTAGTTTTACTAAAAAATATTTACGCTTAGAAGGTGAAATCGCTAGAAAAAGTAGCTAAATGTTTTTATCAACTAGACGTGTAACCATCGACCTTGTCGTGTAAATTATTACCATAAATTTAGAGTCATTTCCGGTGGTCCCATACATCTAGCTATTAAGGTACTGCTCGTATTTTACTGGAATAAATAAGCCGCTAGCTTCGAGTGAATTTATGGTTCACCGTGTACTTCTAAGTACAGGCGTGCTTTGGTGGCAATTGTGCCTATTTCCATTTGTATAGCTTTTATTTCATATTAAACAGGTTGACCCAAATACTACTACATGTTCCACTTAGCCCCTTTTTCAGTACACGTGGAAAACCCGATGGTCTCCGTTGCGTAGATTCAACAATGTACAATTGGAAGTCTAATATATGGGCCATACTGTAAGGACCTTCTGTTTCAATTTTGTACTCCTGGTGTAAGATAATAGCATCCGACCTTTGTGTCATTTACCACAGACGAGGAATTAGGAACTCGCATAAATTGTATCATTTACTACACACACAATGGACCTTCTCTAACTGTATAATTTGGTAGTATTTAAAACCATTTATAATAAAATTGTTGCGTGTAATTTAAGCAAGATAATCAGTAAAGATAGATGATACTAAGAATCAAAAGAAATCTTAGTAAGTAAAATTTTCATAGATGAGATGTTTAGTAAAAATTATTTTCTGGAACAAAATTATTATGTACCCATGAGCTACATTTTGGTGGTAAACAGTACCGATCATTAATAAACTTACTTTCATTAAAACTTCCAAGCCACAAGGAACTTTGTTGGTTTGCGGTGCAAAATTTATGTTACCAAAAGAGGAAAGGAACCAGGATATTACTGAATGGAACAAGATTTTCTGTAGAGGACTAAAAATATTTCCATTCCGCTGTTTTTCGAGATAGCTTTTGTTTGCAATTTCTTCCAGATTTTAGCCTTTATTGATGATGCACAATAAAAATACGCATTTTGTAAGAACTGCAGACGTAATATAGGTGCTCTACAGCATTTTAAAGTAGGGGTACATAACAAGAGAGTACCCAAGCATTTCAATACAATACATTGTTCTATTTACAAATATTTTCTTTTTTAAGAAAAAAAAGGTGATTGGAACTGTTGATCCTAAGTTGAACATGTTAAAAAATGAATTACCCAGTTTACAGGTTATATTTTTGACGGAATCAATTTTAAGCGAGATCGCATTGAATTGGATATTAACCAAGAATTCTAAGGCACTAAACATGATTTTATACGGAATGTGCAGTGTTTTAGTTTTTAATATCTCGGTGGCGATGCGCACATCAAGTTTCAAAGCTTACTTGGTACTTCAAAAAGTTTATATTTTATGTTTTAAAGCCTACTAGATATTTTAAAATAGGAAATACTTTTTCTTTCCATTATCTTTCCAATTATTCCTATATTAATCCGGGCGTTTTATTTTATTATTTTTTTTTTCTTCCTTAAGAAGGTAGGTTAGGATTATTAAGTTTTCTTTATTAAACCAATTATTTTCAACCTAACTTCTTTAATTAATTAATGATTATCATTAGTATTCACACAACAAGGTTCATAGTTGCGCTCTTTGATATACATTTATTTTGAGCCGCTTTAATTATAAATATGCAGCAGTTTCATTATAGCAAATTGAAATCAAACCAAAAATACACGCAATAGATTCTGATGAATATGAAATCGATATAAGAAGATACAAAAATAAAACTTATCTCGTAGATTGCTAGTTCAACTTGCGACCGTTTTGGTGGCGTAACATGTTGCGGTTGGTCATGGTTCCATGTCTAAACAATCCCCATTTTGGTTTTTATCCCATGCGTTTTATATGGCGTTAAAATTGGTTTGTCCTTTTCTGTGTTTTTCTTTTAGTTGTGGAGTTTTTAGAACTATTTATTTATTAGGTGGGTTGTTTGAAGTATACCCGAATAATTTATCAGAAACGTGTCATGATATTTCGCGTATTTCCAGAGTTATAAGTAATATGTTATTTGACCTATATAAGCGCATCTGGCGAGAGCTGATAATTACACAAATATTTATTTTATTTATTGCAGGTAAACACAATATTCTCTTTTTTTCGAATTTATTTTATGAAGTGCAGTATTGAAATAAAAACATTTATTTGTAGATCTGTGACATTGACTTTGTTGCCCTTGACCGTAAATAAAAACTTGTCAGCAATATAGGTAAGTGTTTAAACCGGCATTAAAGTGTTTGATATTGTACTACCTTTCATTGTCAGAGTTGTGTTGAGTATCAAAATGTGCTCTATAAAATTGCTATAAACATTTTATTTAATAAAACGATTATTCCAGAACCTTTCATTATTAAATAAAAATTACCTTCTTCAGTTTTTGGTTTTAATACCATGGTGTGATAATTCAGCTCATTATTTTGAGTTGACTGAATTAAACCCACAGAATATAATTAATACGAGATTCATTCAATGAAGGGTAGCGAAGCACTCACCGAATCTGTTGCGGTAGAGGCCGGAGGATTTCTCCAAGCGATGGCACAATAATTTGGCTGCTTACACAGCCGTAGCGGTTCTTTTATACTTATACTTGCAGGAAGACATTCTGTCTCTGGGTGTGTAGAGGGCGCACGTAATATTTCAAACGAAAACAAAACTGTGTCTACTGCCATCTTTATCGTTACATTAAAAATAAAACCAACTATAATAAACAACATCGAAATAATATACATAAAAGAAATAAATATTGATTAATTAAGTAATTTATAAGTTTTGTTATATAAAATTCCTGCGAAATGAATAATTTTATCTGTTAACATCAATGTGAGTTACCAGCAAAACGTTTGTAAATTGAATAGTGCTGAAGATGATCAGAGACGATCAAAATGACCTGCTTCTGCTGCATTTCCGTAATCTACAAGCAGAACAACATTATCTTTCGGAGAAGGACGCTGTGTGCATAAATCAATCTCTTCATATGTAACGCCTATTATTAAACGAGAGTTCAGGACAGATTTCACAAGTAGATAAGCCTATACGTTGGTGATACACAGCATATGCTGGTAGCACATATACATGAGCAAACAAATGATTTTCAAAGAACGAAGTTTTATTAAATAGACGTGTAAAGATGTAAAACTGGACAATTAACGTAAACAATACGTAGAAAATGTCCAACTTAATCTATTATAAGGCTCGCATACACAGTTAGCTTGTAACGACAAAGTAAATATCTTTTAAAAGTTCAGTCCGGCAATTTGTAAGACACAATATTGAACGAGCTCTTCTTATGAATTGGCTATAAGCACTACTGGAAATACTAGGGAATATTGTAGGTAAAAGTGTTTGCTTATCTTTGCTAATATTACGCTTACAGGAAAGTTTAAGTTTAAGTCACAAATCTTTCAAACTTATTAGTAAAACAATTAACAAATTGTTGAAAACATGAAAATTATATGTATGATTCTTTAGCTTTCTGTACAAATATGCATCCCTTGTTTCTAAATACGTGGAGTTAGCCCACAAGAGGAAAGGCATTTTTTTGCTTGTTGATTTATAAGAAAAAATATTTTAATCAACAACAAAAATCAATAAAACCTAAATTTTTCGAATAGTAGGATTTTTTATGTCCAACATTGTTTATCGCAACGGTTCAATATGACCTTCATTTTGATGGTATAAAAGCTTTAAACCTTTCCTCTAAGTTATATAACTGCATTATGCAACATTTTGTGTTAAATTGCAGCATTCTTGGTCGTATTCTAAACAACAATCTTTTTAAATAACTCCAAGGGCAAAAATTAAATGAAAAGGTTCAAATTAGGAGATCTTGGCGGCCATGAATTTTCAAAATGTCTAACGATCTTAAAAAACAGCAGTTAGCAAGAGCTTAAGTGATCATTTGCAGATATTCCTTACTTTGTGATAACGCTACAAATGAAAAAAATCTAATTTATTGAATTAGATGAGGAAGTTTTACCAATCAAATGCCTCAAAAGATTGATACTCCTTCGGTTCAGTTTAATCAAATTGGTATTGTCCCGTTACGAGAAATAACTTTTATGAAATCGTAGCGTGAAGAATCTTTGGCGTTTCCAACTCTCTAAATTGTACATTAAATGGATTTCCGACTAGCGCATAATAAATTCTTTCCGCATAAATCCTTCATACATCCAAACCTGCAATTTTGATTTCTATTAAATCGCAGTTGACGCATTAAGAATGTGCGATTTCCTCTCTTTAAATATATTCAAATTGGCCATTCACTAAATTCGAAACTTTTCGCAGCGCTTCTCCTGATTTCCCTTGCAGTCGCTTTTGGAAAACTTCTCCCTGACAGCGCACACACGTTCCTATTAAGCGCAAAAGCAAAACTTTTCGTCCTCGATATTTCTCTTCACCGCACAACGGGAGGGAGGGAGAAAAATTTAGGAAAGGAGGCAAATCCAAATTTATCGATTTAGGGAGTGAAAGGGAGCTGCAATTACGCTTCGGTCGAGTAGGTTCACCTTGACACGGAGTCCGGATTTTGGCAACCCAAACTTTCTGCAGCTTCGGTTAGAAACGACTGTGTTGGCTAAATGATACAGGAGCGTTGGTATATTAAATACACCTGTTTACAGATGGCGTCACAATATACATAAACTCCATAGAGTTCCGGGATTAATTAATAACTTGCGCTGAATTTAAAGTTAATATAGCCTGGCTGTTGCAATAACTGAATTGCTATGGGTACAAAAGTTCTCCATTTATGATTTAATTAAAGTCGAAAGGTAGCTACTAAATACCCCTATGGTTTGTTTTATTTCAATAGGTTTCTGTATGTGAACAACGGGACTGTAACCAAGTTTGAAATAGTTTCTACATGGAATAATACCTGGAACAGTTCTAATCTATATGATTTAATCATATAAATACCGCAATTTGTAATATTAATTAATTAATAGGGATCCCGAACTAATATTAATACTAATGTATTATATAGTGTTGAGAATTAAGAGGAACAGAAAAACCGTTATTGTTAATGCTGTTTAAACTTCGATAATAAAATTGTATCAACTGTATACATATTAATATATAATAATAAACAACGATATCAGAAAGAAACTTGTGGCGTTAAACAAAATGTGATATAATAAGTAACTGTGCTAACAGTCACAATTGTGATTCGCATTATTACTAAGCTTGTCTATCATTTGATCATTAGCTTCGTATTGAATTTGTCTTTGAAATCTGATGATTCTTAAGAACCATTTGAAAATAAAAAATAAACACATAACGTACGTATTACCAACAGTAAAGAATTGCTTTTATGCTACTATTGACTAATGAAAACATAAATGTCTTAAAAAGCTAATTAAGTAAAAGTTAACTACGTGCAATATATTGATGCGTTCTCTGTCATGTATACGATGGTCGTTCAATAAGAGCCAAATCCGGTGAATACGGTAAATGTTGTACCAATTCGAACTTTAATTCCATAATTTTGGCCATCGAAACTGCGCAGATATGCACCCATGCATTGTCTTGATGGAAGAGGATCTTTTTGTCTAAACGACGATGTTTTTCTCTAGATTTCTTTGCTCCACTGATCCAATAACGACGCATAATCGGTGTGATTCCGTGTGTATCCCAACAAACCGAGGTCATCGTTTTGTTGGCCGATTTCACCGTCTTCGACTTCTTCGCAGGCCGTCCGCCTTCAGAAACCTACTGTTTTGAGTGTTCCTTTGACTACGGAGTGTAGTAGTGTGTTTCGTCCGTAGCTATGTATCGACAGAGAAACTCGTCAGGATTGCGTCGGAAAAGCGTTAAAACAGCTTCAGAATCGACCACACGGTTGCGTTTATTCTCCACTGAGAGCAAACGGGGCACCCATCTCGCTGAGATTTTTCTCTATTTCGCGCACTTTGATTCGCCGATCGTTCAAAACCATATCGAGGATTTCGTCAATCATTTCGGCATAATCACTTCCATTGAACGTCCAGAACGATGTTCATATTTTGTTTAAACCTTTAAACTCATTTACCCAATTGTAAATAGTTACTAATACAGGAGCAGATGCGCCATGAAGTTCACCCAACTTTCATCCAACACACAACAAGCTTTAATCTCTTTCCGTGTTAAGCCTTTTAAATATAAGTATTTAATCACCGCTCGAAACTAATTTTTTCAATTTTTCTAGATAAACAAAAATTCTTCGCTTAAATCGATAAAAAAATTAAACCATATGTTGGATATAACAGAGATATTGACAACTGTCTAGTGACTAATGATCCTTACTAGAAACAAGCCATTTTCTTTAGGGACTTCTTGAACCATCCTCATGCAAAACGGCAGCAATAACTAGATCTACAGTTTCATTAGTACAGTTAAAGTTGTATGTGTTACATGTTCAATGAACACTGCCTCGAACACATTCAGGAATTCGTATCAGGTAAATAAGAATATAGAGGTAAAAGTGGGTCATGCTCTATGAGACAAGGGTACTGTTAGTATGAAATATAATTGCTACTAAAGAAAATTGCATAGCATTATTCTGGATTATCGAATATCCACGCAAAAGTATCGCCGAAAAGTACGTTTTTCCACTTAAGTAAATTGAGTTTACTTCCTGTTTAAACTGCTTCTACAGATTTTAAATGTAATTTGGGATTTGGAAAATGTATTTAACCTTCCTTTTAGATTACTTTTTAGTTTTTTACCGAATATTTCTTCCGTTTTGATTAAAAGGTTAGATTGCAATTGCACAAAGTTTCAATTTAATTAATGTAATGGTCACTTTTGTTAATATTTGGTCTAAAATTACTTACTAAATATTTCCTAAATCACCTTGTTCAAAAATATTCAACCTTTCTTGTTTTTCATAGTAAGTTATTGACTTAATTAAAATCTACTTCCGTTCAATGCCGATCAATTGCCAGTGTATATTTGTATCATTCTTTCCGGTTTCAACGGTTTCTTTTCTTTCTTTATAGATCGAACTAGTCAGACAAGTTCCCGTTTTAAGTCCGCTCCGTACCATACAAGTTTAATTAATTAGTCTGGAACAGCTGTTTCGGGGACGCGTGGATATGGGGATGATGATGTGACCGGATGGTGTTCCGGACTAATTAATTAGACTTGTACGGTGTGGAGTGTGCCGATGTTTTAGTATAGAATGAAAAGGATCTTTCAAACAAAGACGTTCTCAGTAGTGCGGCGGGGTTGGTAAACCCCGAAATCTTGTGCGCACCGGTTCTAAATCGTATTATGTAGGTAAGGTGGAATCTTCAATGTTAAAATTTGATAGTGAAAATTGATATAATACAAAAAAAGCATATCTAACCGAAAAACCGGTTTGTAAACGATTCTTACGTAAACAGTTCAGCTGAATCTCGTATTTTTAACTTTGAGCAGTTATTAGAATCTAGAACTATGATTTTCAATTTTAAATTTATTCACTGAAAATATTGCATTGAAAATAGGTGGCAGATGGCTTCAAGTTGACTTCTAATACTATTTGTTTACTATCAGTAAATATGCAAACTTTTATTCTATTCTTCAACATTGAAAACCAACACATACATATAAAACAATTCCACATATAAAACTGATTACGCGTCACGCTTTCAATGTCTATTTTGGTCTACGCATTGGATCTATAATGGCAAGCCATTGTTTCACTAAACAAACTATTTCACGCATAGATATAGCAACGTGCGAGGTATTTGAATCCGAGACGGCTTCCTACACCACTCGCCTATTAGATAATTTACGTCCCAATATTATGCCGTTGTCAACTGAATTGCTAAGGAGAGATTTCTGCGGTATGGGAGAACGGAAGTAGCAACAGTAATCTGGATGATAAGACAACTGTTCGAGCCCATCAAATAATAGAGTGAGACAAACGCGTTATTCCCATCTGTGATCTTCAAATTCTTGCTTCCAAGTTCTGGATTTACGGTTATTACATTTAACAGTTGTGAGATGGTAAAATTGAATGAGATTGTAACATAGTCAAATTATTATTTAAGTTACTATTTCATATAATTCAAACAACAATAAAACATTCGGAAAATTAAAGGTAGCTGTAATTGTTGCAGCTCTGCAGTATCCCGCTTTTAATAAAAAATAACCTTAACTTTCAATTTTATATTACCAATGTGTTTGTGATACATATGCATAATTGCTCGCAACTATCTTTGAGGAGATAGACGCTTTAAATTAGGAAGAATAGAATTATATATTTTACTAATTATGTAAGAAAAGGAACTCTGAAAAAGTGTTACCGAATATAAGACAAAGACAAAAGTTTTATAATCTTTGAATTCGATTCTTTGTAACAATGTTAATATACGGATCCTAAACAACGTCACAAAAATTAAGCTGGGATAAAATAAGAAAATCACATGAATGTGTGCTGCAGGTTCCTAGGTACATATTTTCTAAAGTGAAAAGAATTATTCTTATAAATGAATATATTTTAATGAACCAGCTACCACCAACCACTATGTGTACACGTGTTTCGCTGTATCACAGCTCATCAGTACACCTATGTGGAAGGTAGCAGCTGTAATTGAAGTTCGCTTCGATGTTCAAGCTAGCTTGTTCGGATGAGAGTATCTAATTAAAGATACTCTAATCACGGAGATTGTCGAATTATATCGCTATATCGACCCTGGGTGTGCTAGCCTCGAAGTCGAAGAGCGCTACCCTCGCAGATTCTGTGGCAGACTGCATAATTCTGTAGAGCTCGATATAGCGATATAATTCGTCAATCTCCGTGATTAGCGTATCTTTAATTAGATACTCTCATCCGAACAAGTTAGAATTATTCTTATCTAATTCCAAATCTCTTATAGTCTCAACAACCGGAATGGGGATACTATTTATCTGAATAGACAATTTATCTAATATCTAATGTTTTACACTATCTTCCAAACTTTCTCGAAACATTGACAATGAGCTACTAACAGTATTTGCTTTATTGAATAAAATAGACAGTTTTGGACATCTTTCATTTTAGGATTCGTAGCAACGTGAAGCACCAGCAGGTACTTTAAAATCTACAAATCTTAAATAATGCAGTAGTTACACAGTGTGTTTCTGGATTAACGTATGGATAGGTATGGCAGACAGATGATTATTAAACTTAAATAAAAGTATTCCCATTTTTGCACTTTACTAATCGAAAAAGTACTTTTTTTTTGTAAATTTCCAGGATCTACTTGATTTGTCTACAACAAAATTATGGCATAAACATCTTACTATTCAAGCAAGGCTGAACTCTAGCACACATTATATACGGTTAGGGAGACGTAAACGCATTTCTTTCTTTTTACGATTTCCTCCTTTTACGATTAGGGGGAGCGGTTGCGACGAACATAATTCTGTGTTTGCTGTGTATTTTATAAAAATATTTAGCTCTTAAGCAGTTGCTTCTTCTACATATTTACACTGCACATACAATAATTTTTAGAGAGATATATCTGCATTCTTAAAAAACGGTCCATTTTAAGCTCGATACATTTTTTAAAGTTAATACTGTCAATAGTATCGACATAGTTAAGTTACATTCGTTTTATTTCACTTTACTAAAGTTCCAGAGCAGTAAAAATTAATGTAGCGACAATAATGTATTAGAGCAGTATAAAACCAGATCAGCTCTATCCACGGACAATACCGCATACATAATAATAACGCTTCCAAGTTATAAATAAAAAACTAGAAAAAAACAGCGCTTTCACCAGAAAACTAGATCGTTTTTCTCAGGGACAGCAAGGATTTGAGCGCTGTAAAATCAGTGACTGACCTAGTTTAATACCTATTCAAAATAAACGCAATTCCCTGAAGAATATTAACCATGCACAATTCTATTAATTCTACTCGGTGTACGAGTACGTTTTCGCAGCAGATAATGATTACTAGAAGCAAAGAAAGCTGAGTTTGTTAGGAATAGATTGGAAAGCAGTAGAAAGGTTGCAAATGAGCGAAAAGTATCAATGTTTTGCATGCCTTATACATACAGGTGATCCTTAATTTCTTATAACTTGGTAAAGTTAAACCCAATTTGAATTCGTTAGCTTTGTTTCACAAGCGATAGCCAATGGAGATTGTAAGGTATTACAAAATTCTAGTTGTTTAGTTTTTAGGAGTGGTAAGAATTTCAAATGCTTCCATTATCAGGTTAACCTACATTTGGACGATCTAAGTTTATCATTTAAAAACATAAGAGTGCTGCGACAAAATACTTTAAATTCTTGTTTCATTGAAGATATTCTCTAAAACAAGTATGTAAACTTTATGCTTTTTAATACCCAAACAACAAAAATCGATCCGAGTTCAAGATAAAACATAGTTTTTTCAGCAGTAAAAATGATAAAAACATATCTGAAAGTTGTTTAAAACACATCGCAATTTAGTTAAACAGCAATGTTCACACGAAAACTTTGTATAAAGTACTGTCCAGAAATGTTAGTAAATGTCCAACAAAATGCAAGAAAGCACATTATGCGGTTTGTATGAAGGGAACTGGCCTTCACTTCGAATAGATGTTGAAATTGTCTGCATATGTCAACTTTTACAAATCAAAACAAAAATTTATGCAGCATTTTAAAAGAAAATGTATCTGCAAATCTTCATATCTAATTTACTAAAGAACAACATATATTAAGTAGTAGGTAGTAAAGGAAGTGTTTGTAAAAATAATTCTGGAACAGTTTCTCTATCAGACATGTACAGGCTGTTCCATTAAAAATAGCAAAGTATGTCAATTATCTCAAAAACTAAGATATGCAGATAATATAAGGAATATTGATAAAGGTTCACGTGAATTGAAGAGGGGTATCCAGAAACGTAATAATATACAAGATCTAAAAGACCAAAGTTATAACACGCGCTGTAAAATTTGAATACCTTGTATGCTTGAATATAATTATATATTGCGCAGCATTTGTCTCCAAACAACACGCTGTACAAATTAAACCATCCAACAAATACATTTATAAATTCGTTAATTGTTTTTTGAAAAATTTCGAAATCTTAAATGTTATTACATTTAAATTCAAATAATTTTCATTTGGGTTTTGAAATTTTTCACATGCTTAAACGTATGGGCGCCAAACATATACTAGATGTGTTACTGCTGCAATAAGATCGCTTGCGCATATGTTACGAATCACATACCCGAATGACCATCCTCACACCGACGCCCGTGAAGCGCGCAGAAAGTGGCGAACTCTATTCATGTCGCATAAAATTCTCTTTTGTAGAGAGTTTAATTTTTATATAAGTCAAATACGGTAGTTGAATGCTTCCATTATAAGACTTCCACAGGCATCACTTTCTTATTTAGAGAAGAGGTAGGATTATTCAAACAAATGATTGATTGAATTGCAGTGTCTATTAATTTCTATTAGGCATTAATAATTTTTGTATCTATAAAGTTATTTGCTTCAAATGAGAGTTGGTTGTTTACTGTTCCTGGGAATCAACTAATTTGCGACAAATGCCGATGATCGAGTTGTCAGGTTCCACATGGTATTTATGAAATTTGTGATCATCATAATCTTTTTTCAATTAACATTGTGGGCTTGTTCCAAAATCTCAGCGCCACCAAGAAGTATATCAGAAAAGCAAGCGTAATCAATTCCCATAAGTACAAAAAACAATTCAATGAAATCTCCATAAATCGTACGTTCTTCCAGGTGGCGCATCTTTTTATTTATTATTTCTAATGCAATCCTCTCAAGTAAATCTGGAGAAAATTGATGTCCGAACCTAGTGTAATAGGGCGCAGTTACCATTCGAAACATTTTCTGGAAACCGTTTACGATAGGTAACAAATGCTCGTGGCGCATGAAATTTCGAAAGCGGTAATCAAGTGAGATGGCGTCTGTCGCCTGGAACTAAAATTTGTTACACTCCACGGTGCTGAGCTCATTTTAGCAAGCGCCACAGGGGTGATTCGCTTCATTACCTATATTTGTTACATCTCACATCGGCTATTTTTCTTTTACGCACAGTCGAAGCTATACAACTGAGAAATTACTTATACTTACTAGGTAGAAACTGTAAATCATTGTCTGTCGGAGGTAGCGACGTTATACATACATGCAGTAATTTTCATTTATCTTTCAGCCACGCGCGGTAGTTTTGTATAATTCGCTTTTGTTATGCAGGATTGTTTGAGGATAATGCGATTTGACTATATTTGCAAAGCAATTTTGTCTTTATTGGGAAGTTCCCCGTTTTCGTTGTTTGTACACAACAGACATGTTTCTGTTGGCAGGGTGCTGGCGTCATCAGCGTGGTTCCTATTGGCTAAATACGAGATCAGTAATTTGTGAATCACTCCTCTGAAGTTAAGTCTTTCTAATTTACCTAATATTTCGAGATCGACACTGTCAAATGCCTTCGATTGGTCTAATAATAAGAATATTCCAACGACTTTTTGTTTCCTCAGACAAAAACGTCGACTGACATATATATTACTGTATCTGTTGATCTAACTCGAATACAGAGTGAGTTGGGAGGAACGGACCAAACTCCAGAAGTATACTGTACACGTGAAAATGTAAAAACTCGTATGCTAAAATTTCATACATTAATGAATTTGGTGAAGTTACTTAAATTTCCTTAATCATAGCATTCTTAAGAAATGTTCGAAAATAACATCACTGACCTCTAGATATTTTATGCTTCATCTACGAAGCGCCCCTGTTGCTCCTAATTGCTTCATGTCTTTTTTTATTATCAGCTGCAGTATTTCTAATACGTCGAATTAGCGTACTCCGAGTTATTTATTTTTTGCTTTATTACACACATAAATGTAACAGGCGCAGAAGTCGGCGGCGATTTAAAGTGATTAGATGTATGGCAAATAAAGTAGCTGAAGCTTTACTAATACTTTGCATCAAGATATGTAAAGGAAAGCGCTTCACAGGAAATTAGAAAATATCATTAATAGTACAAATTCATCTCAACAATAATTTCTAATCGTTTTGAAAAAGAAAAATTCATGGTTCTTAAGTGTATTGTATTTCAAATAGCTGTCACAACTGTAAATAGTGAATGGATACTGTTAGCGGCAATGGTGCTTATGATGGTTAACGTGCCGTAATAGTAGTTTTTGACAGTTTTACCGATATATTACCACGGAAAAACTGTGTTACGGCACATTTAACTTAATGGGAGAGATACATCATAACTCTCAATATGTGAAATTCTAACAAAGGACTGATTCCCGAAGCAGTTATTTTATACGTATATTTGTCATGGACTGTATACGTTAATTGAGCCATATGTATACGGGCGAGGTATATACAGTCTAAGTTATGCAAATCGTATGCTAAAAACATTTTAGACTATATATTTTATATTTAATTTCAAACGTTATATGTGAGTATGTATTAATTCTATTTCACACACGTATTTTAGCAAAATATGACTGATAGTACTCTGTTCCAGGTGAAGTGTTCTTTCTTGCTAATTTGGTAAGTCTAGTTATGAATATTCATAAAAACAGGTAAATTAGCTAAATCGTAACGTAATCTTCATATTTGATTTGTAAGTTTTACGAAGCACTTTATGATAGAAGAAAAGATGTTTCCGATAACAATCGAGGCCTGAACGAAGGAAAGTACTGAGACCTAATCGAAGAAGCGAAAAATGATAAGCCATTATCTGTTAAAGGTTTAGAAAAACTCATGGTACCTATTAACACCTTTTAATTGAATCAATATATATTATGTAGGATGATTAACTACTAAGTTAACTACTGCTAGTGCACATATGTAAAATGATCACAGAATATTCTTTACGTTATTAGAATGTGATATACTATGCGAGTAGCTTCAAAATATGTATGTAAGTATGTAATATATCAAAATTATTTTGTAGTTGACAGGCTATAGAGGTAAAGATCGTATGATGAAACAATTCAAAGAAAAATACAAGAATATAGTTCGTACTGAGATTTCATGGTTCATTAACTTCTACGCACTATGCCAAACGAAACAGAAAAGATCCTACGATTTTTAGCAGTTTAAATTTGCGTTGTCAGTTAGGTTTAGTAGATTGTTAACCTCATCCTGTTAAGTTCGTACTCGCTTCAAGATCGCTTTGGAAAATTGATTATTTTGCGAGCACTTGAAACTAAATGAGGAAAAGAAGTCGCTTACCACCTTATGGATAGTTCAACAATTTTTGGAGGTCCCGTAGTTTCGCAGTTTACTGATCGCCGGGCATTTTGCAATAGGGTAATTGTTGGTGCATTGTAAGCAACGCCACTGCCAAAGTCAGGGGAAATGAAAAGATCTTCGTATAAAGTTGTGTTTGGAGAAAACCCAAAATTGGTTTATACATTCCATTAGAAGCTATTAACAGTCTTAGAGTAGAAAAGGATTTGTAAAAAATTGTGACATCCATTCGTATTGCGCATAAACAAAAGACTCTCAACCGCAAGAAACAACAGCTACTAAAAATGAAGAGTGAATAAATAATATTTTTAACGAAAATATAATTACATCTATGGTATAGCTGCAGTGGTCAGCACCAAATGATAAAATATTATTAGGCAACGATGAAGAAAACAATCAAGAAGTTTTATTCGTTAATGAGGGTCTAGTAGAACAACGATATAATTGCAGTAAATGCCTAAATCCCATGTGTTGCGACGTTGAAAACATGTCTTCGATATCTTCAATATTTGTAATAGAAACGAAAATATAACAGATGCCAGGAAAGGGGTCTATGGTAGATTACAGAAGTAGGGAAGAAGATGAAAAGCGATTTCAGATAGCACTCATTCAAAACCGGATATTGCAAATGGACTTTAGCGTTCGGACACAAAAGAAGGAAACATTGCCAAATATTAGTCGTTCAAAATTTCATATATGCCCTGCTAATATTGTAACAATTAATGACGTCTCCAATGGGAACCGAGTTTCAACAGCATCAGTTCAGCGTAGTGAACACGAACAAGGTTTTAGAAAATGCTCCTGTAAATCGAAATGCCGTCCAAAACAATGTAACGTAATGTACAATTAAATAGAAAAAAATATATATTCTTTCATAACATACGCCGTATATAAAGCGACTGGTCTTTTTGTACATCATCTAGTCCGTTTGTAAAAATCATAATTCTTACACATACAGATTATAGAGGCTAGTTCATTTACTTCAAACATAGGGTCTGTAACATATTTACATTTAAGTGAAATTGTAGACGTTATTTACAAAAAACGAAGTTTTTCGTTATAAACCGTGTATTTACTTTTATTTCGCATTGCTATTTTTAGCGTCCCCAACACTAATTACTCACATCGCCACTGGTTTATGGACAATTGGAAGTTATTAATTAAAAACAACTAAAACATTAATAAAAACCAAGAAAGCTAAACACGATAGCGTACAGAGCAAGCTTGAAGAAGGAAGAAAAAAACTACGTAAGACTAAATGAAAGGCGTTTTCATTTCAGTACATTAATTTTTAATTAGGCTAATACACTAACTTCGAGCGAACCTTGTCTCTGGCTTGCTGATTTACATATACATTTAGATGAACTGAAGAAACCAGGGAAATATGTAAATGTTCTAACTAAAGCATAAAGTCATGTACCTATCTAAATTTTTCATGAATAATACATGTAAACACGAGCTGCATAAAATTACATTGCAAGGAAAACGTAGTTCACGCGGGCATCTTTTGTGGGTTGCCAGCGATAGCAAATATGTTATGAATTATGACTAATGCAAAGTACATACCTCTGCAGTAGTTTCCACAATATAAATCAGAAGGGTCTAAATGTACCCTAACCTCAGAAATGGCTCTAGGTCCTCTCTAAATACATACATTGACGAACGCATCCTCGAAGCAGCTGTTCCGTATTACTTAATTAAATTTGTGTGGTGCGTAGTGTGCCGATGATTTGTGTTGTTTATTATACCACCACATAGTCCTTACTATCATTATTCGGAATTTAATTAACTAGCACTTTATGTATCCTTTTTTCCTTTTGTAGATACAAGAAAAAAGCGCACCGTTTCTTTCTACAACAGTCGAATGGCGGACATGGTCAATATAAACGCACGTCGATAGACGATGCTACGCAATTTTGTATTTTAAAAAATTCCTTTTATTTTTTTTATATGTATGTATATCTCTTTCTCTGAGCTAGATATAGATGTTCAGCTAAAAGAATATGAGAAACAATTTACAAACGCTGAAAATTGCATAGCATATAAATTCTATAGACGTGCGCGAGTTCACTAAAAAATAAGAATATACATATTTTCGAAAATAATTAAGGAGAAAAAAAAACATCACCTTTTTGACATTATAAACCATATTTTGATTAACCGCAAAAAATATATATTATGCATATCTTAAAAATATAAAAACAGAATAAAGATGACAAGGTAATACGAGGGGAACCCTAAAAATGTCCGAAATTGCCCAACTTACTGTAGTTTTCAATTTGATTGTCTTAATCTTTGACATTTAGTATGATAAACACCATTGACGGAAAAACAGTCGGCCACATAATTTAGTATTAACAGCGTTTCAAAGAAATCAATTCAGTGAAAAAATTAACATTTGTGATAAACATTTTCGTGCGATAATTTTAAAAGTGGCTTCAATCAATAACAATGCATCGATCGACTTCATTCTGCCTTTGTTGATGAAGTACCATTCAAAACCGCAGTTTATGAAGGTCGTCCATCAATTGCTGTTGTTCCGGCAAACATGAATGTTGTGCGTGAAATCATTGAAGCGGATCAACACGTGACATATCGAGAGATAGAGGTATCCTTGGGCATTGGTAAAAGACGAATACAAACGATTTTACATGACCACTCAGTAGTCAAGAAACTTTGCAGTCGTTGAATTCCACACAATTTAACCAAAGCTCTAAAAATGGCTCGTGTGAGTTGGTACAAAAAAAATGCTTCAAAAATTCAATCGCGGTGCTCCCGCCAATGCATACAGTATCGTAACAATTCACTGTTTGGATGTTCCAAACTCAACCAAAACCAAACAAAAGTTGTTCGTTCACGAAGTACTTCAAAAACATTATTGCTCATTCCTTTCCTAAAACTGGGTCTGTTGCTATCGTTGCTCTTGAGGGTCGAAGAACAGTACGCGCTGATTGGTATACAACAATATGTTTGCTTCGGTTTTCGATGAAATCAGAAAAAACAGCAGACATCGGCGCATCATTCTTCACCACGACAACGCCAACTCTCACACAGCACATCGAACAGTCGATTATGTAAAGGAGAATAACACTGAATTAATAACTCTTCGTCCGTATTCGTCTGACTTTTTTCCGATTCCTTTTGTCAAAAACAAATTACGTGGTGAGCGGTTTTCGAGTTCGGAAGAGGCCGTGGAAGCATTTAGAAGGCATATTTCTGAGATACCCACTTTAGATTGGAATAAATGTTTGTTTCTTCGGATGCAAAAGTGCTTACAACTTAAAGGTGAATATTTCAAGAAATAATAAAGTGTTTTTTTTTCAATAAAATATCTGTTTTTTTCTTTTTCCTGAAGTTTTTGGGATTCCCTCGTAACAGCAAAAACATACATGTATATATAATAAAATTATAAAATGTTTGAAATACATAATTATTTATAGACCAAGTTTAGAAATGTTGATAAAACAAGTCAACGAAACGTAGGAAAGGAAAGAAATACAAAAAAAAAGAAAGAGTTTTTTTTTTGTATTTACAAAGGGAAAACAAAATAAACCTAAAATTCCAGTTAATCAAATTCCAATTAAGAATCAGTTATACTGTTTATAAAATTTTAAGTCGATACAAATTTGCTTCCAGAACTTCTCGAATCAATTTTCATCTTTGATATAACAATTTAGGTTTGCAACGATGCTTCTTCATTAATAATACAAAGCGATTTTTAAGGACCTAGGCTGTAGAATACTTTGAGTAAAGCGTTGAATATCGCCAGAAAGGGGTTTCACAACGTGTCGTGGTAAAATATCTGCAAGCTTGTTGGAAGTGGAAAGTTTACATAGTGAAAAATATACGATGTCTAGAAACGTAAAAATGCTATGCTTATATATATATATGCATATATAAAAATTATATGCTATGGTTGCTTGAATCGGTATATTACTGAACAGCAGAATTTTTAATTTATCAGATAAATTTACATAATATCTAGTAAATATCCAGTCTGCATTACCTGTTAAAATAAGAAACGTGGAACTGAGAAAATTACAAGTTCTTTTATTTTCAACAATACACTTATAAAATTTAGTAAAACTCAGTTCTAGCTATTCCCGTGTGTGCGTATAAATTCACTTCCAGCTGTAAGTCCTCATGTGTATGTATGTATATAAAATCCTTGTTCAAATCTTTTTCCTTGGCTTCATCAGGCATTGATCGAAAACAATCTTCTGAGCAACTCCTATCTTCGGTTCAACTTCTTTTTCCAAATGTCCAAACCCGTCCCTACAGGAATTTGAATCGAAAACTTTCTCCAATTGACAGAGATTTTGATGGCCAGATGTTGATAGTGTTTCGCATGATTTTCGTGTTTTTGAAACGAAGTAGTTGCTGTGATTACATACGAGGGCTGCTTTTTTTCCAACCTCCGTTCGTGCTTGTAAACAGTCACGCGAGCGGTGGGAGACGGGGATGCTCAGAAGGCGACTGCGCATCTCCCCCACTATAATATCTGCCACTTGCAACGTCATTACGCCATTTTCAGCTGAGTTGCGTAGTGTAATTCGATTCCTTCAAGCACAAAGGAATAGTGCAGCTGAAATTCATCGAAGAATGAGCCGAGCATACGGCGAAAACTTTATGGTGGTAAAGAAGCCCGAGCCGATGTTCACGATGAAGCGAGACAAGGACGCAAGTCTGTCGCATCAGAAGACATTGTTCAACGAGTTGACAAAGTGGTTTGAGAAAAACAGAGGTTTACCATCAGTGAGTTGAGTGTGGAATTTGAAGTTTCAAGGTCAACTGTGAACACAATTGTAACGGAACGTCTGATGACTGCAAAGTTGGCCGAATGGGATCAGCGCTGATGTTTCTCACCCGTTATGAGATTGAAGATGAAGATTTTTTTTAAATCAATTGTGACTGGAGATGAGACCTGGATTCAATATTGCGCCCCCGAAACAAAACCGCAGTCACAACAGTGGATGCACTCAAACTCACCAAACAAACTGAAAAAGCTCAAACAAACATTCAACAACAGGAAAGTTACGGCTGCAGCGTTTTTGGACCAAAAGGGTGTGTGGCTTGTTGAATTTATGAAACTGGGGACTACGATCAATGCAGCTGTTTATTGTTTACAGCGATTGCAGAGAGCCATTCAAAACAAAAGAAGAGGCTTGCTGATTTCTGGAGTTCTTCTCATTCATGACAATTCACGACACCCTCACACTGCCGCTGTAACTCAACGACTTCTTGCACAATTTTGATGGGAAGTTTTTGAACACCTAGCGTATAGTCCCGACTTAGCGCCAAGCGACTTCCATCTCTTTCGTGAACCGAAAAAGTGGCTAGGAGGGCAGAGCTTCCAGAGTACAGAGGAACTTCAACACAACGTCACGGACCATCTCAATTCACTGGCGGCAACATTCTATGCAGAGGGGATTGGAAGGCTCGTCCATAGATATGACATGCATAAATCTTCACGGTGATTATGTAGAAAAGTAACCATGTTTGTACATAACTTTTGGAAATAAATTAATTTTGTTATTTAAACTTGTCTTGTTTTTATGAGCTCTTGGATGTTTTTTTTTTGTTTTTAATCTTGGTCTCACATTGTAAGACTTTGGATTAAATAATTATATATCCAATTATATTAGTATTCTTAAGAGAAATAGTATTCCCTGTTGGAAAAATAAGAAGAGTATGCTTTGCCGTTTTCTACATTGCTTCAATTAAACGATACTTAGTAAGTTGTATTAATTTCGTTTTAGTTTGACACACTAACACAATTTAATAGGTCAGTATTTCAAGACATCCACTCCATCAAAATACGTGTTACTAGATGTGTTCCAAGCGTAAGCAACGTTCGCTCATGTAATGCACTCGCTTAAGAAAATCTACGGCACCATCAAATAAATTACACGTTACGTAGCTCGCAGCGACTGCAAATAGTCTAGAAGGGGATAGAGAACTATCGGTCGCGTGCATTACATGACATCGTGTCGTAACCAGCGCAAATATTTCCACTCGCATTGGCACGGGGTGTGAGGAAATTTACATATTTCACTATTATATGCGGTTTTGTAAACACGACCCGCCGTATACATTATGCAGGCGTCTCTATGACTACCGCGAAATGGCTGAGGACGGCCAGATAACGACATTATTAAATTAATTTGATACTTTCTATACGATGCGATATCAATCTTGCGTACATTGTGGATCGTGTAATTACCCAGGTAATTAAATCTTATTGGCTTGTTTAAGTACCTGACAGAGATGTAGGTTTCAAAGAACACCGCTGCACATGGATTCATCGCTAGAAGGTCAATGTTAATAAGCCTAGCGTGCATTATACAATTTCTCTTCCTAGCAATAGATCAACACCAGTAAGCAGATATTATATGCACACATTTCTAAAGAGAATTCGACTCTTCAATCGTGTAGGTTTCAGCCCGTCACTGTTGCAACTAATCATTGTACAAATAAATTGTTAAAAAGTTTTAAACGACGTTCAGTTGCTTAAAAATTCGCAAAAAACTACACACTAATTTTAACACCATATAAAGGATAAAATCAAATATGGCATTTGGTTAGATACAGAATTCCAACGTGTGATGTTAGAAAAATGTAATTGAATTAAACGTCGTGTAATAGTTAGTTGACATCTACCTAAATACAAAAAAAAATGTGTTGCATAAATCTCTCTTTTTATCATTTATTTAGATTAAGCAAAAGTGTTAACATTTGTTAGAGTTATAGTTTTTTGTTCAGTAACAAATTTTTTTTCGCCAAATGTTTAATTTCTCGGTACCTGCGATATCCTAGTCTTCAAATCTAAATACCAGAAGTTCTTCTCAATAGTGAAATCCTTACGAGCTCGGGTCCGTGTGATTCCAAACCCGGTGGTGGTGAAATTTTTTGCAGTAAATGATCCAAATGACTTTACTAAATGTTTAATAGTGCTGTTTATGCAGAAGATCTCATCAAAGTATCTTGATTTTAACTTTTCTGGAAAAAATTTTGTAGAGCTGTCGATGTCGAAAGATAGTTACTTATTTCTCGATTATTTTTTATCTCCATCCATAGATTATTATATCGAATGATTCAAATGACACTCCTGATAGAACAGCCCTTTTAAAAGCGTTAAAAAGAAACAATAATGATAAATAAATGACCAAAAGGAAATCAAATAGTTTTTGGCCACGCTGTATAACAAATAGGGCTAGCGCAGGTAGACCGATGAATGTCGGCGTCTCTTATAGCCAGATTAAGCTCAGTGGAGAAGGCGTGGGGTCTCGCGCCACCACGTCTGGAGGCAGCCTAAAAGAACGCACAATATCTACCCTGTAGACACGGAAACCAGAGTAGATGGGACCTACCTCTAGCCAAACTTGCCAAACACAACTTACAAATGAACTTCACTTGAACAAAACCATTTAATTGAAATAAAAAAGAAAAAGTTACACTTGAGTCTTGAACAACTGCTTACACGGCAGACAATGTTGAAATTAGCAAGAAATACAGCCAAGATATAAAAAAAATGAACTAAATAAAAAAAAATTAAAAAATAACCTACAAAAGAAAATACGGCGAAATAGTCACATAGAAAGTCATATAAAATAAATGGTTCTAAACTTAGATTCAACTAGAAATTAAATATTTAGGGTTGATGATTGACAATTAACACGTGAGGAAGCAGTAACAACTAGGTACACAAGTACTTAACATAAACAGATTTGGCCTTGATTTGACGGATATATCATTCGTTAACTAAAACCTGTTAGAACAAAAGGTCACTTTAAAACTATGTACGCTTTGATATAAAGTTAATAATAAACACACAAAAAAAAAAAATAATAAATAAATACAGTGTTCAATGATGAAGAAAAGATAGAGTTAAATAAAAAAAAAAACTTCAAAGACTGAATGTTCGTACGTAGGTATTCATTTACTGTAAGCTGGTGTTGGCGAAGTGTCTAATGAAATGGAAAGTCCTGACCTTGTGTCGATGGCGGGTTTTGCCGAAAGTTGCCGAAAGGAACGGCGTTGTCAACATGCGCGACGGTCGACTTCAAGGGTTGTTGTAGATGACGGTCGTCTAGATGGATATTTCACGTAGATTCTGGGCCCTACACGAGGATTCACACTCACAAAATTTCTTACGTTTCTACGAGATCCGTCATAAAGGTTATACTTATAGAAAAGTGTAGAAACGTAAGCTTGATCGACTCGTTACGTCTGGCTACCTCGACAGTTAAGGCACGAACTATATATACCTGCGATATTTTCCCGCCAACTAGAAGTGGAAGGGGGCCGGAAGTAGGGAGTTGAAATTTTACAAATAAAAAGAAAATGACTGAAAAGGATTCAACGAAAGTTATGTCGAAAGTTTTCTAAAAATAAAAGGATCGTTTTATACTCAAATTCGTATTTAAGGCCACCCCAGAACTTGAGATTCCTACAAAGAGCCTCATTAACCAATCAGTGTGAAGGGACGCTAGCTTCGTATTGGCCGTCGGTCAATACAAATACGCGATATAGGGTGGGTCCAAAGAAAAAAAAAGGTAGAGAATAACTCTTAAAGAAAATTCTGATGTAACAGATGATGATGCTAGTTTTGATTATTACAGACGAGCAACAGTACCTATGTCTGGATTTGATATAGTTGAGAAATTTTCATAATAAAACATATAATATTGATTTAAATTTATTAACTTTGTCCTCTATTGTATTAAACTTTATACTTTGGGTTACTAAATACTTAATTTTAACAAGCGAACGGGCTGCTTAATATTACAGAAAACATCCGTCGAAATAAGGAAAATATGTTGCTGGTATGTATTTCGGTAAGTCATTTAAGTATAAAATGAAAATCAGTGCATCAATGCATAACGTGATCTTTGGAGCATTTATTATCTGCAGTCACTCTTAATGTACGTTCGCTTAAGTATGAGCATATCCAGTTCAAGGCTGTAGCCCGGATACCGCATATCGCAAGACGAAAAAAAGAACAACAACCTCCTTCGTCGAGATGCTCATAAATGCTCTGTATAAGATCCGTAATTGCAGTAATAGTTGACTTCTGTGATTTATACCCATGCTGTATCGCACCAAGACATCCAACTTCTTCAGGAAAGTCATAAGTCTGTCAAACATTATCCTCTTAAAAAGTTTACTAAAAGCACTTGAAGCAATTGATATCGGTTGTTAGTTTCGACGATTAGTTCGATTTCCTTTTTTATGAACTCGTACAATTCTTCAATTCCACGAGGAAAACATTCCTTTCTGTATGGACAAGGTAGATAAATAGGTAATTGGCACGGTAACAACTTCAGCCACATTTGCGTTGTCTATTTCTGATGCATTAGAACGTTTTAGTTTGCGAATACAATGTACCGCTTCGTCTTATATTAGTGGTTGCAGATATATTGATGGAGTAATCAGTTTTCCAGTGTTACATTCCTTGAACACGCGTTGCCCAAAATGGTGTTCCATTTTTTGTATGGCGGCTGCAGAAAGAAATGATGCAAAATGCTCACACACCTAAGCAGTATTTATAACTATATTGCCGTCTATGCTCAATATAATGGGTTCCCCTGCGTTGGTTTTCCTATCTAGCATTTCATTGACCACACTCTAAACCTCCTCTGATGTGTTTGGCGCATGTCGTAGTCTTTGTCTGTAGAACTCCTTCAAATACTTAATTTTGCTGTTAAAATTATGTTTTCGCATTTTATATACCTCTATCAGGGCATTATCCTGTACTAAGTCAGGAGTTCTCCAGAGTTTACAACGATGCCTCCAATTATTTACGGAATGTGTTAGTATTGGACAGCTCAAATTCATTTTCTGGAGGGATAATCTTAAGAAACTTGTCAAATGCAACATTCATGTCTTCTATTGCCACTACTCGCAATAAATGCCTAAGTTTTCCTCCCTTACTAGACTGATTCTTATCAGTAAGAACTGATATCCTTTGCGAGTAATGATCCGCAATGTGATCCGTATCTCTATTTTATAAGTCAATTCAGGTAGGTCGGTTACCATCTAACTTGCGAACGCGAATACTATTAGCGTTAAAAAAAGAAAAATTTTGGAAATTTGTTATGATGGTGCCTGACATCTAAAATCTGGCATCTGTACGCTGGATATTTATATAGAATTTATTATAATAGAAAAGAGACTGACCATGATTGAACGATGCACGAAACAAAATAAGCTTGTAATACTCCAACTTCCAACACATTGCTTTATACATCAATCTTAGCGCATACTGGCTTTTCAATAAGCAGCCCACAAGGGTTCTTTAGAATTAATAGTTAGTTAATAGTAGAGAGCAACGAGTCGATTGCATAGCAGTAGCGTCACTGCGCTGGGTTAACCGAAATAAACGTGCGAGTTATTTAGAACAACAAACAATAAGAGGATTTATGAAAACGCAAACATAATATAGTGAACAATTTATCGAATACGCTTAGATGGCTGAAAAGGTATCCGGAAGTGAGGCCTTCAACACCTGTATCATAGCGTACGTTTCTACAGTGGTCTCTTTGGGACCCGTCCGTTGCGGCAGATATATATACATATCTGCTTATACGCAGAAAAAGATTGTTGTTGAATTTGTATAACGGATTTTCTGCATTACTATTGTTAAAAAGATGGCATAATCTAGAAAAATCGACATCTTTACGTAATATAGTATTAAATTTTTCTCTGAATGAAACACTTTTTTCGTCATCTAAAATATGCAGCACTGGGTGGTCAACAAAAAACACACAAATCGCGCAAGGACAAGCAAGTGTTTTGCAATTTTTTTATTGCGTGGCTTAGCTTTATTGCAGCTGCGTCCAGTTGTAAAATCACGAATTTGATCTTTTCAAAATGTTGAAAATAATAGAATGCTGCTTCTAACCAAGTACCCTATCGTGTAAGAATTGACCTGGGCGGTTCTGGTATGTCTGGACACTGAGCGAAATAGCCGAATACGTTCCGGTGATTTAAGAAAAACCGCTTGGACCTGGTAGTTTCCACGTTGTATTGTATTTCTTCCAAAACTGTCCGATTTTTGTAAAGGGTATATTGCACCCACGCGTTTACTCTGTTAGCAAACAGAGAAGTTGATGCATTTTTGCGCATTTTCAACATTTTTAATTCTTTCCGTTGAATTCCGACACTTATCAACTTCGCGCCGCGATATGTATTACACATAGCACACAGCATAGAAGGCTGGCAAGTGCCAACATGTAACGGAGCAGCTCAGTATCCCCCCAACCTCCTGCGGTTAAACACTACTGGAAGGCAAGCGAGAATGCTGGGCTCTAGTTAATAGACACGTTATTTTCTGGTTATATTAATGCTACACACTGCCTTTGGATTTTAATACAAATAAACTTATGCAAATGCTGTAGCTTTCAAACAGTAGTTGGGCATTCAATTCGCCCTTTAATAATTATTTATTTAATAACCGTGAAATCGAATCTTAATAGAATTTCTTGTTTGGATTTATAATAATGGCGTGCAACTAGTCCATTAAAGTTTATGGGTACGCAACCTTCCGAAAACTAGCAGTGAGGTGTAGTTATTTACCATATGCTGTATTTAAGTAAAATATTTTCATTATCCGTAAAAATTGTATTATTCCAAGTCGAAATATGGTTTTGGACCTTTTTCTTCTGTAACCTTTTTCATCTTCCCTAAAAATGTTTATAGAACATCTTGTCGGTACATGTAATATATATGTACGAAATCCTTAATTCGAGATACGTGTGGAGATGACTGCGGTTATTCGGTATAGAATTTAATTCCACATTAGGTGAAATACAATATTCAAAGTGTTTCATTTGAAAAAATACTTCTTCTCACTTAGGATATATGCCAAATTAATTTGAAGTATTGAACACCCTGCATAATTTAATTCCACATCGCGTGATCTGGAATTAAATTCTCTCTTCTCTTAGAATTAAGAACTTTTTGGGAAAGTAGCTTTAGATTCGAAATTAATAGTAAGTTAGAAATGGAAAATAATTCTGACGACTATACAAACGAAGATAATCCGAATTCGTTTTATTCAGTGGACAATACAATTATAAGTAGAACCAGTTGAGCACTTAATGAGTGACATTCTTAATTATCTCCAATTCGCAATGGACTGTTTGGCGATATCCAATAGAACTGTACGCGTTTTAGAAAACGGGAACACAAAAAGCAAAGCCAATATGCTGTTAGTTTAACTATAGAGCTACTTTCAGGCTACAATGCGAGTTATCCCTCAGGAAGTGAGAGTACATATTTTCGCGAAACATCAGTTGAAGCAAGCGTTTCATTTAGGCGTCGAAGATCGTCGTGTCGATTTCTGCAGAAGAATGACAGCTTTTACATAATTAACGTATGTTTTTGTAGTTCATTAATCACAGTACGGCTGCTCTACTTTTGTAATCCATTCGATATTCTGCATACTGCTAGCGAGAAAATGAAAATAACTTTAAAACGGTGACCGATAGTTGTGGGGATGTTTAATGAAAATTGCGTTGAAATTGAAACTAGGACCCAAAACGGAAAAAAGGCCGCACTAAAATAACATAGTTTAGTAACATATCTCTGTAAGAGTGTCGTTTTCTTTTGGCTGCTGGGTCTCACAAAACAGAGACAAACACTAATTTAGACCGCAAGAATGTATTGAACAATAAGATAATTGAATTTAGTTTAGAGAACTTCAATGTATTTCGTTTGATAAAACCCATTAGCAACATTTTGTATATGTTCAGTGAAACGAAAACAGTTATCAAGTTGAGGAACACCGATGTAACCAAAAATGGAGTAGAGTACATGCCTTCTTCATAAGAAATAAATTGACGTCTATTGCATAGGTAAGAACTGAAAACCTTCAAAAAAAAACACAGGAAGAACTGCAATTGTTGAATTTAGTCAGGAGAATGGCGTAATTCACCAGACCGAAGGCTCTTGAGAAATCAGTATAAGGACTATCTACTTGGGGAAGATCATCGATCGGCTTCGGCAGAGACTCGACAAGTAACAATAGATTGGTTTCCACGGACTTTTCCGAAAATAAACCATACTGTTCAACAGCAATTCTTGATTGCGCTAATTGCACTAACTCTGATGCTGATTTCACACTACACTACTACTACAGCTAATATAAGGCTTTACCCTACGATTTTTAGGTGGTAGGTGAGAAAATGTCCGTGTATTCCACCAATACGATAGAAATATAGTTAGCGTTTAGAGAACTGAAATCTATATTGTTCCAACATACAAACCACGATCACTAATTATTTTTAAAAACATCATTTAACTAGGGTTTATATTTGTTGCTTTTTCGTCCATCAGTAAATGTTATTCATGTAATTCGCTATGTTAGTAGATTGCTGCTATAATAAAATCAAATCCAGATACAACGATTCACAATACAAATGCGTTTCACTGTATCCGCGTTTCATAACCGACGAGCCTAGAAATATATTATTATAACTAAAAATGATCTTTTCATGTACAGCTACCAATTAATAATTTATCTCAAACGGTTATGGCTGTTGGTTCTTGCGAAAGAATCAATAGTCTGTTGCAACTGACTACAGCGAAAAATGCGTAATTATATGCTACACACATATTAAAAAATTTTACCTGTTAAACGTGTGCATTCCTTTCAGCAGCTTACCTGCAACAAAGAAAAACGTTAGTTATTTTAATACTTTCTACGTAAACTGTATAGACGCAGAAATGATGGGGTAACATTCTTAACAGATTATTATATACACCTGCAAACTTTGTATTACGTCCACAAAATCCTAGATGAATAATACGATATAAAATTCAAAATTGGTTCGCAGTAAATTGACAAACTGCCTCTCCTTTTCGCCTTCGCATCGCGTAAATTCAGATTTTTCAGAAAAATTGAAGCGAAGGACGATCAACGCTCGTCCTTTCGTTTCGGCAAAAGCGAATACTTTTATCTTCATTACTCTTCGTAAAATGTGATGTAGTTCATTTCTTCTCTCTCGCCAGTGTTTCCCTTAGAACTTTCAATTCTTGCGCCGAGGCAATTTCCAGAAGGATGTGAAACGATGCAATTTTCATGAAGACGAGGCAGTGTACGACGAAATGTTTTCATCGCCCCGTCGAAAACAAGGCAATTTTATTTTAACCGGACCATCGCCCGCGTAGTATAATGTAGACGCTAAAATAATGGCTAATATTCACTCAAACACGAAAAAGTCGCAGATGGTTCGCGTGAAGTTGAGAAATATTAAGTAAGCATTTCCAGGCTCGCATTACATTAATTAACGAGGTACGTTAGGTAGCGTTGGCTGTTGCTATGTTAACATTGATTTTCGTATTTATAAATAAAAGTGGTAAAGGTAAGAATAAAGTAAACAAGAGTGTCTAAACATAGATAAATAGATAAAGTCTAACAATAATCTTAGAAAAAATGCTATAAAGTGAAATGTTATTTAGTTCAATTAGGTTATGTGGAATATACTCGACAAACAAACACAAAACGGGGCTGAAAGTATGGGAGCAAGCAAATATTTTTAAAACGGAAGCGACGATATTGATGAAATTTTGTAGGTAAGTATAATGATGCATAATGCATCTGATTTTTGCACTCTAGGTCTAGTTCGTGGCTGATAACAAAAGAAAGAAGCCATTGAATACTATTACCTGCATTAGATCTGGAGACGACACTAGTCATCCTCCAAAAATATTTGATTCATTCGCTTCTAATTATAATACTTGATAAGTTATACATTATGATAGCCTCATTTCCAGGTTGAACTTGTGTCAGATAAAGGTTCTCTGCGTTTGGTATTAAAGAAAGCCTCGTCAGAATTTGGAGCATATTCTGGCGTAATTCTGTTTTAACTACCTAACTAACTCAGAAATGGGCGCCAGAAATTACCACAGCGTACCATATTCGTGTATTAACAATAAGTCTGAATAGACATTAATAACACATCAGAACAATATCGGAACACCACTACGGGTAAAATCAAGATCAATCCAAATAGATTGGAAAAGGGCTTAACGGAGAAACAATGGAATCGAAGGAAGTAAAAGAATTGATAGAGTACAATGTGCGCTGAATACGAATAGTACATCAGAAGCGTTAGCGGAATTTGACCACATTCAGCTGCTAACCTAACGAAAAAGGAATATTGAAAAATGACTACTGTTAGCGAAACAACTAATATTTGATGGCGGCCAGAAAATGAAGGTTTGCATATGTACGTAGCGTGTACATACATACATACCTATGCAGATTATATTTGTGTACATCTTAACAATTACTTTGTTGCATGTTTAATTGAAGCTCATGTAATGGTGAATAATAAAAAGCAAGCAAAGAATATGAAGATACCGGATCTGTACTTGAATATATAATGCACAACAATAAGGGAAGTTTCCCTATTTTGCATTCGGGAGACTAATGGAGAATCGACGGCCACACAAACGACGCGAGTTGGTTCCTTTGTGTTTCGTATGTTTGAAACTGTACAGTCATATCGGGTAATTATTTTCTATTCAAGCGGTGTACTGTGGGGCAAACTCTCGAAAACCTGGCCAAACTGTAAAGTATATTTAATTGGTCTACTTTTCGCCTGATCATTAAGCTGGATTACCGGATTGCTAGGTGCACATGTAATAATCGGGGTAGGTGTACCACTCTATCACCCAGTTCTGCTATAAATTAAGTGTTTTATTACAGTTGACTCTACACTTGGAGGTAAGTTTAGTATTTATACTATACTTTAGGATACAATTGCTTAATAAATTGGTAGTTATTTATTTATTTTTTTTTAATATTTATGAACCACACAAATTTAAAGATGTTTTTAGGATAAGATTGTGGTGATTATCTGAATGAAACCCTCACTTGGGAAAGTCATGTTAATGCCTTATCCAAAAAACTGTCATCAACAATTAACTTGATACGATCTTTAAATTCGAAATTAACAGTTAATTCTCTAAAACGTGTTTACTATGGTCTGTTCCAATCAAGTATGTCATATGCCATATTGAACTGGGGCCATTCGTCTCATTTTAATAAAATATTTGCTCTACAACGCAGATGTATAAGACTAATATTGGATATGTGGGTGACTGCAGAGACTCGTTCAGATCTTTGGGAAGTCTCACAACTCCATGCTTGTACATTTTTGAATGTGTTACTTACGTAAAATCCAACTTAAATATACACTTAATTCTATGATTCACGATCATTACACCAGACATAATGACAATTTACGATAAAATTTTCGTAGGTTAGCAAAAGGCAGAGACGGAGTAAGCTACTAGGCTATTAAGTATTATAATATTATTCCGAACTCTGTTAGGGATTTACCGATTTCTTCATTTAAACGGGCAATTAAAAAATATTTACTTTCTCGAGCTTTCTATTCGGTCGATGAGTATCTGAGTAGTAATCGCTATGATATGTATTTGTACACTTAGATTTATCCTTTTTTTCTTTCGTTTGTGTGACTTGTGTAAGCACTATTGTTGGGTAATAGCACTAATAAAGATTATTATTACTTAAAAAAAATGTAAAAAACTATGTAAATAGTTTTGAACCGCAGTATATAAATTTGCACACAATTTGTGTAAAGAAATGTCAGGAAATTCACTCAAATTCTCGTTTTCGGCAGAACCCTGGTCGGCACGTCTGTTACTTTACACAGACGACTTACGCCGAGTAAGGTCTCAAGAATGTATACTGTCGTTGGTTTGTCTTCTCGGACCGACGAGGAATATTATCCAAGTCCAAGGAAGTACACGGCTCTTGGTTTGCCGTCTCGGATCTACGTGGGATATTTTCCAAGTCCGCGGAGTATATTAACGTCGGTCTGCCTTCGCGGACCAACGTATAATACTCCTAACCGTTATTCCTCTAACAGCCTTCAACTATTTGAATCCGAACCGCCCCGTATGTTTAAGCCTGCATTTCAATATGCACCGTCTTACCGACTCGCGTATAATTGTCTAGTTCTACCGAGAAGACATAAAAATACGTTCCGTGACACCATTGAGCTTCTCGTTATTTAACTTGTAAGAACAATTGTAATCGTGATTTCTCGTGTTATTTGAGTTTTCCGTTTTTTTTTAAGTTGTTATTTTCTATATACTACTAAAATTAACCCTTTGGGACATCTATGAGCAGGATGTACAACTATCTCCGAATACATTGCCAAACCCTTAATGCAGATTTCCTGCTAGTTTCTGCTGAGAGAATATTTTAAGAATAAAATAGGAAAACGATTAATAAGGAATTTATCTCTATTTATCATGCAAATACGTAGTATTAATTTGTATTTGGTTGAGATGTATAAAAGGGTGCGTTATATTTCGAATGAAATGTTTCATATCAATTTGTAGTCTATAATAAAGAAGATGAATGTTCAGCCTATATGTCTGTAGGGAACTTTGGATTTTAGTCAATATAGTTATCCACTAAATATCGCAGAAGTTTGTTATGATATGATAATTTGGTTTCAATTCGCTAAAATCAAATGCGGAATTATCACCTGGGGTGCAACAAAGGTACCTAAGTGAGATATCTCGTATTATCCTATTATTCTTCCTGGTTTTTATTACATTCTGGTGGTAGACCTCGTTCTTAGATTGTTCTATGCCAAGATTGACTTTTGCAATTCCCTTTGAAAAGGTTTCACACTATTCAAAAAAGGCAGGCATGCGTTTCTTTGGCACTAGAGGGCACCAAGAAATGTCGAGTTTGTCGTTTTGAAAGTTGTGGTATTAACTGTGAGGCAACAGCGATAGTAGGTAGAGATATGAAAAATACTCTCGAAACCACGCTGATGACGCCGGGTAGGCAGAAACATGTCCGTGTGTTAGTGTATTTTTTTCTCTCTCCTTTTGTTGTGTTTGCCGTGAATTATTCCATCAATACCATGAGGAAGCTAAGCTATCTTAGCATTATTTTTTGGTTATTGTTTCTAGGCATTTTCTGACGTGTTCTGTTTCACACTATTGCTTAATGTTTGTTTGTTTAGACGTTCTTTTATTAGTTTACCATGAATATATTCCAACATTGATTCAATAACGACTCCAACACCTTAAGGTTTCGCATATGGTTTTCTTAACGGACACGTTCACTTTTTTTATTTTCCACCAAATTCTTTTGCAAAGAAAACGTATATCTTTTAATCACCAACGACTTCTTTCCTTTTTCACTAAACACCACCGAATTCATTTTGTATCACGGAGGGGTAGTTGATGTGACAAATGCAAATACGAAATTAAATATAAAATAAGGGTAGAAAGTAGAAACCATCACAAAAGGATTAGTGTAATTACTACCTCATTAAATATAATCTTGTATCTCCTTTTAGGCCGGGCTCTGTTACTGGGAGACAATGCAGCGTTTTGCGTGAGTAGGTAATAATTTGCTTTTAGGAGACAACTCGTCTCCGCCCACTAAACTAACATTTGTTCGCTTATTTCCGGGCGCTTTCCAGCCTTTGTAGGGTAGCTATCTAGCTGAATGACTACGGTATTTACTACTTTTAGTAGAACATTAGTTGAAGTATTGTTTTCAAGCCCTTCTACAAAGTTCGAAGATAGACGTAATTTTTTGCAGAGATATATAGTTGATTGAAACTAAGAACCCAGACAAATCTATAAGTGTGATTATGCACAAATCTTTCGCATTTAACTTCCGAGTTTAAAGCTAAACTCAAGGCAGCGATTCTTTGCTCAGAACGAATCGTGAATTGACTTAGGTACAGAAAAACTGGGAAACTAACTACTGCAGAATTGGTATATGCTACTCAGATGAGTCTCCCAAATTAACCCAAAAAATATATTATATGCTCAAAACCTTTTGTACCGTTAGGTGTACTTATTGAAACGACTTACCCCGTCATTGGAATCCTTCTCTATTGGACAGATATACAGGATTTGGCGTTTTAAACTTCGGGCAAAAGTATTTCAAGAAGTAAGTAGAATAAAAAACCAACACTTTGCGAACGTAGATATTTGATTAAGCAAAGATTGTTTAAAGTATTATTTAAGACGTATTAGCTTAAATAAAGTAAATATTTAACATTATTTTCCAGGGGAACTCAGATTACCATTGCGGTAATGTATTTTTATATGAATGATATTTGTAGTTTTCGACATAGGATGTTTTACACAAAGTATATATTTGAAAATGTAGTCTTTTACTAATTTTGTTGATTCAAAATTTGATTCGCAGGTATTAATAATACCGACCTTCTACATTAATTTAAAGAAACAATACATAACCATTCCATAACTAGTATTGTTTATACGAGGGGAGCCCTAAACATTTCCGGAATTGATCACTAGATGGCACTTGCCGTATATTTGATTGTCTTAAACTATGACTTTGATTGTCTTAAACTATGACATTTAGTATGATAAACACCATTAACAGAAATACGAAAAATATTGATATTTCTCTGAATATTTTCATGTGGTGATTTTTTACGATTTTAAAAGTGACTTCATTCAACAACAATGCAGCGATCGACATCATGCTGCCTTTAAACTTTGACAGTATGATAAACACCATTGACAGAAAAACAGTCGGCCGTGTACTTTAGTAATAATAGCGTTTCAAAGAATTCAATTTATAGTAGATGCAAAAAAATGCTTCAAAAATTTAATCGCGGTGCTTCTGCCAGCGTGTACAGTGTCATAACAGGTAACGAAACTTGGATATATTTATGCGAACTACAAACAAAGCAACAATCCACTATTTGAGTATTCCAAAGTGGAACAAAACCGACAAAAGTTGTTCAAAAGCACTTAAAAAAAATTATTGCTTTTTTTGGGGTAAAACTGAGTCTGTTGCTACCGTTGCTCTTGAAATCGGAAAACAGTAAACGCCGATTGGTAAACAACAATTTGCTTGCTTCAAGTCTTCGATGAAATCAGAAAAAACCATGGGCATCGGCGCATCATCCCTTACCACGGCAACACTAGCTCTCACACACCACATCGAAGAGTCGATTATTTAAAGGAGAATAACATTGAATTAATGACCGATTGTCTGAATGTCGTCTGACTTGTTACCTAGTGACTTCTTCCTATTTCCTTTTGAAACAAATTACGTGGTGAGTGATTTTCGACACCGGAAGAGGTGTCATGCATTTAAAAGGCATGTTTCTGAGATACCCACTTCAGATTGGGATAAATGTTTCCACGACTAGTTTCTTCGTATGCAAAAGTGTTTAAAACTTATAGGCGAATATTTTGAGAAACAATAAAGCGTTTTTTTCGATAAGATATTTGTTTTCTTTTCTTTTTCCGGAAATGTTTAGGATTCCCCTCATAGTAAGCAAGTAATTAAAGTTGGTAGTGTAACTAATTATTTTTAGAAAAAATCGATTTTTTTGCAAAATGGTAGAATTTAGATAATCGTAACAGCAGTATACGATACAATACCATTTTGAATGATAAAATAAGGATATTGGATCTCGGCCAACCGCCGACTATTCTTATAGTTACAGCAAAGGAATGACGCAAAGGAATTAAAAATAAAAGATTCAATAAATTTTTCAACGCAAATGCTAAAAACTGAATATCTCGAAAAGTATTCATTTTTGCGGTGTACAGTACGTCATATAAATTTGCTTTACATTGTGTCAAGGGATATGATAATGTAGCTATATATTAAACATAGGAAGCTTGCATAATGCACCAAACAAACTCGATAGAGTACATGAAAATAATTCCAGGTCAGAGGTCTCTTGACCCCAAGAAACTTTTGACTGCAATATTTTTCGATCAAGTAACTAGGTAAGCTGTACACTGATAGTTGCCGCCCCTTCTTCTATATAAAATCGATAGTACGATATCTGTTTCAATCATATAAAGTGCAAAATATCATAATTTTTCATCAATCAGAGAGATGGATGGCGTTTATATTTTGCAAAGGGTCGGATAAAGGCAGCACATCAATATCCTCGCACATTACTCATACATGTCGTCATAAATTCGGCAGTTATCTATCTTTCTTGTGAGAATAAATTCAGCTTATGTAGCTATGTATATATGTATGTACTGTAGTGTTTTACGTAGGGAAACATTAAGAAAATTTCGAAATTAAACCATTTCAGAAATTATTTGGATGAAATTGAGAATCGTGAAATTCGGGAGCGTCTCTAAAACACTTTTTTGGAAATTTTAATTTTTATTTGAATTAATAAATAAATTTCTGAACGAGATATAGAAATTTAAACGACAACTAACTTTATTTATCGAAGTTCCACTTCATAAATGCTATGTTTATGTGTTTCTCTTTGAAACTCAGCTATTTACGAATAGTTACTTTGTTTCATTTCGGAATTCCAATTTAATTCTTCAAATAATCTTTTACTCGGAGATTTATTTAGACAGAAGTTACCTAGATGAGAGACAGATTCGAAGTCAATTATAAAATTAGTTTCATTTAATGCCATTGTTTAACCGCGTTGGTGCTTGTTTTATTTACACAGCCACCTTCGATGATTTTTACTATTCCAAAACACATTGATATAGCATGGTGCGGGGATGCAACTAAAGTTGACATTTTATACGTTATGCTATAACGTGAAACTTTACTGAGAATTTTGATGCAGACTTACTAGTTGATGAAACTACATTCTTATATGACTAAACTTATACCGAGGCTTGCTATACTTAGATTTGATGTTAATTTAGATGTTTTGAAACATGGGAAAATAGAACATAAAAGCAGATGATGTCTGTTTTCTACCACCCACGCTCCAGAGATAATAGGCTAGAAAAAGGAATTTTCTTTTAGAAATCGAGCTTTCTACCACTAGAAGGACGTTTACTTTCGATAGATGGACAAACTGAAGGCACCAAATGAGATGTGTGGGTGGCGCTGATGACAGATAACCTCTTAGACACTAGTTGTAATATTACAGTGCAGGTGTGCTCTAATGATTCTCGGGATAAGAAAGCAGAGAGAATGCTTTTTATTAGAACATTTTTTCGTTAACGTTAAGCTCCATCGATAAAATTAAAAATTCGGACAGTTCTCATTCGGAATTCATACGTGGTTTCCTTTAATCCGTAGTAATGTATTTAATGTCTTCAACTATACATCTTCAAAATAATTGTTATTCTTCAAACTGATGTCGGTAATAAATTGGGAGGACTCCAATTTTGCTGTCAATATACCTTTTACTGATGAGGCTGGATCCACACGATTTCGAGTTTTTCATTTCCACAGTATACATATGTGGGCCGACGAAAATCCCCGTATTACTAGATTAGGTTGCTTTATCAAACCACATGTGCAAGAGGCATTGATTATCTTAACTTTCTGCAAAACACAATGAGTGACCATTTCGACGATATTTCTTTGAACCGCATTTTTTGATTACCGTGGGAGACCATTTACACAGATTTGTTGTACGAAAACGGGTAGGAGGAGGCGGATTTGTATTATGCTCTGCTAGGTTTGTTAAAACAATAAAAAAAATAAATTTTGATGCTGAGACCAAGAATATGTGCTTCAATATTTTTTTGTAGGTGATGGGAAAGGGAGACGTCTTTTTAAATAATTTTTAGAGTTGATATTTAAGGAGTAATTCCTGAAAATGTGGCTAAACCTAATTTGCAAGGGTACATTTCAATCCTTTAAATTTCATTCATTTAAAGAGATTTACTACATAATATTTCCACTACATACATTGCAGATCGCCAAAAACAGCAATGTTCCTCATATTGCGATTCAATGTTAATTTAATAGCGCTCATTTATAAATTAATATATGTATGTACATCAGTATTGAACATGTCGAGTAATTAGTAAACGTACACAGGAAAATTATTCAATTATCCTTTATTTAACATTGAACAACTCGACGCTTGGGTAAGTATGAATAATGAAGCAAGTTTTGAACCAACTTAAACTACTGATGTACAGCGTTTATTTTGTAAAAGTGTGCACTTAATGTGCTCATTCGTTAGTGTCTGCTCGTTAAAAACGCGTAGGAAGGTCGCATTAAGCAGTGTAAACGTACGCTGACGTCGAATATTAATCCTAGTGCAAGGGTTTGATACGACGCGCAAACAATTTCAATTCACTTCGAAGAAATCTAAGATAAATTTAGTATACAACTTTTTCATCCTGTGGTTTTGAATAGTTATGATTTAATAGCAAATGCGGTCATTTAATTCAGAAAAATATACTCGTCAAACATTGCGAACCTAGAAAAATGAATTAATAAAGAACTTTGAGATCGCATAAAATGTCGCAAATAAATCACTAAAATTACGGCTTTAGCCTAATGGAATTTTAGCAACGGAATGTTTCTGCTCGCTTTGCCGCAACGGCTTCTACCCCGTTTTATAAATGGGTTTTTAAATTTAAATTTATATCATAACATCTATCGTGGTTACTCGGGAACAACGTTTATTTTTAAGATTTATATGCAAGGTGGATATCTGAAGCTTTTTTTGAGACTAATGGACAAGAAAAGTTTTTGCTTCAATTTACAACACTTACCCTTAAATTGAAACCAGACAATGTGCTAGAAAGCTTGGTGTCAACTACCAGGTACCGCGCAAATATATAATTCTCTGCTTGAACTAAAATACCGAATACTTTCACCAGTATGTGGACCTAAGACTTTAAAGAATTTCATTGTGATCTGTAATGGGATTGAAATACTAAAAAATCGCAATTTTGTGATAATTTGATCTAATGGTCAAAGATGCAAGAAACATTTGTTTTTAAATAACGGTTACTGTTGCAAAACACTGAACGAGCAGCAGCTTTCTAAGTAAATTTATTGAGGTTCTTCGATTCGTAAGTACGATTCATACTTTTTGAGCCAATAGTTTCAACTTGTTAGCATTAAAAACTAAGATAGAATACAGCAAACTATACAAGAAATTCTCTCTAAAATTAAGATAGGAGTAAATGAACACACCAAAGTTCTTCTTGTTATAGGATTTTAGTAAATTCAGAAATTACGAGTACGAGTACATTTTCGTCGCCGAGACCTCTAAGATTTCATTTACGGGCTATTTGTCTTTCGTGACGTAGATAACCATTTTGGTTACGTACTTTTTTATTGAATATATGACGACAAAAAAAGGCCCTATCAAGAAGTAGCGGATCTATTTAACGCTATATATCCTGATCACGAGCCAATTTCAAACTCAACTGTTGAACGAACTTGGTCGTTTCCAAAGAACCAATGTAGTTAATGATACGCCTAAATCTTTTGACTTATTTCGACACGAGCTCGGTTCTGTTCCAGAATATGTTGTGTACTCTTTGCTTGAACACACTTGTCAGTATTACACGAGTTTCAATACAAAAATTTGTTCTCGAATCATTTTAATTTTTTTGTATCTTCATCCTTAAATGCTAACCAAATTTTTATTCCCCGATTCTTCTTATCAACTCTATCATTCATATCGTTTATTATTATAACATTAGCACATCTTACTCATTCTGCAAATCCCTCACTCAACTTTCTTCAGTTCTTATATTTTCATTGGGTATATATGCTACTATCAGGTGCACATGTTTTCGCTCTGAATTTAATTTGCCGATAAGATTATCTTACATGCAAAATTTTCTAATAAGTAAAAGGCTTCGGTGAGCCTATACAGTTTTTTTTATAGTAGAGCTTGCAGTTACCTTCCGGATCACTTTTATGCATGTGCGCCGTCTACAAGGCGTGTAATTAGATATGATGATGATATATATAGCGTGGTAAATTGTCTCAACTAAAAACAGTGCAATAACATTTATCGAAACCCAAATTTGCCATATTTCCCTTAGAATTAAAAGCTTAATAACTCGACTATCGTAAACAAGTACCTAGATTAAAATCTCGTTGGCCAGTGTTCTTCAGATCCAGAAACAATTTGTGATATAAATTTCGATAAACCCGAGCACCGAGTATGCCGGCGCGTTATTAACTGCCGGACAGAATAATCGAAATTCTATGATTTATCGAGTCGGAGCCCGGAGAGACTTCCAATAGAATCATGGAGTCGGGTATCTGGCGTTGTCGAACCGAATTGTTTGCGGTATCTTTGCTTAAGTTCGTGACCTAGATTCTGTAGGCTTCCCGAGATTGTATGATACGACCATACTCAACTTCAGCCACCCCCTATGCACGATTCTCGGCGTGGATTGCATGCCGCATACACCGAAGCTATTTGATAGGTAGTGGACGCTACTAGATGAAATAAGATGATGATATGTATTGCTGAAATGTACTATGAATTGCGAGAAGGATCTCATAACGCGAAACGTCTTGGGAAATGCAAACAGCATTTGCTTGTTGTGGATCTATGCTTAGGAGAATATATATGAATGCCACAGCTGTGTATTGTAATGCTTTGACAATATGAAATTTTTCAGATTTTTCAAAATTCTAAATTTTGTGAATCCGGGAATGTCCCTAGACACTCTTTCGGCAGATGAAAAGAGACGTGTTAAGACGTAGAAATGAAAATAACTACCAACCTTAAATCTTGTCAGTTTTTAATACATAAACACCAGGTTTATGTCCTTCTTCGAACACCTTTTCTTCAATAATACACTACTGAACACACTTATGAATGAATTTTAAAAGATTTTTGCTGTAGCATGATGTAGGGACGTAACTGATGCTGGGATTCTGTTCTTGGATGACACTCTTGCCCACATGCAACACTACAACGTTAAACTACACTGCGAATTTAGATAAAACGCATTAAAAGACATTTAATTAACAAAGAAAACTTCTATACGACTAACGTATGCACTAAAACTTGCTGTAGAAATTTTAGACATTAACGTGATGAAAGTACAATGACAGATAAAAGTAGTTAATATAAGTCTTCCCCACGATTGTCGTTAGCTGGACTTATATTAATTTTAATATTAATTTTCTTATTTTTACGCCCCAGAAATATTAATCAACGACAAAGACAACTAGGGCATCATTTCAGAGGGCTTAGCAAATAAAGATATTATGGTACTTTATACCTCCCCGTAGTTCACATTTTGGCGATTTCTGGGAGGCAGCAGTAAAATCAGTAAAACGATATATAAAAACAGTAATTGGTAATACAATTTTAGTTTTTGAAGAGTATTATACAATTTTAATCAAGATAGAATCATGTCTTAATTCTAGACCCATCTATCAGAGGATCCTTTCGACGTAAACGCTTTCGCTTCTAACACTAAACTCCTTTTCTTCTCGGAGACTCATTTGTAGGGTATCAAGTACCACAGTTGACGCAGAAGAAGCATTGCCTATTAAACCGTTGGCAGCATCTGTAGAGGATGACACAAGATATTCGGAAAAGATGTAACAAAGAGTATGTTTCAGTCCTTCAAAAGCCTTTCGAAGTGAAGGAAAACACCAGCATTGAAGTTGGGGATCTGATGACCAGAGAAAAAATAACGGATAGATGGCCACTTGGAAGAGAGTTGGAGATCCATCCCAGGAGGCGGCCGGCATGTATGGGGAAAGTGTACGCCGCCTAGGCAGCAACCAACCGTACACGAATAAATTTATTATTTAAAATGTACTGTGCGTATCTGCATACGATGTAGACGCGAAAGCAGTAGTAATCACACGAATCACGTTCATTATTAGTATTAAGCACTCAGCATGCATAGTTAAACAAAATTTTGTGTAGTTTATCAATAAAAAGCAAAAAAGAAGCAGCGTAGCATTCATTATTCAAACACAAACATTCATTGCAACAATGTCTTTGGAGGTTTCACCCGACGGCAGCAGATCTGTATAGCTGCTGGTTACGTATGAGAAATCAATTTTATGAACAACAATTATATTTTCTTTTTTCCACATTCAAACTGAATTAAAGTCCTTCGCTAAGCAGCATTACCGTGAAAATACTAAACACGAATTACCGCAACAACCCCCTCGACATACCCCTAATGAAAAGGAATAGTAATAGGAGTTTTTCCCACGAGAGACCTTAATTAAGTCTACCTCGATATTGTAAATAGTTCAGCTGCACAGTGCGTGCGTGGCATTGCTTATCGAAAAACCTATTCATACCGGGGGATCGTTTCTGCGCATCACGGGGGCCATATTGATTCTTTACAGTCAGAAGCTGTCTCGTATCAAGCGTTCGGATCAACATTTTCCATCTACTCGCCTATTCGAACTTTCATTTTTAGTCAGGTCTCCGTGTCGAATAAGTCATATTACCTAAGGTTTTTCGCGCACCGATATTCCACGCATTTTCGTTCCTCCGTGATTCGGAAGCTCTGTTGTGCGAGCTGCGTTATTACTTTGAAGAGATAAGTCTATGTATACATACATAATACCTAGCTATAGGCACATACGTACATGCATGTATAGGTGTTTGACGTGTTTTGTCATTTCATTATCTGTATTTAGATATACGTGCATTATATACACGTATATGTAAGCTGTTTACGTTTCGCTTCACGTCCGAAACTGATATGATGTTGTGCGTATTTTTGTTAAGCTGAGTTTCAGGGCTTAGTGGGAAATTTTACCAATACGTGCTTGAAATGTTGATCAGATAAAATAGAAGAAAAAGCTATATTTCGCGTACTGGAAACCGTATGACTATATGATATTAAAGGAAGCAAATTAGCGCCATTATGTTACACGTTCGTAGTAATTAACGGTTTTCTCTACTCTATAAAATTCTACAGACGTCCAATTTTCCGGGATTTATTTGTCCAATAGAACGTAATACATTACAATAAGAAGGTAGTGTGATTCCATCTCTGTGTTATGTGCAACTCACAATTTTAGACTTTAATTTAATTACTACCGAAACCAATAAAAATCTTTAAGGTTGCGCACGTATTTTGAATAAATTTAAATTATATCTATAATAAATAATAATAATAAATCTCATAGAGCCTATTAAGAACGCTTGCTAATTCTTAAAACTAATTTGTGCCTAGGCATCAACATTAAGGTATTTATTTCACAAAATAGAAGCAGAACTATGTCATTCCTAAAAAAACAGGAAAACTAGAAAAACAGAAATAAACAACAAAATTTTCGTTTTCCTCCGGAATATTGCTCTAGTTTAACTTAAAACATAGTGGGTACAGTTCAACGTGATTGTGTGGCTCATATTAATCGGTTTTTGGAAATGAGAAGCAGAACACATTCCTAGGCAGAAATAAGCGAGTTTTCGTATTCATGTTCATGCAACACTAGAACTTAACTCCAGTTCATGAACATTTCACTTCCAGCAATATTAGTCTAACAACCCAATAAAATGTTATAATAATTTTAATGCAATGAGGCAAATTGTGGATGGATATTAACTATTAGATCAGTCTCGTTATGGTCGACTGCCGCGTAATGGCAGACTTTAAATGTTTGTGTAATTCTATAATGTCGATAGAAAAGGACTTGTGGATCTGTATAAAGAAAAGAATTATAGAGCGTATTTTCAGGAATTTGTTCCGATCCGACGCGTCCTTCTAATAACTTTCAACATTTTACTTAGATTGCAAGAAATCTGAAAGAAAAGCGGTTTGTGCTGTTAGTTTCACGGGGACACAACTTATTACCAAACTTTCGGAGGCGTTAGTGCCCTCAGGTCAAGGAATATTGGTTCTCTCAAACTTCGGATGATTCCTTGACAGATGAGAGTTCTCCGGGAGTAAAATAACTACTCGGAGATCAAACGAAGAACGCTTATGCAATAATCACAAAGGACTGAAATTTAAACTGGCAAGGCATACAAAAGAAAATGTAAGATTTAGAGGTATCAAAAAATTAAATAAATATGTGAAGCAGTGGCGCATTGGGCTTAAACAACGACGAGAATGCATTTGCTATATAGATTAAATACACCAATTTCATCATTATTAATAGTCTCCCTCCCCCTCACCCTCCTCCCATTCAGTATTGTATTAGTTCTGTTCATATTCCATTATGAACATGTATGTTTATGTTAGCTGATAAAATGTTGGTAACCAATTCTATATAACTAACAAAACAAACTGATTCGTATCGAGTCCATTCCTGTATTCCGCATGAAGAAATGTTGAAGCACTAGAGGAGAAAGTTACTCTCGTAAGTGAGTGACAAATAAGGGCACATACACCGTTACTTTTTGGCTTTATCGAAAACTGTACGAGCGTCAATTTAAATGCCGATACTTCATGTTTACTGAATTTTATGAAGTAAATTATGTTTAATACTATACATAAACTGCGTTAAAAGGAAAGGCGCAAAGAGGAAAATAAAAATTAAGAACAGTATTGAAGTTATTAATTATGGAGATTACAACGTTAGGATGCTTTTATATTTTATGAGCTTAAGAGCGATATTTCAAACGTGAAATAAGAAGACCTCGGTTAATTATCTCCTCTTTAAGAAAAATCTAAAAACTTTTGGGAAATATACTTCTATATTGTCTTTTTATCTTTAAAAGCCAGGTATTGGAAAATAAGAAATAAGCTGCGCAGTTACTTTAAAACTTTTAAGTCCAGCTGGAAGTAATGTAAGGAAGTATATGATATTCTGATTCCAGACTGCTTGCTGCGTAGCACCATTAATTTCTGAAGCATTTTAACGACATATAAGAAACTAGCACAAAGTGAAATAAATCGTATCACCTTCGCCAACAAAATTGTATCACCGGGTTATTTTAAAGGTGTAGCAAAAAATCATTCGTGACAAATGTTGCAAAGCACCGCATCTCATATTTTAGTAAGAAGTGAATACCGGTAATTGATACTCACCGATTTAAATGAAACTTTATATGTTTACGCAGCAATTTGTACGGTGTTATTTTTTTAGATGCCCAATCACCCGTTTTCAGCCTATAGAGCACCCTAAATACAACACTAAAAAATACTTTAGACAACTTTATAACTGCTTTACCAGTTTCCAAGGACAACTTCTCGCCTCTCATTTTTGAAATTTTTACTTCAACAAACATATAAAATGCTCGTTGAATTAATGCAGGTTTACTTGCTGGAAAATAGTCTAATTTGCGGAAAAAGAATTTATTGTTTATTAGTCCACTGTAGTTTTCATGGATATTATTGAAACTTATTTCACGTTAGGTACTTCTAATTTATCACTAAATCGTTTTGTTGATCATGCTTTTTTTGCAACTTTTTACACTTTTTAAGTTTATTAATGTACACATCTCTACTTCAGCATCCGGTAAACTAACTTCTCTGCATACTAAAGATTGGTTTATAAATGTATCCATACCAAATACCGATGGGCCTTAAAGTGTTTTGTTAATGTATTCCTGAAGTTGACATTTTTAGAGATGTTTAACATTTAATATCAACGTGCGAAAAAGTCAACATATTTCCAAAGAAAACAACAATTATGTAATTACAGTATAGAAGGAAACAGAATTATTTAATTGCAATCTCTAATTCACAATCAATTGTTGTCGTCAAGGTTATTTAGTTTATTTAAGTTTGCATAGCATAAAAGCGAATACATCCACGAACGCCTACCATATTTCGAAACGCCTGTGAGCTTTTACTTTAGGAGCGAAGCACAGCTTATACCTCAGTGCGATATTTGCGATAAAGCTGCATTTATTCGATGTGCATGGTGTAAACCATTTCTTTGTTTTAAACATTTTTATGAAGATTATAATTATTCTACCAATTATGTATCATTACTTATTCATTACTTTGTTATTATTAATAATTTGTATGCATTGTAGATTATGCTGCATCTTCTTGATATATTGTTGTACAACTGCAAGAATTCAATCGTTATGAACAAAATTATTTCTTAGATAAAACTTCTTTGTTTCGGCTAAACAAGGTCGCGAGATTTGATATTTCCATCGTGAGACAATTTATCGTGTGATCTGATAACACTGTACGACTAACTATTTATTTCGGTCTATCCCTACGTTCCAGGACCACACCACGAGCGACAAAACGAACATCTCAATTTATTAGCAATACGACTATTTTTCTTGGCAAATTGACTTCAAAGCAACTGTAGCCGCTGGTGGCCTACTTCTCCCATTTCACGATACAAGCACCTATTAGAGAACTCGAAGAACACAATTGCTTCTTCATCTAAAGTTCATCAACTTCACAACTTATATAATACATCCAAACGCGAACTGGTGTTTCGTGTATGGTGAAAAGGGAATGCGAAACAATTTGTATTTGTTAACATGATATAATAAACACATTTTCTATACTTCTATCAATCTTTGAATCTGCAAAAAGCACGGCAAAGCAGCAAATTTTAAAATATGAATAATCTTTTAATGCCAGGCAAAAAAAGGAGAAGATGAAAAGCAATTCATTGTCCGCTTTATTGATTTACATCGAAAGCGTGTTATCTACAGGGACGCCATTAGGAGGAGCACTTTTGAAAGTCGAAGAGGCGCAGACAAACCCTGGCAGGCGGATACCCTTGATTAAGTCGTCGTAGTCAAACATCCATCGTTGATCCTGAAGTCGAATGCACTGATATTAGCGCCCTCTGTTAGCTGACGTAGTTGGCAGAGCGACAGCGGCAAAATTATCAACGCGTTGACAAACACTTCAAGTCTAGTGGACTGCTTAAATTCAATGTTCTGGAACGCCCACGCGTAACAAGCCTCGACCTTACCGCATATATCGGCCGCTGCGCCTGCGGTCGGATTTAAATTTAATAACGTGGAAAATAACAAGGGAGAGGGATAGTTCGGGAAGAAATTGGAAAAGGACGAACAGCTGAGCGTCGCAATAAAATTTGTTTTTCACAGAAGAGTATTGAAGTCGGGGATATTCCAAACTGTGTTTTTTCGGTTGCATTTACAAATGAACTAGGTTGTACCTCTCCAACTTTAGTTTAAATAATCTGATTATTATAATGAACTAATTTGAACAAAAATACAAACCGTGTTAATGTACATATAGAAAAGAATAGAAGAGAGTAGAACAGAACAGAACAGGATGGAACAAAACAGAATAGAATATAATAAAACCGAACAGAATAGAACAGGATAGAGCTGGATGGAATAGAATAGAACAGCATAGAACAGGATGGAAGAGCAGAATATAACCGAATAGAGCGGAATAGAACGGAAAAGGACATAATAGAGCGAAATAGAACGGAATAGAACAGAATATATGTTGGCTCTTCATATTTTCTCTTCATATGTTCATGGTCACACTGTTGGCTACTTACTTCGGCCATTTGAACTGTTAAGTTGTCGAGATTCCGCTGCTTTGTATGGAAGGTCATTCGCTTTAATTTCTCAGTGCTTACTGCGAGGCTATTTTGAGTAAACTAATTACAGAGAGTTTCAGTTATCAATTGTTTGACTTAAGCCCTCGACTAATATCGATATATCATCGACATACATAATGAGGTATATGATGCGAAGGGATATAGCGATATTGGTGATATACAGTGCCCGACATTTGATTACACTCATCCCACAGTTGACGCCATTTCGTTGAAACACTAATGTTTCAGTTAGAATGACTATAAAAATAGTTAAATGGGGTTCCTTGTACAAATCTAGACACCAGTTTGCCTTAACTAAAAATGCCTAAAATTTCAAACACCGATTTTTGAGAATTTTTTCACTCTGATGGTAATTTTCAAAGCGACAATTGATTGCTCTCATCAAAAAAAAAAAACAAAAACAAGAAATAGAAATAAAGCAAGTATCTTTTATTTTAGTAATGAGTAGGACCTCCTCTTTTCTCAATAACTGCTAACATGCGATGAGGCAACGAAATAAATAAATTATATAACAAATTCACTGGAATTGCTTCCCAATCGGTTCTTATGTTTCAATTAAATAACATCAATTATTCTCTAGTGTTAAACTGCCTTCCTTCGCTGTAAATTTGTCTCGTCATCCGACCCCATAAGTTTTCTATAACTTCTATAGGACATCGATATTGTTGCCGTTCATTCATGTGTTGATTATTCTTGCTGTGTGAACTGGCCCGCTATCATGTGCGATTTGTCTCTGGAGTAACTTCAGCTACTTTTAAGCAGTCTGTCTTCCTTCCAGAATTTCTAGTCCCACTGTTCTTCGACTTGAAATCGCACCCTAAATCATTATTGATTCAGCTCGGCTATGACGACGTGATAAAACTCGTTCTGCCAACCTCAAATCGTGAAAATAATATTGGAAGCCATCAGGTCCATCCAAATTAAACTTTTTTTTCAACACTGAAGACATTTCATTTACCCATTCACGATGGTTGCGAGCAAACTCTAATCGGGCTTGCTTATGATGCTCCAGCAGGAGGGGTTCCTTACGCATTTTTTTTCTTTTCAAGTGTGGGCATTTCTTTATTACCACTTGTATGATTCGTAGGGAAGCATAACTTCCGACTCTATCCCTAATTTCCTCATCTGTAGCACAAGAATTGGACACCATCCGCAAAATCGCATGACGTTCCCTTGCTGTTGTTGCCGTTGCAATGCGACCTCTACGATTACTGCCATAGTTTTCGATCTTTTTCAGGTGAGCGTTAACTACTCACGTACTTCGTTCGATTTTTCTGGCGAATTCTCGATTCGAGTAGCCTTCTTGTCCAAGAGTTTGGATTTTTCCTCTTCCTTTTAAACATAAAGTTCTTCCACGACCCTTACTGACAACCAAGTACTGTCACAGCTTGACAACTATTGTAGAACAATTCTTAACTTGTTGCTAAACAACGTAGTTTTCATTTATTTTACGGCCCCCAGCTAACTGTAATTAAAAAATATAGTGAAAGTAATCAAGTGGCGCAATAGAAATGACAATGAAACTTTTAAAAATTGCAAAAATATTAGCGATTCGAAATCTTGAGCGTAAACGTTGTTAAAATGTGTAATCTAAATATATGCTTGGTTTTACGAATGTAACCAGTGATCTTTGAACCAAACTACATCAATCACTATATGAGAGTAATCAAATGCCGGGCACTGTATAAATTGAGAGGAGCTGCAACGAACACCGAACCTTGGACAACGCCCGTATTTAGTGGTAATGCTGGAGAATCAAAATTTTGAATTACGTTGTCACTATTGCGCCATGATATACGAACAAATTGTATTCGGTTGCGCAAGTAAGACTGAAACCATTCCGGTATTTTTTCTCTAATTTCATACGATAGCAACCTTATTATCAGGATACTATGCTGCACACAGTCAAATGTTTTTTTGAGATCGCAGAAAATAGCAACTGAAGTTTTCCAGTAGAACTCAAAAAGGCCTGATGAAGTAGAATAGCCTTTTCTAAAACCGTGTTGGTTGTTCTCAAAAATATCATTATTATCTAGTTATTGCGCCTACCTAACACGGTATCATATGGCTTTTGATAAAGCAGATCTTAAAGCAACTGGCCTGTAGTTAGCCATCATCGTTGTATCCCCTTTCTTGTGTAAGGGGTGTAACTATAGAAGTTTCTAAAGTACTGGGAATATTCCTTTTTCTATCAACAAATTTGCGAAGTAGGAAAGAATATCCGCTGGTGAATGACGAAATTCCTTTAAGTCAATATTATATGGTCCGGCAGTAGATTTGTTCTCTAGTTTATTAACGTTCGTAACTACATATATGGAAAATGGCAAACAGTATAATGAATTCAAATTTGACTGTGGCGAGGGTGGAGACGCAACATCGGCGAACTGTGTTGTGATATTGCGCAATGAATCCATGAAAAAACTATTGATGAAAAAACTAATGATTGTTTAATTGAACTTTCAGAGCCGGCATCTCAAAAACCATTGAAGGCAATGGCCATATACTATTACAAAGACACCAAGCACACTTTTTCAAATTACTCCCTTGTATATGGGTCACAATAACTGTATACATTAATAAGACTGACAGTATATTGTGGACATACGTGTATGCATTTAACATAAAAATGATTTAATTTCTTAATATACGCAAATACTGTAAAATCCACAACGCACAAAATACCCAGGACTACCGTCCGTCACTCCTTTGTTTGTGCGCAATACAACGAACCGCACAATTTTTGGTTTTCATCTTTGTCGCATCTTGAGGACAGTGGTATGGAGCAATTGATACTAGAGGTGGCGTATCAAATGAGTACACGGAATAATGAGAGCGTCTACGTAGCTGTGAGTGGTACGGTATTATTGCTGTAGTGATCCGCTATTTTTGCTACTGTCATCCTTAGGGCGCGTAATATTAAATAAATAAGAACAAGTGCTCCCTTTTTGTACATTTAGTAAATAAGACTTTGCTTTAAATTCACCTTTGGTGCAGCTTATCCACACAGATTCTCTGCATATTCGATAGATATATAACAACGTGCTAGTTAGGAAGATTCAAAGAACCTACATCAATCTTAACAAATATATAAACAGTTTGTATAGCATTACTCTACTTTTTCTAATAGAAATCTACGTAAAATTGAACTCACAGACAAACATTCTGAATGACGACGATTAATGTTTTTTTTTCAGTGCGTGGTATATGTACACGTTATATTAAAGCACGCAACTCTGACATTTAGTAACATTGAGTAGCTTGTAACCGACGGCGTCGTATGGTAAGGCAGGGGGGCAGTTAATTAATTAATGTTTATTAAAAGTATGTAAAGTGTCTCTTTAGTTATTTGAATAGCCAGATCTGAACAGGGAAAGTATTTTGCGTTATTACTATGTAAGTAAGCAACATTTATGCACCTAATGAGTTAATTATTTTTTTTAGCCTCTTGCTTGCTCTTCTTTCAATTTTGCCAACGACGTCGATGCTTGCAACTTCGTTTTTCACAGACACACATACAAGGTGACTCAATAACATTTTGATAAAAACTAACAGCAGATTTTATTCGTCGAAATAAAGAAAAAGGTCTGAATATGTCCGAAAACGTTCGGTAGTATAACAGTAATTATTATCTCATTCAGAATCGAAGACTGCTTTTTCGAATCAAGAACATGCAGAAACGCACTTACTTTATAGGCAAGCTCGAAAAGGTACCCGACTCTACGCATTAAATTATATGAAACGTCACCATTCTTTACATCCGACGTTTATCCTTTTTCAATAGAAATTATGTGATACTGGTACCTTGAAAGTTTGCGGTGGTGCTGGTCGCACTATTGGTAAAACCGGCAACTGCTGAAGAGATGGTACTGGATTGTATCGATTAGTACCTGAGCAATTGTACATGGAAGTAGGTATTTCCCAACCAACTGTAAGGAGAACTTTATATGAACAATTGTTGTATCCATATCACTTACTATACCATAACACCAACAGACCTTGATTACGCATTGATTTCTGCCACATTGTTGATGAACCTATCTTTACCTGTAGAATATTGTTTAATGATGGTGTTTTTAGCATGAAAAATAAACATATTTGGGGGCATGAAAATCCACACGCTACATAGCAGAGATTATCAGCCAAGATTTTCGTTTAATATTTGAGCACATTGCCGCGTATTTATTCGTCTCATGAGAATTGGTTCGTGTTGCTGGTTTCCCAGAGAATCGTCAGAACACGAGTCCGTCTAGTCTCTGCTAATTTCGTGAAGTGCAGGGAAAGTGGCGAACTTTAGTGATCATTTAATAAGAACATATGTAATGCCGTCCTAGTTAGTTGGGTATGGTTATCAGCAGTTATTGGAAAATACAATGCCAGAACTCCTAGAAGCGGCGATCCGTGTTGTAACGCGGTTACAAATACGATATAGCGCGAGCACATTAAATAGAGATGTTCGCAAATAGTTGAATATTGAATATCTAGATAGATGGAGTGGCAGACAAGGTCCCAAAAACTGACGAAAATGGTCATCAAACCTTACCCCTCTACAGGTTTTTCTTTGGGGTCATCTAAAAAATGTAGTATACGAAACAACGGTGGATACGAAAGAAGATTTATTTGCAAAAATTTTAACTGCTTTCGAAATAATTGAAACTGCATCTGGTACATTTGAGCGCGTAAACGAGGACTTGGTGCGACGATTAAATTTGGCGGCACTTTGAAACAATTCCTTAATTTTGTATTTAATTTATCATTTGTAAGGATTTTCGTTGAGACAAAGTAACTTCACACTATTGCTAGTAACGGAATATCATGTTCATTTCAATTTCTAATTAAACAAATTAATTCAAATCAACCGTATGCCTATTCAGACTTTTTGCTTTAGTTTGATGGGTAGAATATACTGTTAGTTTTTGTCAAAATGTTTTTGAATCGCCCTGTGTAAGAATACAATCTTAACGGTATTATTGAAGAATTGTGATCAAATAAGATGAGTGACGTCCTTTTCAAAAGAAAACAACGCCTAAGATAATGATACGGTTAATAAGGGGGGCGCTAATAGTATGTAATGAATACTCTTAGATTTGAAATTGCAAAATCGACTAATTTATTAATCTTGCATATTGTAGATAAGTCTGTGAGTACATAAAGTCAAAATTAAGCGTCATTATGTAACTGTATATTGAGTTACTTATTTTGAAACGGATCGTAACGAAACTTACTCTGCTTAACTGATTAGTTTGTTGATACGACACGAAGAACTTCGTGTGTATCAGCAACATTTTACACTTACAAACATCTACATTGCCTCTAGATACCTCCCTTCCCTGGCATAGATAAGCTTCATATCCAGGCCGCAGTAGAAAACTTGGCATCACCGTGCTGTGCTGGCGTTGTCTCAAAAGTAAAGTAATTAGATAAATTGTAGCGTCAGAAGCTGAGTTTCCTTCTTCAAGTCGTTCACATATACATACATACTCGTACACTTTGACAGCTCGAAGTGTTGGCTGAATGAAAAGCGCGTAATTAAGGCGAAAAGTTGCACATTCGAAAGGGTGAGAGAAATAAGTACGTCCGGAGAGCGATAATTACGTAATGGAAAAGAATGGGCCGGATGTTTGCTGGCATACAAAGCGAGTGTTGTTGAGATGGAAAATCATTTAGATAATTGAATCGGCAGGAAAGTAGACTATTTTTATATACAGCATGTTAGTTAGATACAGAAGATTTTAAAACACTTTTGATTCTATTTTCAAAATTAACCTATATTAAACACTTAAATTAAATATGATCTCTTAATTAAAATATTTACTTTAATGGAAAAAATATCTATTTGAAAATAACGTTATTGTATGTGTATCAAACAAGACTGTTAATGTTGAATGTATATTTTTCTTAAATGAGGAACTGAGTTTAATTTATTGTCTGTAGAACTCGGGACTCTCAGGCTCCAGTATTTGGGTTTTACTACACTAATGTACAGCAAAAAAAAAACTAAGATAAAGTCTGCAACGTCCTTCTCTTTATTTTATATTTTCCATTTGCCCCCATAAATGCAGAGTGATAATTTGAGAGGCTCTTCTATACGCTGTTACTTATACAGTTCATAGAATAGCGTTATGTGTCAAAATAAATTACGTCAGTAGAGTATAAATACAGCATTTAGACGAAAGAATCGCCATATCTGGTGTTACTCGGCTGGCGATCTGATACAGCGCACATATGTATTTCGGCAGTTTATAGAAACCAAACACCTTTTTTCTTGTAGTTTCTATTGGAGGTGGCAACTGAGTACTTCAGGGATTCGGATTTGAAGATTAAGGTATCACAGGTACCAAACATTTGGGCAAAAACAAAATTCCAATTTTACAATTACTAAATTTAATAATCCATTCAAAATTAGGTATCGGATAGGGATTAAATTAAGTGTCTGTATTCATATCAATTTAAAACAAAAATCAACATTTTTTAAACGAAATATAATTTCAAAACTTTAAATAAAATAAACGTTAATTCGTACACACACAGTGTATTTAATTTTCTCTAAATCTTTTTCAATTTGCAGAGAAACAAGTAGATTCCATAATACAAAACATTAAGAAACCCCGAATATTCAACTTTTATTCATTTTTAAAAACGAGTCTCTTTACCATATATACAATTCGTTCGCAAAATATCTATAAGCAAATATACGTTCGGAATTGCTTCCTTTCTACCGTCCCGTTCCCGCTTTGTTTAAACGGCGCCATTCCGCCAATGTGGCCTGAACATTTGCACATCATAGTATGTGATATATAGGAGTCATTAGAACAATTGAGCTTGATAGAACATTGGCCTGCCTTTGAAAGCATGTAAAAATCGTAGCGCGATCTTGATTTGGTATTTTATTTTCCGTAAAGTTCTGTTCTGTTAACTGATGCTTTTGTATAATGTTTATAGTTAGAACCAGATTTGAATGCAGAGTAGACTCAGAACGTAGGCAAAGAATAATACACAACCGAAAGTATCGCAAGCAATAATATTAGAGACAGCATAGTAGCGAAAAAATTAGTTTAACGACTATGATGGATATATTGATCAATTCCATCAGAGGCTATAATAGGCCAAGATTAAAATTTCAACCAATGAAATAGTATTGTGAGATGTCGATTGCATTTATCGATCAGAATAAGAATACCTTCTGTCAACATATTAGTATCTAAATATAACAATTCGAGCACTTAATAACAATTCAGTTGCAGATGCTTCAACGTCAGCCTTAAAACTTAACTTAACTAAACTTTGATTTAACTAAGGGGTGATTTAACAAAAAAATCATCTTTTCCTTTCTCTGCAAGTTAAAAATAAATGTATTTCCAAAAATAAATCGAACCTTGTTTCCATTATCATTTATTTAAATTAAGCGAAAACATTTGCCAAAAAATGATTATTTGTTTATGTTTAATACAGTATTGCGGTAACAAACGCTGTTAATGATTTGTCATCATTTCTTTTTCCGCGCACATCTATTTGTTGTAAGTGAAAAAAAAAAACTAAACATGTAGGCAACCATAAATACATTATGTATTATGTAGAAAAACGTTCACGCATTATTACGCTGTTTGAAGAAGGATATTCGGAACGACAAATTCGTGAAAAAATAAATATCAGAAGTTCAACAGTAAATGACATCATAAAGCGATATCGGACAACTGGAACTAACTAACGAACACGGTCGTCCTGGAGCATCTAGGAAAACAACAAAAGCTGAAGATTTGAGAATTGTATTATTAAGCAAACGCAATAGAAAATTAACAGCGCCACAAATAGCAGCCGAAGTCAATCGCGGCCGTGAAGAACAAGTTTCGGTGAGTACGGTAAAACGTCGACTTCAACAAGCGGACCTTCATGGGCGCATTGCCATTCGAAAACCCTTATTACGTCGGGGCAAAAGAGCAAAACGGCTACAGTAGGCTCGTTCTCATCTAGATTGGTCGTTAGATGATTGGAAACACGTGCTTTGGAGTGACGAGTCAAAGTTTGAGGTTTTTGGGCAAAATCGACGAGTTTATGTCCGAAGATCTAAAACCGAAAAAATGATCCCGGACTGCATTGTGCCAACAGTGAAGCAAGGGCGTAGTTCTGTGTTAGTGTGGGGATGTTTCTCCATTGCTGGGACGGGAGATTTATGCAGAGTGCAGGGTGTAATGAGGAAGGAAAATTATTTTGCAATACTCTAGAACCATGCAGTGCCATCAGGATTGCGTATAATAGGCCGTAACTTTACATTCATGCATGACAACGACCCAAAACACACTGTGTTAGTGTGTAAGAAGGAGCAAGAAGAACAGCACACCTTGAAAGTAATGACATGGCCCCACAAAGCCCAGATTTGAACCCTATAGAGTTGGACAGGAGGATCCGAAAAATATGCCCAACTTCACAAGAACATTTATGGGATATTCTGCAACATGAATGGATTAATATTCCACAATCCGGTTTAACAAAACTTATCGAAAGAATGCCTAGAATAGTTCGAGCGGTGATTAACAGCAAAGGAGGTTTTTTCGATGAAAACAAAAAATAATGTTCAGTATGTTATATTAGGCCGGAATAACTTTTTATTTATTTATTTTTGTCTTTTTTACCTGTACATACAATAAAATTGCATTTTGTTTTTAGTTTCGTTTGTTTCTGTAACCTTTTCATGTTTTTTACTAACCGACCGAACTTCTCTGAACGGCAGTGTACCTACTGCTAGTAAACAGTTTAGTTAGTTTAACTGAACAGTTTGTTTGCTGTTAATTAACTAGCTTATTTATGTCTCTAGAACAGTTTATTTGCAATACATGAGCAAATTTTGTTACCATTGGTAATCTTGAAAAGAAAAAGCCTCTAGCGAATGTTAGGAATCTTCAAAACACGTAATGAGAGAAAAAAGTGCACTACCCACGGATATGTTTCAGCCTACCCGGCGTACTCAACGTGGTTCCGAGTACTTTTTTTCCTGTGTCGTTGTTGCGTCACAGTTAATGTCACATTTTGAAACGACAAACTAGACATTTGTTGATACCCTCTAGTGCCAAGAAACATATACCTGTCGTTATAAACCGGATACTGTTCCCCAAGCCATCCTCGAGCAGTTTTTGGACTGCTTAACCACTCCTTACCATGCGTTTGCCGTAAATGATTCCATTAATACCATGAAAGCTATTTTAGCATTATTTTGTTTTTGTAGGAATCTTCATTTTCTTTATGATAAGCAAACAGTTTACGTGTTTCTTGTTTTGTTAAACTTTGTACTAACGGTTATTGAAGTATAAGATGTTGAAATAGGATATAACAATTGAGGACATCGCTATTTTTAATATTCAAGTATACGTACACTACCGCTCAAAAGTGCTTAGGCACCTCTCTTTTCATGGATTATTCATACAGTACTATGTTTACAAAAAAAATATGATAATAAAATGAAATCCGTATTTAAAATGTAGTTCGGTAAGATAAACACCCATATTTATATCGGATATAACTGCGTATAAAACGTGCAAACTCCAATTGCACCAGTGTAGTTGCACGGGTCCCGAGAAACAACTTTCTTATAACTGCACGCAGGCGTCCGAAGGCCTAACGAACGCATATTTTTACAGTAGTTTCTCGGAGTAGTTCATGTAGGCCGATCAAACGAACTTATCTAAAAATCTTCTTCCAGCGGCCAAGGCAATAAGACCTGTGACCAGCGTCTAGATATCGCTGGTTGCTTGTACAGAAGCCCTATTGGCCGAGAAGTCGAGTAAAGAATCTCCTTTATCTCGCGGAGGAGGACATAATTGGCATTCTGTCGTGGCCAAAAGAGCCACATACGAAGAACTTAGAAAATTACGTGGTATTGCACCATAATCATAACGTATAAAGGTACACTGGGTGCACCACGAAGCAAAGGCGTTGACCACAGCTCAAATAATAGTTTCAGTAAGTTATAAAAATGCATCTCAAGACAAGATGGTCTGCATAGTCAGGAGAACCGTAAGTTAGAACCACCATTACTACCAGGAGGCTCAGAAGACGTTGATTTCTCGCTAGCGACATGCAGTCGATTTTTTGGCAAACGGACTTCACCCATCATTGCGCTACGTCGCGTATATATATTTTTCTATTTTTGAATTCAAACTTGTTGCTTTAAAATATATATACTTTTTGTCGTAAATTTTAGTAGTATAATAAAATTAACATTCGTTTTATTCTATTTTCAGGAGCCCTATTTTCAGTAATAAATTATATTTTGTGTACTTAATATCCGTTGTTATTAGCTACAATATCATTTATAATTTTTCTTCTGTTGTAATAAATGATTGTTATTTTAATTTAATTCTTTTATTTCTTGGTGCGTGGCTACTAATTACTCGAGAGCCACTCGACCTGAGCAGCTGAGGAGCTACATTATTTAAAAGGGTCTCCCATTTATAATTAAAAATAAATATAGTAAGTAGTCATCCACTTTACGATTTTGCTTAGATTGCAATCAGCACTGCTGCGTCGTATATTAAGCAAGAAGGTACCGTCTCTACGGTAGTATTTTAATTTCTTGAAAATTTAATACTATTTATTCTTATACATTCATTCAACTTCAGTTTGGACTTCAGATCTTACGCGACAAACACGGCATGTAACCGTAAGGTCAAGTAATACGGTTTCCTTTCTTAGCTTCTTGGCTACACATACCTTGTTAACGTATTGCCAAGACACCACTGATATCGTAAATCTAGACGAAGAATTAAAAATCATGAAGAGACATATGACTTCAAAAGCATGCTTAAGAATAAATTTTACAAAATTCAGCAATATTAAATAGGCTTTTACAGCAATATTGAAATAACATTTTAAAGTCATTTGCAATGAAACCTTCGTACCACTATGTATAATAACACTGTTTGGATAAAGCAAACCACATAATCGTGTCGGCAATACGAATAGACTGTCTGTTGTAAACAAATTTCCACTTCGTCGAACCAAATGCGCACTGCAAACACTATTACCAGGTTTCAACTTCAAATAACGAAACAGCAAAATCCAGAAACATCCACAAATGTTTGCACCATTAATCCCATCCTATACTTTAAGTTACCACTCACATTATTTCAAACTTCGAAATAGCAAATTATTACGCTTAAGGTGGATTGTGACTTATGAACAAGAAATCCTTTCCTTCACCAGAGAGGCATTTTAAGAAGAGAATGTATTATATTGCGCCTAGTAAATATTATATATACAAGAAAATTACTCCTATTAAATAAACAGACCCGGAACGTGCATTTATTTTCTTTCGATCAGAAAACATTTTGTGTGCTCCTACGTCAAAACAACTTGCTTTCTGTTACAAATGCAATCTGATCCTTCATCAAGTCCCCCGTCAATAAATTCTGTCACCTCCAAAGATAGCTTTTCCATAATGTGCAGTATCCAGGGGGTAATAATTTACATATGGATTTGTTAGTACCTTCGATCGTGATGTGCACTCACTAGTAGTTTCGGCAACGTTGATCAGCATTTTACATTCATGTCGTAAAAATATCGCCAAATGACACAAGGTCGTAATACTTAACGGCCCGTTTTCCATGCAGGTACTATTACGCAAAAATTACATAATAGAGTTTATGTGGCAACATAAAGATTCAAAATTATAAACTGTATGCTGCGTGTGTACTTTCTTCAAACGAAAGTAAGAAAACTTATTCAGGTATTGAATTGGTTGTATCCTAGTAGGCATAGTAAATGATTTTTTTTTAATTTATACTATATAAATTACTACAAAAACTAAGTATAAATAATACAAATCTCGCGAAACGATCTGAAGTTTACAGAATATTTCTGTTTTATGACTACCTCATTTTGTAGTAAACGAGCTACAAAATGGAATTTTATCAAGGAAGTGCTGACTGGTGAATTTAATGACTTGCACACTTAATTGAGCGTTAACTTAAAAGTAATAAGGATAATTAATATTAATTCTTTGGCAGATCTAACTCTCCAGAAATTCATTATACCTGTCGGAGGCAGACGGTTTATCTTAGATATCCAAGATTCGGGGATATTTTATAATCGGGAGTAACAAACGCTTTCCTAGATTTTATTCATTTTACATTTGATTTATTATTGGTCCAAAATATCAAAACCAAGTAGTAATTCTATTCAATTTTAAAGGCAGGTTCTAATAACTTTTTATATTGATACTCGTTTCTTATTGGCTTGGAGAATACATTCTAAAAATTATTAAAATAATCTTTATAATGAAAATAACATTTTTACATAAAACACATTACATTTGGCGAGATGTATATATTTTTTGTTTTTTATGAACGGAAAATATACCTGAATACAGCTGCTCAATATTCCCTCTTTTTTTCAAACTTTTAGAATTCTTTTGCTCTATACTATGAGTTTAAAAATTGGAAGTTATGGTGACAATATTTCTGGCATTCTTTTTGCTTAATTCTCAAAATATAATAAGGTATAAATAATTCTTTTCAAACGTTATCAAATATGAATACCTACATAATCTATACGAGAAACATTTTTTTATATACATTGCTTTTTATCTGTATATAAAAGATAATATATAAAAATAGATTAAACGTTACGTTGTAAACTACTACGTCACTACCATTGTCACAACTTTGTTAATTTCCAACAAATCGCTATTCATATTTGTACTTGATAGAGGCGTGCGAATGCCAACGATTTGCCATTCTTCAAGAACATTGATGGCTAGTGAGCGAGACCTGGCTAAAGTGACGGCCCAACTAGGTGTATAAGCTTTTTTAGAGCTTGCCATAACCTCAGGAGCCTTTCAGTGTGTCAATTGTGCGTGTAAAGTTTTACATAGCTTTGTTACTATCACTCCACTGCTTGTTGATTATATCCGAACTGCGAATATTGACTCAGGAGTGAACCGGAATAACCAAGAAAGTTTTTTCGTCCTAGCGGGACTAAAACACACAGCGCCTAACTCTGACCAATCAAGGCCCTCTTACCAATGGATCACCGAACCGTTAAAATCAATAAGATTGCTAGACATGTCTAGCTTCAGGGATATTCCCCCAATTTTCGTGGATGAGAATAATTTTTGTGATGCAAGCGGATAAACATCGAATGCTGATACACTGTCTATAGGACTGCGGTATGTTAGTATCCCCACTTACTCATTTTTGGATACAGTACAGAATACGGTTATGGATAATGAGAGGGTGAGAGAGATTCCACAGAATTTAGGTCACAGTCTGCATCCTCCGTAGGCTGTCAACTAACCCACTGCCTTGGCAGGTATTTCCAAAGGAACTGTTTCGGTGTTTTTTCTTCAACTTGGCAGCCGCTGCATGACCGGTCTCCGGCTAATCCCATCTTGTGGAGGTGCCCTTTTGGCCGACGATGTCCTGTCCGCTTGTTCGGATACAGCAAAGTGACTTTAGCAGTGCAGCAGGAACTAATTTCATCCCATCTCTTCAAGAATTTTTCATGGGTGATAGTTGTGATCCTTTTATAAAGCTTATACACAAGCGGTCGAATAGAGAGTTCTGGGCGGTGTACCATCATGCTCCAGCTCCGACTGGCCAGTGTGTCCATAGAGATTACCGTTGTCACCCTACATTAATATTGTTGGGCTAGAGCTCTGCGGCGTTATTGATCGACTGAAGACTAATGCTATTTGCTTGCTGGTTGATGTTTCTGTCTGTAATCTTAAGGTCACTTAAACAGTGTGGTGCCGGGGCCACCGGCGAGGTTTTCGTCTGGATAGCGCTGATTTCCTGATTGCATTGATTCTTTTAGAAGCCGCTCCTTCGAAAGTATTTCTCTTCCAATTTTATTGTTGGTTTTTGATCCGTCTACAAACACACATAAGTTCAATGCTGTCGGCCTATCGAGGTGTCAACAGTTTGTAGGAATTGTAATAGCCAAAAGACTGCCTATAGTATTTCTATTAGTGTTATGACTACAACCGTATTTCCTGCACTAGGTCTATAAGCGACTCCGTCGTTGCATTTGTCTGATGGCTGAAGTGTAAAACAACATGATTACTCTGGGAGGGACATTCCAGGTCCTTCTCAACATTCTGCGGCACTGTTCAAACGCAACTGGTTTTGTTGACCTTATGGTCAATATGCAAGATCTACGACAGCTTCCTGTTGAAAATGATGTCAAGATATTTGATCAACGAGCTGAAGCTAAACGGTATATAGAGTAAAGGTCGTCTCATCTTGCTTATCCTTTTCCTTGTAAATGGGACCATCTTCGTCTTAATTGGACTATAGTTGTTGGTCCTTACACCAGGATTCAACACTTTGCTATTTGCATACGCTAATAAAGTATGCTTTCATATTTAACGCTTATACAATTTATTTTTTGATAGTGAAACGTAAGGCACTATAAACCTTGTTAAATCGGGTGTGGTAGGTTTATCGATTGAGGATTACTTGCCAGCTTATTCTTTGTGCGCTATTTACAAGCAGTTTTCTTTTTCCGAAAATATTGAATTTAAAATTTAACATCATAAAAAGTTAGCCATCTTGTAATTGCTAACTTTCTAACGTTCCAGGGCTAATGCAGTTATGATAATATTAAATTACGAACTTAAAACGTTAGGGCTAACTCGTTTAAAACCATGCTGAATTTTAACTAACTGCAAACATTTGACGAACGTTCTGAGGGTTATTAAATTTTTGCTGGAATCCGTTTAGAAACAGCCAAGCGAAAACTTCCTTCGTACACTCCACTTCCTAGTATTTATGCGGGACCCGAATTAACTAGAAACAAAGCGCGCAATTGTACACAAAACATTTTGGAACACAAACGATCTCGGAGAACGGAGCACGGAGCACGGTCAAAAAATCATTTTAATAAGTTTTCGTTGCTGTTAACTTAATAAAAACAGCGGACAAGAAAATGGGAGAAATGTATCGAGATTCGGTGGAAAGAAAAACAGTGCAAGGAGCACCTCGGAAAGAGAAAAAGCGAAGCTCATTCGCGTGGAATTACGAACAGATCCTTTCGCATTAGACCTCGTAAAAAATTACTTATTTAAACAGAAATTTATGCGTTCTAAACAAAGCTTAATTGCGAGTTAACGCTTCGGTGTTATTTGCTTAGTTAAGGTCTTTATTTGGATCGATCTTCGAGTGGTTAATTGGATTTGTGTTAATTGAAGTTGATAAAAAAGCTGCCGAATGTCCTACAATATATATTTAGCCAGGGCGATAAATATTTTCTAATAAAAAAGTATAAAACAAAGGTATCTGTAAGACATCGTTTGTCTCGTTTTGCCAGAAAGAGCTCTATAATTAGAAAAGTACGTCTTAGTACAAAAATAGGTGAAAACAGATTAAACTATAACTTCTTCAATCAACATTAGTAAGTGATGCAAAACTAAAATCTAAATATATGGAAAATTGGCACCTTTCAGTGAAAGTTTATGGTATCCAATTTAAAATTAAAGCAAGATTTAATTGAAAATATTTGTCATTTTCAAAGCACACGCTTCGTTCCATGAACATCGGTTACGCTAACCAAGCTCATTAATTACAAGAATATAAAATTTCCAAATTCCATAACGGATATGAAAATCGGAATCGCCAATAGCAACGGTTTGCATCCCTTCCTCTACCTTAACATTATCATCGCTTGGGGTCACAGCAACGGCCTCACAGTCATTCCCCTAAATTCATTTTAAATGGAGCGGTCCGGGATTGTAATGAAATTATCTCTGCGATAAATAGATTTGCCGCACCACTTCAAGGAACTCGAGGCTAGGGGCAATTTCAGAGTTAATTCTAGTACTGAAAGAAGCAGAAGGTCCCTGTGCACCTTACATTTTTTATTACTAACATCGCCATTTTCTCTTTTAATTCTCTGACGCTCAACATGCTCAAAGTGAAAATATTCTAGCTTTATTACACCAGGACTTCACTACATAAATACGATAAGTTTCACATCACACTATTATTTCTTAGTAAAACGATCAACGTTAACTTCCCTTCGCTGTTAGCCAACGATTGCATATGTATTCAGTCTGTAGAGCATCCTCATTCGGTAACGAAAATGTCTCAATAAAGTTTAAATTCGAGTAAAAATGAACACTAATTACCCAAATTGTGCCAGGCACATCGAAGCTTACAATAATTAGTAGGAATAAAGAGTATGCTTTTATGTAAGTGTACATGATCTTGACCTGGAGGTCTAGTGGTAAGAGGGTCTGCGCCTGATTTAGTAAAGTTGGGCGCTGTGCGTTCGGTTTAAATTTTCTTAGTGGACCTGGCACAATCGCGAGTCTCTCCTGACGCTTGTATGCATTGCATAGAATTTACCTTTAAATTAGATATGGGTCTTTTTAATTATCCTTTTTTTCCTATCTAATTTATAAACGTTGGGTCGAAGATTAAAACCAGCTTTGCTGCGATTTGGATTCAACCGTTTAATTTTAAATAAAAGTCATCATTTGCATGTTGGGGAGCATTAATTGCACTTCACCCCTTATGGCGACGGGGTGATAATAAAGTCTTGAAACTATTTATACATACAATTTACACATTAATAGGTTCCTGAGCTTATAACAAGCTTTAAAGAGCTTATACACTCCATTGGGTCGCCACCACACGTTAAAGAAAGCATTATTTGAGTTAGTTTAAGCCTCCTGACTACAGGAAGTTGCAGTATTAATCTCCCTCCTCTTGGTGATGGAGCAACTGGGATTCCTTTTTAAGGAAGTTAAAACGCAAAGAATACAAAGTATACTTCAAGAGAAAACTTACTGTTTACTAAGATACTGGTTTAAAATTTGGTTTATTCTTAGTATAGAAATGCCTTTGTAAACACCAGGAAGATGAATCTGTTCTGTGAATCACAGTGGCGAAATATTCAGCTTAACGACTCTAATAAAGATAACTTGAGTACAGTCACAATTTATTTCATCGAACAGTTTCGTCAGTGGCTGTTATGGGCTGATATTAATATTTCAATAAAATAATATTTCATAAAAAGAATAATTAATGCCAGCATGTTAGTATTTAAATGTAGCAACAATTAGAGTATGTAATAATAATGCAGTTGGATGCTTCAATGTAAGTCTTAAATAGAAAAAGATCATTTATGCAAGTAATTACCTCATATATTTGTTCTTTTATTTGACAATTATCCATCGGTTTCAAGATTAAATTGACAATTATTTCCGTTACTATTTTAATTAACGTTTGATTTAATAAACAAAAAATTACCTCTTTCTTTTAGTTATATGGAAATTAGTTCACATTTACATGAAAATGCAAACACGTTTTGATAAACAGTGTTGTTGTTTTTCTTTTTCACGCGAGAATTCCTTCCATTAAATAGTGAAAATGTTGGCTGCTACAGATAGGCAACTGTAATTGATGACCTTTCATAGTTTAAATGAATTACTTTTATATCACCAACAGATTTAATACGTCGTCACAAGTAAACAGTTTGTGCGCTCTTAGTTCCCTAGTAAGTAAATAAATTGTGTTGCTACTAGTATCCACTTATTAAGCAAAATAGTATACGTGCCGCAGAGAACAACAGTGAACAAGAATCTTCCTCTTCTTGTGGCAAATAAAGGGTTTTTTCTGACCCCTATTTTATTAAAGTTTTGTGGTTATTAAATATTTAATATCAGGACACCGAAAAATTTTTCTTAGTAAGGAACAGGTTGTTTAATTCAATCACTGAATAATTGAACCTTACATTTATCTATTATGCTATAAAATACATACATAGATAAATCATTTTTCATAGATCTATAACGACCATCCTGTGTGTGCGCTTTATCGAGGCAAACAGAATTGCTTATTTTTCTTACAGGTTTAATCTTGCAAGTGGAGTTTCATAAATCGTAAAGCTAACAGATAGATAGCAAAAATAACAGACCTTGGCTCTACTTTACACCTTATCTTGAAATATATCCCATAAATTTTGTAGAAAATTATTACCTTTACTAATAGCTTCAGTTTGCAACTCTGAATACTTTCGTTGAGGTTCAACCTCTCTCATCTAAAACCCTGCTCCAATAGTGCTTCCATAGCCCTCCCTTCTCTTAAATTGCTATCATATCCCAAAGTAAATCAGAAAATAGGCCACTTGTTTATCAAGAGACGACCAATATTGAGTCCATTAGTACTGAACTATCCGAGAAAATGACGAGGACGTTAGAGAGGAGAAAAGATGGAAACCGAGAAGCACCTTTCCGCTGACGCGATAAAATTGAATCGATCGTCCTTCTATTCAAACGGCTGTTAAAGTGTGTGAGTGTACGAGCGTCTGTGAAAGGGGAGTATGTAGCCCGTAATTTGTAATGGGAGGGATCTTAAGTATGTCGAACAGATAGAACAAAATCATTTGCGCTCTACCAAGGAGGTAATGCGTTTGTGATGGCCATGTATGGCAGACTTATTGCAAGAATGTTATCAGTTGTTTTAACTTCCTGCGAGCGCTACGACCTTATGCAGTTATCTCGGTTTCTTTTTTCTTCGGTCGTTTTTTCAGGTTTTCCAGTTGCTGCAATTGAGTCTGAATGCCGCCTATATAAATGTGTACGTTGAATTTATGTTATTGCTTTTTTCACGATAAGTCTGTTCGCGTTTCGTTTGCATTGAAATGTAATATAAATTCCAAAAAGGGAGAGATTCCTGAAACTAATGGAATTCTATGACATAGTCCCACTACATGTATTGTATCTAGCTTTCATATGTACAAAATTTAAAAATCTTGGGAAATGTGCCTATATTGTAACATCTTGCTAACATAGTAGCAGACAATAAATAAATAAACTAATACAAAACAGAAGGAATTCATAAATAAATTATGTACAGGATGATATAGAAGAATATAGTAACTATCAATGGATAGATCAAAAATATTCCTAACTTTCCAAGACGATTACAGAGACTGGCGAAACTAACAAGCGCTAGCAATCCGAAGATTTCGATGAAACTTTAGAAACTGAAGGAGTACCTTGGTATAAAAATTACGCAATTCTTTTAGCGCCTGAGTCAACCGATTTCGAAATAAGCACCTTAAAAAAAAATGGAAACTATGCGTGCGCGACCTCCATTATACATATATTTTTTCCAAAAATAATCTGCATCATCCTTGAGACTGTAAAATTATTTTCTAAACAATTATATCTGTTCCGACATATTTACAAAAATTAAAAAATTCTGAAAATGTTGAAAGGGGCCCATATCCCACGATCGGGTGATTGATCTGAAAATCAAAAATTGTGTTGTTCACATACCAAGGCATTCTTTCAGTTTTTGGAGTCTCAGCGTAATCTGAATTTTTGGGTTGTTCGTTGTTGGCTGTTTCCCTTGTTAGTCGATTTCTACATCTTAAGCATTCTTCATTTGGTGCACTGTACTCTAATTAGTTTTGGATGTAATTGCATTGCTTTTAGGTTAGTTTTACCGGGGTTTATAGCTCGTATAAGTACAGTATTATCAGAGGTTAAACCTTGTAATTTCTAAATTAAATAATTGGTATACAAATTTAATTCATTTACCAGAAACCTAATCAACTGACTCAATTGAATACTTGGCCTTCTCCCGTCAAAATTATTTATTCAAAAAATATTGTGATTTACTAACCTAACCCTTTTATTAAATCAAGTATGCTCATGTTACCAATAAAACAATCATCTTTCATAATGAATCTCTCTCAGTGCTTTGTCATATTGTACAGCAGCTAAATGAGGCAGACGATGAGAATCCGAAAGTTCTCAATTAACAGGTTTCTTCTTTCAGAAAGATATAAACAATCGGAATTGTACCTAGAGACAATAAGCACACTCAAAAAAGAGGCTAGAAAAAAGAGTGTAATGTAATAGATCATCTGCCGTCTCGCTCCGAAACATAGAATATCGCATGTCAGATACGATTTAAGCAGAGAAATGGATGCGAAGAGTACGCTAGATGCGTGACAGCCTATCGTTCTCACCACCGTCTTTCCGTGTGCACGATTCTTGGGAAAAAGCGTCGCCTACAACATTTTGGCGCAATTCAATTTTTCCAGTGCTATATTCGGGATATCTCGTTTCGTCAGAATTTAGGTATCCGAATGAGGTTACGCCATCTCAACACATTTAGATATATGTTTTGCTAGAACATGAGTAGTGACTAGTACTAGACGTTCGGCTCTTGTAAGGGATTATGAGACATTGCGCGTTTTGAGGTCTAGTGTATTTACTTCATGGTGTCTTGAAAATGTTACCGACATATTCGCTAGACAAGCGGGGCTCTCTCTTTATTTTGTTCTGAACCGTATCCAAAAATTCATGTTACAAGACATTATTTAATTAGTTAGAATAATAATAATAACCAGTTTTATTTATCTCGCATAAAGAACGGCTTCTTCTGCTCTAAATACTTAACATAAAAGGAGTTATTTGAATTTTTATTCGTAATAATGTAGACAATTGATGATGAATCAAAAAAAAAAGAATTACTGCTGCCAGAAATACTGTTGTATATTGAACAGGGATGCTATTGGAGACCATCACTGATCATATTCCTATTCGAAACAAAACAGTACACATATTTTGAACTTGGCTTTTGGCTCTTATTTTAACTACTAGCCCTTTATGAACAAGAAGCTTTCCAGGCAAAAATTTCTCAATGGTTACCGATATTGTTTCCTAATAATACATTTATTAGATGATGTGAATACCTCTTTCAAAATGTAAGTAGCAATACCTGTTTTTTCTATTCAAAGAAACTATTGGAATTATTGGCAAATAACTCTAATGTGTTGAGATGTTACTAATATGAATGAAATGTAGTATTAAAATCGCTTTATTTTCAATAATTTACTTAGAAAAAAATTATTGTAAATTGTATTGTAAACCCTATTTGATCAGTGCTGTTCTGTGTTGTACTTTTCCTTTTCTTACTCTCCAAATGATTTTAACTTCTTCTGTCGGTCGTCAGAGTAGTGTTAATCCAAGGACTTCCATATTTTAATGGTCGGGGCATTGATAATCGTATGTGATGCTACAAACGACATTAAGTATTTTTATGAATAGATTCTAATGAACATTATGTTTCGCACGATTTTTGTGTATTTCTGATGAAAGTTGTTATCACAAAGTAAACCCTTCAAAATAACTACTAAGTTTGACTATTCTGAACCATACAAGTTCATTTTAATTCAGCATTTTTCTTTCAACAAAAGACTAATAATATAAATTATTAAAATGCCAGAACTCGAATAGTAATAAATTATCGAAATTCTAAAAAAAAATGTAATTTTGTTATTAATTGAAAATTCAAATTATAATTACATAAAACAATAATACTTGATACACTTTACTTCAATATCTCACTATAATATTTATGCACAATCTTTAAGTATTTTCTATTCCGGATGGAGCAAGCAACCTATTTCATAACTGTTAACTACCTTTAGCAACTTACAGCAACTAGTTTGCAAAAGATGCTGCTACTTCCTGTAGGAGATTTCCCATGTACCAGACAACCAGACATTGTTTCATCATGTTGTGAAACAGAAATGTAGATTCATAGCAGTGTAGTAGTAACCTTCTAGAAGGTTTTTCAATATCCCGCTTCGAAAACCATTTCTTTGCTTTAGATTATTACTTATGCTACTTATAGATGAATAATATGAAATAGGTTTTAATTGTTTTTTTTTTATTCGACAGGGTGATTTGTACATAGATGTATTCCTTCAAGGATGTGTTGAGCAGTTGGATGAACCATAATATAATGCATTATACAAATCGTTCTAGTTTTAGGGACGTCGTAACTTTTACAATCTCTTTGAAAATAGTTTAACTATTACAGACAATTTTTAAAGTACAAAACACAGTAGTACTTTTTTGCACTATCTTCATTTCCTCTAACGAGAGGATTTTCAAAGAAATCATAAAAAGTACAATATCTCGAAAACTGGCACGAATTATATAATGTATATTATGGTTCATTTTATTGCAAATGAGCTCTGCTACTACATACTTAAAGAAGTTCGAGTACTAGTCATCCTGTATAAATCGCAATGTAATTCGTCTTATATTCTAAATTCAGTAATTTTGGTACTATTACTTCAACTTATTAGGTTCACTAAACTAATTGCTAAAAATGTGTATAAAAACAACAAAAATACAACGAAATCCATGAGAGAAAGTTTATTTGAAAATTGAAGTATGTAATAGTACGTAATAATTCGCAACATTGAGGCGCCATACATACATTAGGCATTGTGAGTGCAGTATATCCATTTGCTCAAAGTTACCATTCCTCTGGTACCTGCGAACTTGTTTTCGGAAGCTGCAAATCTTTTATCCCCTATTATCTAGGTAGCGTAGGAGCTAGGAGAATTATAAGTCTAGCCAACGACGGTAGCAGTGGAATGGAATAATAGCTCATCTTTTGTTTATTTTAAGTATCTCCTAAAACACCAAATTTAATGTATGATTACCCCACAATACTCTTCAGTATAATTTTATGCGCATCTGTGTGTAATTTTATAAATTACCTATCGTTCGTTAGACACGACGTCTAATTTGTTAGTAAAATATAAATTTGTGCTGTTGTTTGTGGCGTAAAACGTCATACAATAGTATAGAAAGTTGCATCCCTTTATCGTTTGTATTATCCTACTTCTGAATGTCGTCATCAAAGTATTTTTGGAAAGGTAAAAATTATGAAAATATGTTGTGGTCAAAACAGTCGCTATATAACAATATCATGGTTATTAAATTAACGTTTTTACAATAGGACTACAATATATAAATCTTCAATTAGTAGTGCCAACTGTAAAATACTATAAGTTGTAGAAAGTTATATAGAAAGCATTTACAGGTTTAATGTGCATAAGTCGCTCTGAAGGAAAATTGCTACAAAAAGTAACAGCTTTCCTAAACTGCTAACCAAATGCAGTAGTAGCTTTTAACGCAAACGAGCAATTCTACACATCACTAGTTATTAACGTCCTTCTGCATAAAAAAGTCAGGCTCCATTTCCACTTCTGCCTCTTCCTGACAGTTTTTCTTACTCAGTTAATAACGTTCGCAAACACAAACAAAACGGATCATTGCTGCCGTAATGATTGAAACTTTGAAAGCAGAGCTTCTTCAAAGTCGCTTTTAACTGTCTGTCACATATTTTTCGTCGGCCTTTTTCTTGGTATTTTCTTCGATCCTGTTCGAAACGACGCCGACGTCAGTATCCTATTAAAATATCCAGCGCATTTATTTTGGATGGATTCGCTACGGTTTTCGAACGCTTAAATATAAAGGCTTTCACATTCTTCCTGAACAAAAATGTAAGATATAAAAGTATGTACATATACGAAGGTGAAAATATGCACGCACTATGGTCTCGGCCGAGGAAGAACCTTCAACTCGAAATATGTAAAAAAAAGAGATCCAACGTAGCAAGGACAAGAGAATGCGGTTAAACGAATGAAAGCATGGTTCGCGCTTGAATAGCTGTCGGCTTTTTTGCTTACGTATAAATTTTCAAAGACCTATCAGACACACACAAACGAATACATGACTTTAAACCCTTACACTTACAGGTACAAGTCTCCACGATGCGCGCGTAAATGGCAATCGATATCTCTCAAAGGTGATCCGTTTTAAAGCAACGACGGTAAATGAGGCTGAAAAAGTGTCTCTCGCCTGAAAGCGTAAGACTATACATTTAACAACAGCAGCTTTTGTTTATACTCATGTCTTACGAAACGTTGATGGAAGAAACGAGGCATTTTCTTGGTAAGCTTTATTACGTAATTTAGCAAAACGTGCTTCTATAAACGTGAAGTATAACGTAGTTTGGGAAAATATATTTGGGAAACAAGGGTAGCCGATGGATGCGCAAAAACTCATTACTGCCTTTAGTTTATGTTCCATTTATCCATTTGCTCGTTTCTAGCATTACTACTTGCTTTGAAAATTAGTAGCTTTATAACCAGGGACAGTGCCAAAATATCAATTTGCATGCTTGTAGATAATTTTGATAGCTCACGGTTGACAATTTTGAACCTTTGCTTGGACTTCGAAAATTAGCAACTAAACTATTATTCTTTTTGGGAGTGTCTCCATAGCTGTAAGTAGAAAACAAACTTTAGCAATATTTTTATCAAGAAAATTATATTTACTTTAATATAATTTTGTGCTACCCTTATACAAGATTTATTTAAAATAAAGATGATAATATATCAAACCATTTAAATGTGTTATATATTGTTTCATAACATAATATATAGTGAAAACTTTGACAATATTCTTCTATGAAAAATTATATTAAGTATAATATGAAGTTATTTCTTACATACTCTGTTGCTTAGAAAGAATTTTGACCACAATATAGCAGTAAATAAACAATGAAGCTAGAAGTATTAAAACGTAGACGTAATTGGAGATTGAGATCGATTTGATTAAATCTAAAACATTTAAAAACTCTGGTTCTGTTTGATTGTATCCAATAGAAAATGTATGTGTGTATTTTAAATTTTGTACTTTAATTTGCCGTATCAATAAATTCAGTTAGAGAAGTTATTTTGGAGTGTTTTTTTGTGGTATCATCAATCACTATAATAAATAAATCTTTTGTATTTGTATAGATGGGAAAGGAAAATGGTACATTTTTGTCACTACTGTAGCACGATTGTTGTTGATTCCTACAAGCGTATCATTTTAGTGATTATCACTACATTGGATTACACTGTTGCTCTTAGAAATTGTGACAATTAGTAGTGTTCTGTATAAAATAATATGTTGCCCTGGGAATTATATTGATAATATTATTTTTAGTGTGACTTTGATTAACTCCTAGCACCTTTACATGAAATGCATGCATGCATGCACTTCCTTTTTGTTTGTGGCAGACCATCGGACGCATATATAAGAGTTGACAACGATCAAAAAAACGTTTTTACCCATGTATTTACAGTAGAATGTAATTCCAGGAATTCCATTCTAGTCTCAAATTGAAGACAAACAATCACAACCATCAACTGTTACCGCTTTTACTCCAATACATCAATCACTACCTGATGAATGTTTAATGTTGTCTCCTACAAACATGTATCTACAGAAAGACTGCAAACTACATTTAATAATTGGAAGATTATCTAATATCTAAATCGGAAGAGCGCGTTTTGTTAGAATGCACAAACGATAAGCTAGGTAGTAGAATCACATCCAAGCTTACTGGAATAATTACACAGGCCAACAAAACAAGTTCCTTTTTTGATTGCCAAAGATGTTTACACAAAAACTAAGTTTTCATTGTTTCCAACAATTGTAATTTTTATATTACGATAAAAAAGAGTTTGCAGGGGTTTTCCGACATATCCCAATATATTTTCACGTGCAGTGCCATGTATCGCAATTACGTTGATTCAAAGGTGGTGAATTTTTTGCTTGGGCAGCAAAGTGGATGCACCAAGTACCTCTGTTTTATCTGTATGTGAGATAGTAGAACAAAGCAAGATCACTCGACGAAAAAGAAATGGCCATTTAGAGAAGAATTAACTGTAGGCGAAGTGAACATCATAAACGAGCCTTTGCTTGACGGATAAAATCCCTTCGCTTCCACTTCGCATAAAGCTGGGGCTCGTGAAACAATTTGTTAAAACCTTAAATAAAGGAGAATGCTTTAAATATATTTGCAAATCGTTCCCCAAAGTAAGTTTAGAAAAATTGAATTGATGTTCCTCAAATTCGCAAGCTCATTAACAGCTTGAATTTCTCAAAAGCCGTAACTAATGTTGAAGCTTCTGCTTGGTGCTCTTTTGTTACTGTGCTTAAGAACTTCTTGGGTAACAGTAAGGTAAAACATTATGAAGAACTCGTACGAAATATGCTGATTAATCTAATTAATCTTCTAACTATTTGGAGATTTCCAGAAAAAATCCGTGAAATTAGTGAAGAACAAGGCAAGCGATTCAATCAAGGCACAAAGTCAATGGAGCAAAGGTATCAAGGAAGGTGTGATACACATATGATGGCAGACTATTGTTGGAACCTGCAACGTGATTGTTTTCAAGTCCAACACAATCGAAAATCATACAGAGGACATTTGATGAATTTGTATGTTTTTTTTGTTTTACTTTTTATACATAATTATTTTGTATAATAATATTGTCTGCCAATAAATCTTTAATTTATTTTTTTTTTCTTTTTTCCTTCATACCTTTTTTTAAAAAGAAACATTATCATGAAAACTACAAACAATATGATAACTTAGCAAAATATCGAATCAACAACACTAAGTTGCCCTGAAACTACTCTAATAACTGAAACAATAAAATCACTGTTAGTCAGTGTTATTGAACTATTATTAGAAAAATATCGCGATTTCAAGTAATTTAAAAAGACTTCTAAAGCTATTCTAATTTGTAATTAGGACGTTTCTTCAGAGAGAATTTAAGCTAATAGCAGCAGAAATTAAATAACTACCCAAGCATCGCCCTACTATACTATACTGTGAATACCTTCCTAAAACCCCTTACATCAATATTCTTCAATAGAAATTTTATACAATTATATTAAAATAAATTACTAAACAAAGATAAACATAAAGTGTACTTGAAATAAATATATTCTTTTTATTAATATTAAACCCATCTTTATTTAATATCAAGAACATTGTCTTAACTACAAATACGTCAATTCCCTGGTTTACTGAATTCTTAGTTTCAATTGAAAAGAATGCTGTTTTTTCAATATTTTAAATCTATAGTTTATTTAAGTTTAAAATTATTAACTCTATTCTACGAAAATTCTTTTCTCAAATTTAATAGAGAATATGTACGTTTAACATATTTTTTTATTTATATTTAATATATTGTATTTCTGTTCTGTATTTTAATAAAAATATATTAGACTACAATATATTTATATTTAATTTTGCAATATATTTCTCTCTGTGCGACGCCGGCTCTTATTTGGGGTATATCGTTGCATGCGTTAATGGCAACACCCTCAAATTGACAGAAGAAAACCTAACTTATTCGCATTGATTCACACGTGATAAACATTTCAAAGATATTCAAAAGTCGTGCTGAAGGTAACGATGAAACTCCTACCTTTCTTAAACAGGATAATATTGTGCCATTAAAAAAGGAGATACCAACTAAATATACGTCGAAAATAGACAAAACTTCCCAATCAGAGAATCATGTGCAGGTGGAAGACTTTTTATTTACTTGATACTCATAGTTCTTGGAGGAAGGGGCAAACTAGTGGAGACAGTAAAGTTTAGTTAATAATTATTATATTGCCGAAAAGAGTTCCACTTTTTACCAGTTATTCTGCGTTCCATATATTCTATACTAACAATAAGTAACATATTTTTAGGACATACGTAGAACTGCCACTGCTTTTAATTTATCCATTCATGATTGCTGGTGAATACAGCTTGAATTTAAAAAACTTCAATTTAGTTCTGATTTAAGTAGTTACTTAATTAACCCAATAGCGTTTGCCCATGCTAACTGTATTTTAAATTTTAAAATTCAAATTTACATTCATCCATAAAATGATATTTCTCGCAGGTAATAATATATATGCACTAGCACTGCAAACCTGAGTTATTGCTGTAGCAGTATGTTGTTGTAACCTAACGCACGTTCAAATGGGCGGCATTTAGTCACATAATTGTAGTAGTTGACATAGTCAACGACTTTAGTTCCTTAAACAGTTGCTTTTGGCAAGTTAATCATTTGTGACTTTCTAAATGCTTAATTTTTTCGGCCTTGGTTTGATCAAAGGTGAATTTGTGAAATCCATCAAATGTTTACAGTATTTTATACATTTTTAGGTGCTAGCTTGACTTATAACAACAACAACAGCCTTTTTCGTTTTCTTCCAAAGATCAACATCGTATTAGAAACAGATTAAATGAACCTGAGGTGACTGCATGAGAGTCACTTCAAATGGTGCCGGTCTTTTAAGCAGGATGTAAAGAAAAAATTTGTGTTCTCCAGTAGCGACATATTCTTCCAAAATTTGTTTATGTTTTTTGGAATAGTTGTTGATCGTTGCGGATTTGTTGAATTCTTTTCGCATGAAACACTTTAAACACGCTAGCTTCGTAAACAGTGATTATTCTTAAAACAATAAAACAGAATTATATATTCAATAAAACTAACAATCGTAGTAAGTTTACAATATTACTGTCTGCGCTAAATAATTAATTCTAAGCGAAATAGCAATCGCAGTTGGTCCTGGCTTTTGTTGCTTAACTTTCACAGTGGAAACCCACTTTCGTGTCCTATAAATCAAGCTTGTCGTAAACCTTTCGTATGTTCATCAAATAGTTTCTACCATATTCTGCACAAACTAACATATATTGGTGACCGTTTGAAACTATTTCTACTAACTTTATATAAAGCTAACATTCACAAATTTTAATTACTCTGCATTCCAAATGTGAGGGAATGTATCATATAATTCTGACATGTATACAACATATCCGCCTAATGCGTGGGCGGGAGATAGTCCCTTTCCCAGGCAATATAGAAAAAAATTTTCAAATAAAAAACATTTGGAAACATTGCTGCATAATATAAAACTATACTTACTTATTTTTTAAATAACACCTATACATTATTACTTTTTTGTATGACTCTATTTAATTCATGTCAACCTTCATCAGTATTCTAAGTTCTAATTCTAAGTCAGTCTAGTAACTGACGAAACTCTTTTTAGGATTTTTTGCGAAATGCCCCTGTCTCTTTAAGGGCAGGTATCTCAAACCATCTTAAACCCCTTACACTAGGGTGGTGATTCAAATTCTACTGGGTTATTTTTTGGAGTTTCCTGCGCAATACGTCTAAACATTTTTTACAGCAAATTAGCATCTATCGAAATCGTTACCATGTTTGACTCATCCTACTTCCATGTTTTTAAATAGAAGAGCTTGTATATCTTTCTTAAAGTCTGTTCTGGAAACTATGCTAAATTTTTTTGTTATAGATTCTTTCCTATAGTTAAAATACGTCCTTTTTCTAGTAAATTAAATATGAGCCTATTACATATAAGTTTTTCATTTCGAAACATAGAGTGTTGTGATGTAATTTCGTAAACTTTTGCTTCGTTAAAGGTGACGAAAAGTTTTTTCGGCAGCTGAGTATACAATAGGATGTTCTATCTAGAAAGATTAAAATAGCACGAATTAAACATGGCTGGCTAAAGAAAAGGTCCCCGTCGCCCAGCATGAAAATCATACTATGCTATCATCTGTAGAGTAATTCATTTTTATGTAAAACGAATGCTCTTCAGTGTATGTTTTATACTTTGACAACTTGCCATTTGTTTGATTTCCTATTTGCTACTAGCTTGATAATCTTTTAAATGCATTAACAACTTTAAAATTTTACCATAGATTAATGAAAAAATTGATAAAAATGGACATAGGGAAATCTAACATGGCATATAATTTTTTTAATTGTATTGCCGAAAATTTCAAGAAATACTCAATCGAAGAAACAGTAAATCACCGCACTAGTGTGTAAAATATCTGCCGCTAAAGAAAGAGGAGCATTTCGATGAAATTTCAAATTATGTCAATTATGCCAAAAACAAAGATAGTTAGGTACAAGTAATATTGATGAAAGTGAACAGCAATCAAACAGAGGCATCCGAAGCGTAAAAATATATGTTTCGTCTATCTTAACTTGTATCGTGTGCTGCGGAACACCCCCAATATTTGAATTTTATGTTGTGCAGCACTTCCCAAAATATTTTTTTTTGAAAACTTGTTCAAGGAAAGAATTACTTTCCACTCACGCAGTTGGTGGACTTGCTGCATATGTAATATCGACTCGTAGCAAACGCTTATAAACAAGAACCTGGAAAAATATAATTATAAATTAATTAATGATTGATCTGATCCCCTACGAAGTTATTTAATAATCTAAAATAATTATTACATCCAACTCTTACAGCAGCACTAAACGCTACTAGAGAAGTTCTATTCTTTTACGCATGTTCTCCGATCCCTTCGCAAAACTTTGTGAGATATTCGAGTGCTTCAGCAAGGGCCATTTAACTTCAAATGACAATCTGACAGAAGTTCATTCGTAGCAATTGGTCTATCAAAGTGCGTACGGCAAAGTTAATTAGCCGAGTTAATGAAGCTCAGCAATCAATGATCTCAGCGAATAGGAGCTTTAGAATTTCGTCTTTCTTTAATATGCTGCACTTTAGTTTTAAGTTTAGGAGTATTTTACTAAAGGTTTTAGTTTCTAGCCAATTTAGGACATGTAAAAGAAAAAGCTGAGAATCGTTGTGAAATTATTTGATTTGCTAAATTCTGATGATTAAAGATATTCTTCACTGGTATGATATGATGTTTTTTAACTATTATTAGGTGTATTTAATAAACTGTAATATAAGATTGCATTCATGTATCTTCTCTACCAAATTGACATAATTGAATAATATTTCTCTTGCTTCTTTGGTAAGATGATTATTATTACAAATCCTCCATGCCCATGCAAAAAAAAATAGTGACAAAACAACAAAGTGAGTATGGTCAAGTTTTGATTATTAACGGAATATCGTACTCGACGCACAATGAGACACTGGAACAATGAAATCAGTTCAATTTTATTACTGAAGGTAGTAGAATAGAATCAAAACGTACAACCAGTATGTTGTGGCAAAGATAAGAGTGAAATGTTTCAAGAGCGTTATGTTATTTGTTACTGTTAGTTGGTACACTGGGTGTTGTGCGCGCAAATAAGTGCAGTGTAACAAATTTCCTAAATTCACTAACTTTGAAATGTACTATAAAATCAACGAAGAGACTTATATAGAAAAGCATAAATAATCGGTCAACAATGACTTGTATAATGCAACTGTAGCCAAGCTAAGACTATATTATTTTACATTTGTATCACTACTGGAAATATTCTTTATGTTAAAGGTACCTAATTAAATCGATTTAATGGCCATGTTCATACGTTACATAATGCCCTTTTTACAGCTGATTGGGCAGTGTCGAGTATAACATCACATTTGTTTTCGTATCTGAAGTCAGGGGTAATGTATACCAAAAATATGCTGAATAGGGAAAGCATACAGATAGAAACTACTTCCTAATAAATCCTTCGCAACATTGGTAAATTTCCGCATTTATTTCTTTCAGCGGTGAGATCATAGCCAATCCATTTATCATTTTAACAAAAATGCTTGTTCAACACAAGTAGGATTGATTCATACGTCGACCTTCCTGAGTGTTACTATAAAAATTCGGATGTTTGCCAACTTTCTGTATTAGAAATGTTCTGCGCCGAGCATGTACTTTCTATTAAAACCAACTAGAGTGTAAATAATAGGTAACTGTTTCATATTGCATGTGTTTTGAGTGGCACTAATTTATATCGTAAATCATAAAATCCATGAAAATTAAATGTTAATCCTTTTGAATTGAACGTACTGTGATACTATCTAGACTTGACACGTGAACGCACCATCAATCCATCAATTAGGGGAAGTTTTGCATGTCGAGCTTTGTAATCAATTGACTGGTCGGCTGTCGAGTTTCAAATCTATGTATGTACAGGCTTGACTGGCATGAGCAGTAAATAGTTTGCTATCTCCATGATGCGAAACTGTATTGCATCGTGACGCGTAGCTTACTAAAACTATATTTCTTTTATTGGTAAGTGACGCTAAATGCTGTACCAGACTAGGAATAATTGGCAATAATCAGGAAAAATCATTACGTGTGTGATACGCGTTGCTCTGGAAGCGGAATACCTTTTGATGTACAAATTGAAATCATTTATTACTATTCGAAAATATGAATTGGCAATTGGTTTTAAAAACAAATAAAAAAAAGCCCATAGGAAGGTTAATCATAAAAGGAGATAGGATGTTGCCCGTTGTCTTTCATTCAGTTTAATGTCTAGAAACATATTGTTTCATACAAAACCTTGTCAGGGAAACTATTTTAATAACTTCTTAGCTATCCATTTGTTTATCCAGCAAAAGTTTTTCTAAATGCCTGTAAAGAAGAACAGCAAAAACATATTATTTCGCATCCAATAAATAGGTAAGTCATTCCTAATTCTCACAAAACATTTAATTTTCTTTGTTAATGAGTACGGTATGACACCTAAATGATTTGCCAAGTATAGAAGTATGCAAAATATACCATTTCGATGGTGTACACATATTGGTAAATAAGAGAGCGGGTATTGAAATTTTTGTTCTATGACAGCTATTTACAAACTTACTAAACATTTTGCACGTTGCGGAACAAATAGAACAATCGATACGAAACAGGAAAATCTGTTCTAGAATCTGCTTATAACGAGAATCAATTACGCGAAAACGGTTCGTCAAATTAAATTCTCGCCAGCCGCTTTCTACATACGTTTCGACGTTAACGCGGATTCTAACCAAAACGCCTCTCACACTGAAAACGATGATTTATTGCGCATTTTCGACAACACCCAATGTGAATTTTTATCGAAAATTGGCGCTAACCGAAAGGGTAAAAGCATAAATTGGAAAAACCCGATCACCCTCCGTAAAATCGAGGAAGGTCAAACAAAAAATATGTAGTCAATGAAGCCACGCCTTGATTCTGGTTTTACCATATAGTCTACAAATAAAAATGCAGAGAAATACGTAAACTGCCTAGCAACTGGATGAAGTCTTTTTGCTTTAATTAAGATTGTTACGCAAGCAAAATACGAGAATTCAAATCCGATTTTCAGAATGTCGCTGACCGCTAAAATAATTTAGATAATTGCAGGCTTATGCAACAGTTATCGTCGATAACTCAGGGTAGATGTTAGACTTGGTATGGGCACGAATAGTGTTGTTATTAAGGCCATTAATCGATTTCCCATTCAGAAAATTCTGTATGTTTGATACATCCAAACATATATTAAATTATGCATTTTAGAGAAGATACAACTTGAGTTTATAATAGATTTGACCTTTAATGTACCACAAAGATCTATAATGTTTAAAAAACTGAAACAGAATAATGGCGGCAAAAAACTGCAAGCCTCAAATCTCCGTTTCAACCAAAATTAAGTTGGGAGACGAACTGATGCTATTCAGGGTAGAAAGTTGAAAAGTACATATGTGAGTCGGACCGGGCGATTTTTCTCGATATTATAAATAGACCACTTTGCAACCAAAATTGGAAGTTCTCAATAAAGTTGAGTGATCCACAAAAATAGTTGATTGTATCTTATATACGTCTTACAGCCTACTCCGATTATTGCAGTAATTCCCGTTTTTTGAATGCCAAGCAGTACTTAACTAATGCAATTAATCAGAATGGTGAATGTTTTGATATGGTTTACTACCGTTGAATACTACTTCTCTCTACAGCCGTTCTTTGAATGACTGCAGAACCAATACTGAAACTGAAATACTTAAATGAGAGTTCAGAAAAAGATGCATCAGGTTTCTCAACTAGAGAGAAAATGCTGGGCCGTAGGAATTCGGGCCTACGTTGCGAATTGTACATAATACTGCGATGATTATTCAAAGGTTCAATTATGTTACATTTTGTTACGAGGCGAGACAGTGCTGGCGACCTTTTCCCTCGGTTTTTCCCCAGACCAGTTTTCTTTCTTTGTCTTATATACAAGGTGTATCTTGGTCTTAAAAAAAGGGTCCGACTTTTGGTGTGATAAAGTTCACTAACAAAAAGTTCAATTATATATTTTTTTCAAAATTTCTTAATTTCAGTGCATATCAGTCATTGTAATATTACTCACATGTAGTTATTAAACTATAATGGTAACCATGGTAACCATTTGACCTACCGTACTTCAATGGAAGCTAAGGGCATTTTTGGTGGATACTGGAATCAGAAAGCTTGTCATTTAATTTTATTGATAAAGTAAACTATGGATCAGGATTAGAAAACAAAAGAGATGGAGTAGACAAATTTCGACAAAAAGAGAAAAATTCTAAAAAAAGTTTCAAACAAATATGAAACTATTTCATCATTACAGTTTAAATACCTTTAATTAAGTCTATTTGGATCCTCCTACATGAAAACTATAAAACATTCATGGATACTTTGAAGAGGCTCCAATCGCCACCTCGCGTTCTATTGGTAATATCGATTCGATCCCCAACAATCATATCAAGAAAGCTTCACATTTAATGTACTTACTTCTTTATTTTGAATCGGAAGTGATTATAATACTCGATAAAATGAAGAATAAATTCACCTGTGCTTCCGATGGTATCCCTGCCTACATCGTAAAGAAATTGAAGCACGAACTTGTAACTCCTATAGTTTACCTAATTAATGAATCATTTGATATAGGACTTTTTCTGGAATCTCTTAAGGTCATATCTATAAAGCTTGACTCCAAAAAGGGAGATAATAACATCATAAATGTCAGACCTATAGCGAAGCTATTTGAATACGCTATGTTTAATCCCATAGATGATTTTATAAATAAGTTTGATATTTTATCCTCTTCTCAACCTTGGAAAACCTGGCACACCAATATAATTCGCAGCATTGAAGGTATGTTATGCCCTATGAGTATACTTCGCGATCTAACTAAAGCCTTCGGTTGTGTTCAGCTCAAATTGTTATTATATAAACTTAACTGTTTAGGATTCAGCGGAAATGTGGCAAATTGGATCGTTTCTTATCTCTCCAATAGGATCCACTTTGTCGAGGAATTTGAACACGAAACACAAGATTAGATTTCTTTTATCGAACAGTATTGGTGTAGCGCAAGGATCCGTCATTGGACCAGTTTTATTTTCATTATTTATTGACGCCGTCGTCGATTTCTTGGATGACTACAGTGTGGTGTTATGCAGACGATACAACTATACTGGGTACTAACAATGAACAGGATGTTCACAGTGTTGCACATAACATGCTAGATCGAATGTATAGCTGGTGTTGTTCAAACGGACTCTTGCTAAATTTTGATAAAACTAAGTACATTCTATTTCACACTATCCAAAAGAAAATTAACTCCTATCTAAATTTACAGATTACAAACATTATTGATCATTCTAGTTCGGCTAAGTTGTTGGAAGTAACTCTAGCTTCGTCGCTGAAATGAGATTTTCATTGTCAGTCGTTAACCTTAAAACTAAATATAATAATTTTGAAATAATACTTGAGCATTGACTCTTCTTATATTTCTCTGAATTTCAATCTCGATTACTATATGGAATTTTTCTTAAGGACCTACCTCTTTTGCCAGCATAAGATATCCTAAGATACAACCCATGAAACATAGTCTAAAACTAACAGCCGATTGCGTTGATATTCTTGGAGTGAAAATCGATAACAGTCTTCCGGATAATTGGAAAGTCTAAATTTAAAAAGCCACTAAATCTTGGTTATTATCGAAATACTTTTATTTATTTCATGAATTCTTCGATTGCTTTATTTAATATGTGTAGTTACTTTGACCCATTATGTAACTTTTTCTTTTTTCTTTCTTCAATTTAGGGATTGAATTGTTTCCATTTTTGTCTTGTACCTTTTCTCTGACTTACTCTACTAACTGTAACGTTCAATTGATGAACTACAGTGAGTAGTTACCAAATTCATTATTTGACCAAATAAATTCAAATAAAATCTCAAATAAATTTCAAATGAGCAAAGAAATTCAAAAACACTGTAAATAAATTCATAAATAGATGTTCCATAGGGATTGCTTTCGATAATCTTTTACATTTCAAAATTTGTAAAAAAAAATATGTTTTTTTTTAAATTTCATAAATACTATAAACTCTTTCCTTCCTCTGTCTCTTCACAGAATAAAATTAAGTTAGATCTCACACATTCCACAGAATGTCATTACAATATATAGATGACGATCCCTTGTTTGAGTTCTTTCAAAACTGCGAAGGTCTTTCAGCGGTGGATTCACATACCTTGGATAAATAACAGATTTGCGTTCGACGTAAGGCAAATAAGTTCTCTCTTCAATTTACAGCACATACAAATATTAAAGTAAAGCTCTACTTTTACATTTATGCATTTAATAAGCATGAAATGATAGTTGGTATAAACATTACTGTAGTAAGTATGTACATACATCAAATGCCCGTCAACAACTACCAACTAGTTTGTAGTAGAAATTCTATGTCAACAGCCTCTTGCTCTATCTTACGGTCCTTCTTTAGCGATCACGTATTACTCCTATCACCACGTTAATTCTCCCAAGTATATCAGCGTAAGTCAAACAGAATTTCTATTAGTCCTGAGGTGTAGTGGTGTTTAAACTACGAGTTGCGGTAATGTAATGGCGACGAGTACGTGCTTTGATATCTAAAATATATTCATGCTAGCATCTTAGGGTACAAACAATTTGTCATCTTGGATGTTTGAGCAGTTATGTATGAGTGGAGAACTTTAACCCACTTTTGCCCAACTTTCATAAACATTAACAACTCCAAATGCCCGACTTTTAAAAAAATACAAGAAACTACAAATTTGCCGTCGATTTTATACAGAAAAGGTGGTATTTCATGAGAAAGAGCACTTTTTTCGTAACATGACCGTTTTGTATATAAAGAAAGTGATGTTCCGATTTTGGAACACCAGGAATGAATGGGCGTATTGGATAAATATATAAATAAGTACACACATAAATAAAAGCGGCTTTATAGCTTCGCAAGGCATTATGTGTACGTATGTCTAAAAAAAAAATAGAGGTCGCCACTTACATAAGTCTGAGAGACGAGAAGTTTCTCTTTCTCTGTTGATATCCAATAGGATTAACCGGATCGCAAGAACTTACAATCAAGATTTGATAGTTGCCATTCCAGAATGTGACAATTACTTGAGTCGCAGTGTATCCGTGAGATAATCCTCTGGAAGTTTTTCTACATATCTAATTTTGATGGTAGATATATTTTTGTTCGGTTCGGATTGGTGGTTCTAGTATACCCAATTTTCGACTTTTGTAGGTAATTTACTAATTTTAATTTTATACATTTTATATATTTATTATTAATTTTACTAATTAGCTTATTTGCCTTGACAAATGTCGAACTGATGCGGGTCACATATCCGGCTCTGGACAAGGAAAGGCAGCCAGAAATGAAGAGAAAAATGCATTTAATGTAGTGCTAACAATAAGTGTACATGAAGAACCAAAAACTTCAACACCAAAACTTGCTTTGATCTGTAAGAAGGATACTGAAAAAAATAAATTTCATCCGTATAAAAAGCAGTAAATTGATCAGGAAAATTCTGTGAAAAAACACCGCTTCTTTAAATCGTGTTTATCTGTATCCTATGATTTCTTTTTTAATTGGATAGGAACAAATACTTCATTTGGCCAATATCTATGCAAAACTTTTAAACATAAACAAATAGTGACCATATTTTATAGCCATATCCAACAGGCTTTCCTTCTATAAATTGTTTGGTTCCGTGCTTACCCAAGTAAGAAAGCATACTTTCACCTAAGCTTAATTTCTCACTGAATAAACCTTACGCCAAAAACGTTCATTTAGTCAAATAGAGGTCAAACTTTTGCGAACGTATGATTTGCTAGTAAGTTATCGTTGTTAGCACAGTGAGCATACATTTTTGCTATGTCAAAGCTGTTCCATCGCATTGCATTTACTACTGCCAGATTATAAGTATTTGTGTCAACTTCCCGTAGTATACGCTATCTTGGAACTTGGGAGTGACCAGATAAAAACAAATTTGCTATAAAGCATTTAATATCTTCCCAATCTCATACTTGGTCAATTCTTTTAATTTTTGTACAAGCTATGGTCTCCACTTGCCGGCCACTAAAATGATTTATATCGGCTGATAGTTTTATCATTATCTGAATCCTCTTCAGACTCAAGACAAACTATAATTTGTAAGTACTCATCCACTCTCACCGTTCCAATAGTGGAACCATTTGAACAAGTCGCGCTTAGAAGAAAATTAGTCTTTGCTTTCTCTGTCCTCTTTGCAAGTGAGTTTCTTGTAAACTATTCGCTTTTATTTATCAGAACACATGAGGCATAAGGTTCAATGTGTTGTTGGTAATGTAGTGCAGTGCAGCGAAATTCGCATTCAACAATAAATAATTTAGTAAAGAAATTCCGATTGTTATGTGTATACTATGTCCATGTACAACATACGACATTGTAGTGTTTAGGCATGTAAAGGCGTTGTCGTTGACGCCATAAGGAATAATGTCTAGCTGATTGCGGTCCGAGGATCTATGTCAGCGATCCTTTTTCTGTCCAATTTTCGACTCTTCAGCGGCTTTATAGCTGTGAGGTAAATCTATCTCCAGCCAACAATAATTTCGGTTAAACGGCTAAATAGCTCCCCTACCTTTTATTCTCTTCAGGCCCTAAATGTTGGGTTTAGTGACTTTTCTTCTTACGTACACGTAGAAAATAAATTGTATTGTGTGTTCATAATAATTTCGCAAATTAAATGTCACAATGTAAGAAATCGTCCTGGAAGAAATGTTAAGGCGCAATTAAAATTGAAGAAATGCTATCGGTAACCGATGCTAATTTCCAGTTCTTAATATAATTGTAGTTATTGAGCTAATTATCAATTCCAGCCTCATAGCGTCATCTTAAGGTCAATTTTACAATTGTGTCTCGTAAAGTCTTTCGTCGTTATTATATATTTCTGCTAGATTTGTTAATTTTGTAATTCTCATAATTTCAAACCTCTAATCCTTCTAATTATTTATTTTCCATTTGATTAGACATATGAGAATCTTTCGTTTATTATATTTGTTTAAACTTCGTAAAATCAATCTTCCGATCGCTTTTTTGACTTCCCTGTCCATATTTCCGGTTTCTTCCTAGTCGGTGGGGCGTTTCGATATCCTTTTTCGATTTTTACGAGCTAACCTGTAGGTGGATTTGTATAGAAGAGTCGCCTCGTGCTTTTTTCCAGTAGTTTTGAGCGATCTGATATGGGCGTTGTGAAGTAATTACTTATTGGCAAGATACAATTTCCCCGCCCCCTTTTGAGGGTTAATGTTGCACGAACGGTGAGTTTCTTGGTATTTTATGCACGTGGATTTATTCGATCTTAAGGTCATTATTGATTAATTGTGTATTTTAAGTTCTTTTTATACTTCGCCCCCTTTTTATAATCTAGCCATTTATTTACACATTTGACGTACTTCCTGATCATTTATCGTGGCTACAGGGGGCATCTATTAAAATTATTGGGGCTGCTAAGCAATCAACCGGTAACGACTTATTTTAAGCAATAGTTAATTTACTCTTAATTAGATATTTGACTTTAGGTTACGGAATAGTTACAATTTCTCCTATTATGTATCGGATTCACCCTAATGAATAGTAGTAATCTGAATCTCGAATTTTAACTTACTTGATTCGTTACCTCTTGTTGCCTTATGGAATCCTCTGGATAGGTTAAGTTATCGCTTAATCTTTAAATTTAATTCTTTTATTTATGGCATATTTATTACCACCATCGTCCATGTGTTGCGCGAATGTCCGAAACCTATGTAGAGGGATCACTGACAAGACTGCTAAATCTATCAAAGAAAGCAAAGCTAATTTAATTGATTTAATGAGAGAGGAACCACAATAGATCCGAAAAGGTCGCAACGGGATAGGTCAAAAACCACCTTGGGTAGTAATCTAATCTACTTATTCTAATTTTTTAACAGTTCTATTGCTACTAGGAGGGAACGCTATAGTGCCTTTCTCGAATAGTGCCTTCCTCGAAACCTCGTCGGACCACCCACCTTCAATGCAGCCGGTTGGGTCCTCATAAGCGAGGACATTTACGGTAAGTTGGACTGGGCGAATCAAAATACACGGTATACTTTTGGTTGTTGTAGTTTCTGGTGCGCAACCGTCAAATTTGAAGATGGGCTTTCTATTTCATCAATTAAACTATATTATTTTGTAACTTATTCTTTGACGAAATAGTATCTAGGCGATACTGTCAAATCTACATTTGAAAATTATTTTTTAAATAGAGAACAAGTTTTTAATTTTATAACATTACAAACATATTTCGACTACACGTAGCTGTGGCTTCAACGACAAGCTTCGTTCTCTACGACGATATTTAGTACATAGAAAAGCCAAATGTAGTACTGCTAACCCGAACCATGCGTGATCCGCACTGCTATAGTATCCTGACATGTTCTTTGTGCAAAAATTAATTACACAAGTTCAGAAGCCTTCGAAAAATTTACCTCCAGAGAAGAAGGATATTATATGGAAGAATACTGTCTACTGTAATATTACATAAAAAATAATAAAATCTGAGTTTGCAACCTACTGCTTCACTTGTCTACTAAATAATGCACTATTTCGCTTCCTACATACGTTGTTGGCATCAGGAGCTACTTCATCCATAATACAAGTCGACAGAATATCTCAGTGGCATTTCCGACGAAATGCAAGCGACTTCCTTTTGATACAGATTTCGACGGCAAAGCATCGTAAATTTTAAGTTTTCTGTCGAGGGCGGTGAGCGAACCAATGTCGTTCATGATTTACTGGGATTGGGTTTCACATCACTTTGAGACAGACCTCGATCGGGTATTAGGGCGTCCTTAAAATGCAATCTGACAAGTGTTTTAGCGCATTTTTATAGGAAAGTTCGAGCAGGGACCCTTTTTGAGGTGAGGTATTTTTATTGAAAATCTCGTGTTGTTTGCGAGGAATTTCTAACGTGTGCTTATTTAATGTTTTCCTCGATTTCACGGTTGCGACGGAAATAATAAATTGCCACGTTGTCGTTAGCGTAAACTTTTCGGAACACGTATTTATTTTTAAATATACAGAACAAAGTTCATCTCGATAGTTCACACAAGAAACTTATATTGAGTTATTGCCTTGTGTCTGTGCGGGACTGCTTCACTACCTTCTTTCTTTATTTTTCTTCTGTCGTTCATTTTCCTTTACAAACGCAACTGTAAAAAATATTCCTCTACGTCGTATAGAAAACAGACTTTTGACATTTTTTCCTATGAAGGATGGTTAAATTGTTTACAAAATCTCATACACCGCTGGTCACCAATATATAGGAAAATATTTGTTTTGTAAATTGAATTTACGCCGAAAAAAAGTTTTATAAGAAAATAGTGTGCCTATATTTCGTGAGTGGTTCTCGTATGTTAGAAGTGGCATATTTCAAACAAAATTTGCATTTGTTTCTATAATTTAAAATATCTTTGGTTATTCCGGGCCAATAAACAAAATGTGTTCTATATGAATTACTAACTAAAATGCTATTACGCCACGATTTGGGAATTACTAATCCCTGGTTTAAATAGATTAATCCTTTACATTCAATTAGCTGATGAATTACATTATAATATAGTTTAATGCACAATGAAACGTTTTTAGTAACAACACAAATATCTAGACAAGTATCTAATCTATTCTCAAAATTTTCTTTTAATGGGACTCTAAAGTATCAGCTATAATTAAGTCATTGCCAGGTTTGTAAATTAATTTAATTTTATATTTTCGTAATGATAAATGAATTCGCTGTAATACAAAACACGAATTTAAAGGTTTGATAAATATGGAAATTAAAGATTTATGATTTATTTCAACGGCTACACTTCTTCCAAAAACATATTTATGAAATTTCGTGATAAAACCACCAAAACAAATAGCTAAAAGCTTCTTTTCAATCTGAGCATACCTAGTTTATAGTTTTAGAAACATAAGCTCAAGGTCGATTATTTTGAATTAGAACGGCTGCTAACTCGTACTTTTGAAGCGTCTACAGAAATAATAATTTATTTGGATCAAAATACTGCAATGATTTTCGACTAGCTATAACTTAAAAACACTTTGGACTATTTCCCCCAGGTTTGGATCAGATATGTCGATGATATTTTTTTGCATCTTTGACACCAGCAAATGTTCAATAACCGATTTCCTGGAACAACTAAATTCTAAATTTCCCTCTATTAAATTTATCCACGAAGAGGAAAAAGATAATAGGATTCCTTTTCTTGACATGTTAATAATAAGAAATAGAAATGTTCGAAATAGACGTGAATAGAAAACCTACTAGTAACAATAGATTCATCCCACAAGATTCTAATCATTCATAGGAACACAAACTTTCGGCTATTAACTTTTTCTGTGTATCGTTTGCTTAATTTTCCTTTAACTAAAGACCGGTACCAAAACGAACTTGTAAAACGAGATTATGAAAACTGCCAACTTTAACGGATTTTCTGAAGAGGTAGTCTATAATACTATTAGGAACATAAGAATAGGATAAGAATTAGAAATATAACTACTTTAGAATGTCTATAACAATAGTAATAAAAAATTTGTTAAACTACCATTTTTTCCAAGTTACACGAAAGGTCTTCAAAAAGTCTTTTCTAAAATTAATCGCAAAATTGTTTATTCTTCAAATAACAATCTCAAAAACCTTTTAGAAAACCCGAAAGACCAAATATGGTAGATAACATGGAAAAATCAGGAATTTATAAAATATCATGTAAAGATTGTGATCAAGTTATATTGAGCAAACAAAAAGATCAATCAGAATTAAATACAAAGAGCACTTAGCTCAACTTAAATCCAGAAGATTTAACAAATCCAGTGTTGCCCTGCGTATGCTTCATAACAGACATAATATTGACAATGTATGTTTAATTAATAACGTAAACAGTAATGTACAGCTAAATTGTTATGAAGGCATGTGAAGGCATATGAAGGCATTTTCTCTTTGTTAACGGTAGAGTAACCGCGGTCAGTCAACCGTAAGGATATTTTGTATACAGAGGTTAGTTCTTGGCTTAGTTAGTTAGTTAAGCATTGCTGCTGAAGATGATAGCGCGGCTATCGAAACGTACCTTCAGTGTCAGTGACTTGTTTGTGGTAAGGTGTAATAGTGAAGTGTTTCACCATTAAAAGCTGTTTGTTGTCTTTCATCCCAGATGAATGCTTTCTCTTTTCTTATAATTTCTCTTAAGGGTTGTGTTTTATTAGATAAATTCTTAATAAATCTTTCTACATATGTAACTAAACCCAGACATTTTTGCACTTCTTCCTTATTTATTGACTCTGACATTTTAGCTATTGCTTTAACTTTATCTTCATCAATTGAAATTCCTTAACCTGAAAATTTGTAACCTAAATACACAACAAAATTGACAATTACTATTACTAATATTTTCCTTTTGGGCTATTTTAAAAACATTCTCTAATCGTTTATCATGTTCTTCTTTGGGGTTTTCAAAAATTAATATATCAGCGATATAAACCTCTATACATTTAAATAAAAAAATACTTTTGAGTTTCTCTTGCAAAACCTCACTAGTAGTTCTTATTCCAAATGGTAGCCTTAAAAACTTGTACCTTCCATAGGGAGTGCTAAATGCTACAGTGTTATTCATCTAAAAGAATATTAGTATTAATATTAGATAGTTTTTAAAATGATTTTACAATTCAAATTGTATACTTCTAATTAGATTCGCTACTGGTTTGGCATCTTTGCTTAAATCTTTGTAAGATTTACTTATCTTACCAATTCCAAAAAAATACCTTTGTACTTATTTACTAATTATTCCTACTTTAAATCTTGAATTGTATTAGTGATTCCATTTTATTCGCCAAATTTAATGCTTTCTAATTGCTTTGGGGCTTCTAACCATTATTACCTTTTTCAACATAAAATACTAATCGAAAATTTTTATTTGAATATCGTATGGTAAGATAACATTCGCTAATGGTAGGTTTTCTTGGTCAGTGAAGGTTTTTAAAATATCCTGTTTTTTTTAACTTCATCTAAATTGAATTTGATATCTTTAGGTAGAATCTCCGGATCACCCAAGACCTAATTCTGCCGCCGCAAGAGATCTATTTTAATTTTCTTCTTAAAACCAAGAGAAAACAGCAGCCGGAGTTCTAGTGGTATCGCATTATAGACATATATAGAGAAACATCTTCTATAAAGCTCCAATTTGTATTTCTTTACGCAAATGCAGTATTTATATCGCACATTAATATTGTGAACATTGGTTTTGAACGTAATCTTATTAGATAAATACGGTGGTGTCCTTTCTAAAATGATCTTGTGGAACAACACTGGAAATCCATGTTTAGCCAGCCAGACCAACGCAGTGCTGCAGACATATGTTGATATTTCCTTATATTATAGGCAAATCTCAAATAAGCGTTCTGAATTAACTGCAAACGACGGCCTGAGGCCAAGTCCAAACAGGGACCATGGCGCCGCTCTTACTTTTGTATTGGAGCAATTTAAGGGTATTATAAGATTTTTTAATTATGCTCGACACATGTTCTGGAAACTACAGATCACTGTCCAAACGCAAACCCAACACCCCGACCATCGCCTGCAAAGCAATGACCTCCCCTTCACTCTAATGGCAACTGTGCTGGACATACATCAGCTCTTTTTGCAAAAACTATCACTGTAGATTTTGATGGATTAATCTTGGGACAATGCTGTTCCGCTGTAACAACAATTCTCTCTAAGTCGGTCTCCATAGATTCCGTCGCCTTCTGCAAGTCATTCATAAAACACACCAGATATATTAACGTATCGTCGGCATAACTGTGGTACTTACAGAACTTCAAATGACCGCCAAGACAATAAATATAATATATAATACATTAGGTACGCGTAGTCTGTTTGGTAGAGCAAAGCCTCGTCCGAGAAGAAAGATTTGGCAAGCACATTATCATCATTCATGTGATTTTTAAACTTGTTGCAGTATTACAATCTCACTACGTGATCAACGAGCTAGAGTTCTTGTACGAATTTTATATGGATATTCTTGAAGATCTTTTCTAAGAATATGCTGTCAAGTACCATGCTACAAATTAGTTTCCTGTGAAAGCTTGCTAATTGACCTTTTAGCTGAATGATCGATACGCCTCCTCATATCCGCAAACGTTTCAGCAGTTCTTTCCTTGAATCTACCATTACCACGCCTGCAACTTACTTCACCAGTTTCGCGAAATTTAGCAACGCAGCGAACGATTTATTGATATAAATCAAGATATAATTTTTTGACCGCCTGGAGTTGATCCTTAGCGCAGTTGAGCTATTTGTTTTCTTTTACCTTTTCTTTATCAATTTTTGAGTTGTTTTTAAAACCATAACAATAATCATGGGAGCAGTCAATAAACATCGAATGTAATTTGAATTGTCAAACTTGTCAATAAGTTTTAAACGTAACTTGAAGTTTCAATCCTGGATCTAACTGTCTAACTGTAAATTAAGTAACTATACAAAAGTAAGTTCACCAAAAGTTACAAAAACAAGAAGAGCTTGCAGTAATAAAAAGCCCTACTTGGAAAAAATATAACTCTGCGCCACCTTGGTACGAATTTATTACCTCAGATTACAACTGTGCAAAAAAGCGAAGAGTTCTTAACCTTCGCCCGCGGATCAAATTTATTTCGCTGATCTCTTTCGTCCACTGAAATATTAAAGAGGGTGCTTTTATTAGCGTCGGATTCGCTGAAAAACATTCCTAACGGACGACTTCTTTTTTATCGAATTCTAGATTGTTCCGGCTCATTCCGTACACGTTTATCCGTCCACTGGTCAAAAATAAGGGTATCGTTATGAAAGAGCTCTGTTACGGTATGATGGTAGACTTGGAGTAAATTGGGTACTTTACGAGTGATATTTACATTGTATTGCATATACTTAATATTTGATCATTTGTTATGTTTCTAGGTTATATAGGATTTGGTTTATCGCAAAAAAGTTTTATTATATAACATAGTGATTAAATGAGTAAAATAACGTGCTTTATATTTTGTACTTGTTATACAACCTAGTAGTTCTTCATTTCTGTTGAATTGGTCAAGAAAATTAGGACAAACCAATGTTCAAATTATTTTACCAAGTTTCCGAAATAAATCTTAGATACATTTCAAGCTCACTAAATTTGTTGAAAATACCTTGTATACTTAAATGACATAGTGCGCATAAGCTGTTGACTAGCTTTTTGTTTGTGTGCAAAATGTTTGTAAGACTTAACGGCGCAGTTTTCCGACCATATTCACAGGGAAAAATCTTGTCTATGTAACTGATGAGTACAGAAAATTTGAAGCGGAGGCAGCTTTGACCGAATATCTATTTTTTTTGCAGACAGATGTATTTATTTGATGTTGCTGTAACATGGTAGTAGGTAACGTAGGTAGGTAATTTTCTTCTGACGTATCAGAACATAAATGTGAGACAAATATCCATTTTTTTTTGCTCTACTTCTGCAGTAATTGTATTATCGCTTGTACCCACCACAACTTTTTGCTTTGTGTTATTCCCACTCTGTTTCTTTTCTTTTATAAAGTTATTTTGTTCGTATTCGAAGAGCTGTATATACTTTCACTTGTTTTTTCATTGTATAAAGCGGATCTCGTACTTGGCATATTTAACAAAAACGTCGTGTCGTTTTTAATTGCTTCGTGTTCGTATAGTCTTGAACTAGATTTGTTTTTTTTTATGAAAAAAATGCAACCCGTATTATTGTATAAAGTATTAATAAACTCACTTGTTCTCTTATTCTTTCTTCCAGACGTAAACTAGGATTTTAGAATGTCGATTTCCGCAGTGACTGCCTGATCTGCATAACAATAGGACTCACGGAAAACCTCATTTTCTCGCGATTTGAACAGGTTCTTAAGAAAATCTATTACCAACTCATTCTGGACATTAGCGTATAATTTGCGATTAAACTTCTAATAATTTAATAATAATAGTTTATCGAATTATTTGACAAATACAAGTGTGTATAATTAAGTAGAACAGCGACAAGAGAAGAAAAAAGAATAACAGAAGAAATAATAATGATCAAGAGAAATCAAAGCAAGGTATATAAACAATGCTACGTAAAATAAAAAACGAAAAAGGAAAATTGTATACAAAGTATTACGTTAAGGGGCAAAATTTCGTCAATTAAATAAAACATGTTGTCTATTAAATAACATTTCCAGTTTTTGCTGGATGATTTGAATATCAATGCTGTTTTAATGTCAACAGGTACATGATTGAATAACCTTACTTCCAAACGGTAGGAACTACCAACGGCAACATAGAACATGCTTGTGTGTAAATGTTGCTTTCAGTGTTATAGTTGTGGAAACCCTTGTTTGCAGGCCCACCCTACCCTTTTTTTTTAAATATATCAGACACACTCCAATACATATACCATAGCGTATTCAGCGTATGTAGCTCCGATCAGTAAAGGTACGATTGCTTCTTACGCTAGAAAGACGTGTGTGCCTGATGTTGAACTCCACAATAGTATACCGTATTGTAGTCGTGTCTGTATTTCAGCATAGAACAAAAATTTTATCGAAAACGATGTACCTTGTTTTTTCGAGGCTAAGAGCGAGTTGATTCTTAGAAAATCAGGTACTCAAAACAACCACTAGTCAGTTACGTAGACCCTCAACATTATAATCAGTTACAAGAGATACAACGAAAATAGAGAACAAAACAATGTCATTAATGTATAGACTGAAAAACGCCTGCTTTAAGATAGATCTCCAAGGAACGCCGTGGAGTACTGGAAGATAAGCTTTTATAACTTTTGTCTCACCATTCGGATCTATAGGCAGCATCCCCAGGACTTGAATTCTACCAGTGAGATATGCTAGAAACCATTAAGCCACGTTCCTCCTGACGCCATTTAAATTTATTTTATCGATTAAATTGTCGGGTTGCCTACAATCGAAAGCTTTTTGTATCACAGAATATACCAACAGCAAATCTATGTTGATCAATATTTTTCGTTAATTCATTATAAAAATTTATTAGAGCAGTTGAGGTGTACTTGCTTTTCATGAATCCATACTCACTGTCAGTTATTATGTCATATTTGTTTTTGAGGGAGTTTAATCTGTCTAGCATGCAAGACTCTAAGATTTTGGAGAACACAGATACCAACGAAATAGGTCTATGGTTGTTGACATTCTTCCTATCAACCTTTATTGTATACAAAAACTACAGCAAATCTCTTTAGTATATTAAGAAATATTGCGACAATGAAAGAAGTATTTATCGGATGAATTAAAACATCTACTTGCACTCTGTTATGGATTATGGATGCAGAAAAATCATCAGCGGACCAGTGGAATACTTATCTATAATTTTATTCATGATATTCAATACCAATTAAATTCAACAAGTAAAAATATCGATTTTGACCTTATTTTGTTCCTTACAATTATCGATGGAGCAGCTGATATTAGACCAGAATACACAGTTTAAAATGAGGAATTAAACGCATTGGCTACAGTCTGTTTATCACCATTAGCATAAGAAATAGAAATGCGGATGTCTTGATAAGGTTACTACGGTTTGTAGCTTTCTTTAATAGTTACCATATGTTTCTTTTCTTGTTTCTTCATTTTATTTAATTCAATTTGTAAGTCAGTGACACTCATGTTGATCGGTATGACACTACGCTTACTATTACCTACTTGACCTTCTAGGCAATTAAGATCAAAATTATAAACATTTCGAAATCTGTGAGAAATAGACTTATGCAACGCATATTACACTAGTTTATTTTTAGCCAGAGAAACCAAAACATAATAATACACAGGATGTTCTACTCAAAACAATAAAGTAGACATCCTGTAGAGACGGAAATATTTTTCTAAAATATATTTCTAAAATCGTGCTGGTGTAATAATAATAATAACCTTTATTGTTCAACAGTGAACACCATTTAAAGGACAAAATAAAACAATACAAAAAAAGAAACAATGCAGTGCAAGATGCTAATAATACAATGTAAAATAAACATAGCTAGTTATTTAAACAATCATTACAGTGCTCATTAAAATTTTTCGACATATGACGTACAGGTGATCTAAGTAAAATGTTTGTCTTGGCTCTTGGAACATTTAGGAAAGTACATGAACGAGTGTTACGTGCAGGTACATTAAAGCTAAATTGTGAAAGTAAGCACGGTGTATTAATTTTATTATTTTATTATTTAGTAAATTCAGTAAAAACGTAGCACTGTATCTATTACGTCTATCAGAAAGTGACAGAAAACTGTGTAATTTTAATTAGTTTATACAAATACAGTTATAAACAGTTATAACGATATTGTTATTACAGTTATTATTATATATTATTATACGCATTTTATTTGGAAAATATTGACTGTAACCATTACATTCATCCATTATATCGAAATCGTTTTAGCTTTGCGCAATGTACAACACCAATGGAAGCACGCAACTCAACTTTACTATGCCTAAAAGCCGTTTATCCGGACCCCTATGGTCCATTTGAGGGCATAAGTAAAGAGCAACCGATTTGGCCAATATCCCAACGAGATAGTTCCGTTCGATACTTCCACACCCCGCCTTCTTCATTCCAATCCTTCAACATACGCGTATTAGGGGGTGTGTCCCGAAACTTTTCCTGCAGTGTCTAAAAACGTATAATATTACGTTTCGGGTCTTAAACATTCCTGAAAAAGAGCGCGCTTTTACGAAACTGTAATTATAGCGTCGGTTAACGGTTTGCTCGTAATTGCACTATCGTCCGGAACCTCTATGATGGAATGAGAAGCAGCTTGCTTTTGCCGCGGTCATCTCGATTAGCCACCAAGCGGAAGAAGAGCGGACCTTCAGTACGCCTCCCTTTTCAAGGTAAATTTTATGGCACGTAAAATATCTAACCCGAAAAATATTATTCGAGGGCCTACAATTAAATTATAAAATTCGCCACTGGCGAATATAAACTACGGCGGTAGGACGATACCGCAAAATTAATTTTATGTATCCAAAATATGTCTTTGGTTATACGCATAGGAATATAAGAGGAATGCCATGTGGTACGTAGTAAGAATTCCGGTCCATTGATTAAAATTGGATTTGATATTTCTTTTTATAGTTTATTATTAGGGAAAGTTGGGAAAAAAGAGGAGGGAACTGGGATTTTACAGATGAAGTACAATGAAGGTGGTGGCGAATTTAAACTTGACGGAAACCAGGTGTAACACAGACTAGTATAATATAATAAATATAATATTATAGGAATATTTGTGAATAGAAAATATACTAGCTCTATCGAACATTTACAAAGTTCTGATCCTGACAGTTTGACGCCCCAACGCAATCTCTAGGAAAGTTGATAATGGTGCTTTTCGTGAACAATTTTTCATCAAACAAGCATGAAAAAACGAATTTTCTGTACCTATCCACAATACCATACAATGTAATTCACAAATCGTAGAGTCCAATTGGAATTTGAAGACACCGGTGCGCAAAAACCAACGGTAAAACTGTCGGTAAAATATTCAAACATTTTCCCAACACCCTGCATATTAAACCCTCAAGAAAATTTCTTCCACCTGCCCTGGTAGTAAATTTGAGGTATTGGTGTAGAATACAACTGTGAAAGTTTTTCATCGAAGTATAACGTTTTATAAATACATTCTCACTTTAGATTCTTAAACGAGGTATATAATAGCAACATGAAGATTACAAAGATGCAAAGATGACAAAGTAAAACATTCTTTATTTATGTTTATGAACAAATATTGTAAAGCTAATGTAATCATAAAATAAACCTTGTATAATTCCCGTGTAACTGATTTTTATAAAAGTATTTTTAATTTGACAACAAACTAACAAAAAAGATGTAAGAGGTAACGTTTCTACATTTTTCCAAAGACAGCCAAGCTCGTAAAACAGGTAATAATATCGTTTATGGGAGCACCTTATAGAGGTAATTACACTCCAAAGCTCTTCGTAGCTATAATCTAGCGTTACGTAAAAATGAATAACGATAGCCCCATCCTCTACGATCCGGTTCTCCAGCCAGAAAATGTATAAACAAAAGAACGTTGTAAGCTCCTGTTACTGGGGAAAAATGGAAGCAGGGGATATATGCAGAATACACAACAGTACCAGTGGAAACAGTGGTAGCAGTTGCTATTATTGCTTTGTTCCTCTGACATTTATTGCAAACGGCCTAAAAGTTGCTTCTCTCAAAAAATCCAGTATGAAACACGACCCTCATTGCATATTTTATCTGTATTGTGATTATGAAAAGATTTCCGTTTCGATCTGACCTTGTTCTCGTTGCGGCATGGTTTATTCGCAACGCAAATAAACATATTAAAATCTACCGAAAACCTGTAATGTTGAGTTAGTTTCATCAAAAACAAAAATATGAAGATGACAAATTACCGATGAGAACTAGAACTGCTGCAGAAGAATCACGTGATAATTATTGAAAAAGCAAATTCATTCAATTAATTTTACATTAAACGCTAAACACTAACATCAATTATTACTAAGCTACCTAATCAGTCAATTACTTTCGAGATTATTTTTGAAATTTCCTTTAGCTGCCCCATCACGCCAAAATGTTTTTATTACAAACTGTAAAAAAATATGTAACTATAATACACAATACACACTACAATACATAAACTATATAAAATATTATAAACTATAATAACGAATAAACGTTAAAAGAAGGGTTCTACTGAAAACATTCAGTCCAAACATTTCGAAAACAAGTGAAGGTTTCATAAAACATAATGCTTCGCTAAAACGAGCATTGAAACTAGTCACAGTTTATTACTTGCAACTTCGAAGCTTCTCCTAGAATAAACCTTTTGCATTTTGAGCAAACCAATGATGTAAACGATAAAGAGGGATAGGTACTAAAAATTGTTACCAGCACACAAAATAACCTACCTGAGAATCAGTTACACATATATCAGTAGTGTAAAAGTTACCTGTGTAATTAAGAAATGGCGTGTCACTATATTAAAATGGTGCACCCCCCAAGTAAATATATATGAATATTTGAACTTATTGTCCCAACCCACCACATTCAATTGATTGAGAAGCAAGTTCATTCAGTTGCCTAAATGAGATTTCTTTGAGGCTAGTAACAAGAATTGTCTCTTCTGGAATAACGAACTCATAAAGAGAACCCGTAAAAGTTAGAGTGAGAATGTATTAGCAATAACTATATAAACTATTAGTACCGCTTCACTTTCACCTCTGTAGACTTTCACGTTGAATCTTTTCGTGAGAATTGCCTCGAAGAGGCACTGCGTGCAGATTATTCGGATGCTATAAATACGCATTAGTAAAGGAACTTGGTCAACGAGAGTACTGCCAATCACAAAATAATAATAGGACGATCTACCATCACATCATATCATACATAAATTCATATCAAAAGACGATTAACGGAGAGTTTGCTTTCAAAAGTTAATAAGATACCGCGAGTGCTCATTAAAAAACCATTAATTCCCGGCTATCGAACTATGAATGTTCTGCGTTTATTAACACCGAATTAGAACCGGCGTTGCGTCATATTAGTATATTGACGAGGTAAGTACATGCCAAGTATTCGAGAGAATTATTCTGAATCTAGGAGAAACTATTTTTAATTCTGGTACAGTTATTATTCTGCAACGAGACAGTCGAATATTTCCGTGATTCTTATAGCCTGGAAACTTCATTTATTCCAACACTACGTTATTATTCATATTATTGCATTTGACTGGGCAGAGTTGGACGCTGTGTGTTCAAGTCCAGGAAGGATCAAAAAGTTTTCTTAGTGAGTCCGGTACACTTCCGAATCATCATTCGAAAATGGGGTACAATTAACTGCGCTTCACCCTTCATGGCGAGGGATTATAATAACAAAGCCATGCAACACTTTATATACATAATTTACACACTAAAAGGCTCCTGAAATGTGACGAAATGAACAATGTTTCTGTAATATATGTAGATAATATAATAGATGTCAAATATATGGTATTTAAGGTGAGAAATGTCAATTGTTTTTAGCAACCCCTAACTTTCTAAGCAGTGTTAGATTCTGCGCCAAAAAATAAAGCAAAAAAGTATAGCAAGTACTACTATTATAGTTCAGGAAATATCTCGAGAAAAACTTCTTAGTTCTAAATATCGTATTGTTTCATACCAGTTTCAATTTGCTATGGTTAAATTGTTGAAGGTAGTTGGCATTTATTCATAGCGTAGTAGAACTGTTTATAATTGTACATATTTCGTAGTTTAATTATAATTTACAAAGACGTAATGATTCATAGATAACGTTATGTAAAATTCTTTTATAACGCATTTAACCTGTACGTTAAAAATAAACATACAGAATTCTATTGTCGTTCAAAGCGCAGAATAAGTCAAAGCTCCAAAAATCTTGAAAACTTCATTCTCTTACCTTACTGTTGACAGGATAACTTGTGTACGCAAATTGTCAAATTTCTATTTTACTCAGGTCCTCACATATGTTTAAGTGAAGCCCATGGGGGCATACCCTGTATATACCGAGTGGTCTGCTTATCTCGGACTCGGACCGAATAATTTGGAACCAGTTGGTTACATGAAAAAAGGTTCGAGTTAGTTTTAACATAAGAGGAGGCCCATACAATGATGAACATCAAATATTTTTTTAATTTGTAAGAAACATTCAATACTGAACAGAAAAGTAGCAGATTTCATATGGCCTAACATCAAAGCACTGCTACCAAGAACTGTTTAAATAATGAGCTAAATTTCTAAACGATTAACTAATAATAATGTATCGTTATAAATTCATGAAACTCCCCTTTCACAGCATATTGAAAGATGTTAGTAAAGTTGTGTAAAGGGTTAATATAAGAACGTATGCTTCGGTTCACGTAATGCACTTAAAAACCTCCTTGGCAATACGAAAGATAAACCGAGAATAGAAGAAAGGTCCGGAATTTATAAAATAACAGGCAGTGACTGTAATAAAGCCTATATTGGTCAAATGAAAAGAGTGATAGGCACCAGATTTAAGGAACATATCAGGTGTTATCGCTTCGATAGAATAAATTCGTCAAGTGTAGCACAACACATAAACGAAACCAGGCATAATATTAAATTAGAAAGCTTGAAATTGACTAAGATTGTAACTTCGCCCCGAGAATTAGACGTGTATGAGACGGTTTACATAAAAAGTGATAAAAATCCGATGAATAGAGAGAAAGGACCGTTATCGTACTCGGTTCTATTCGATTTATTTAGGTAAGGCTTGGACATGTTTTATGTCTCGGGCTACGATGACAAGAGACCATTTCGTCTATTTGTCCGTATTCCGTATTTTTTTACACGTCTTAGTTTTAAGGCATGTAGGCGGTAAGTAAGTACTTGTAAATAATATTTTTCTCGAAACTGAGGATAGAACACGCCTGTTAGTTTTAGAGGTTTCTCACATCATTCGGTCACCGGTTGAGAATGTGGATCATCCGTATCCTCGAAACAGCCGTTCCGGATTAATTGTATGGTGCGAAGGTTGCCGATACCTCTGTATTGTTTACCACTACAATGTTATAAAACAATGATAACGTAAATACTTATTAAAAAATTAAATGTTCGAAATGTTGACTATGAACCTTAATGTACTTCTCTGCTGCGAATCTTCGGGTATTGTCGGGGCATATCCAATAATCCGCGTAGCCTCTGCCTAATATTTCTCAGGATACCCGTCATGTTGGTACTACATTGTTACTCATTGTTTTAGAGATGCATGTGCAAGTAGTGTCGGCAACGCATTGTTTAAGAATTATTTTGTTACCAAGAATTCCGCACCATACATTAACATTCCATAGACATTGCCGCTCTACTTATCGTAACCACCTAGCATTCTGTGTTGAGCAATAATGCATATTATGCCTATTTACCTGTCCACGATTCGTAAAAATGGATTCGTCGGAAAATAGTACACTAAGAAAGAAATTATTATTACGAATTTTTTGCTGGGTTCATTCACAAAATCCTACGTGATGCTCAAAATTAGTCGAGTGGAGATTTTAGGGCATTGACATGTGATATGGATATTTTTGCGTTTCAGCATTCGAACAATACTAGTTTGCTCTGCAAGTTGTCTAGTACTAGTTTGTGGATTATGAGTCGTAGCTGCTAGTGTAACGATTTGCGCGACACTCTTCTGTAGCATTCTATTTTTCCTGTTGTAGAAAACTGCTGTACAATACGACGAAGAGTCGTACGAGACGGGTCATGCCTATCAGGGGTTTCATTTATCTCTTTTTAGGTTTATTTTAATATCAATGTTTACTTTAGGCCATATGTGTTTAAGTACTATTTTTACTTTGACTTAACTTGACTTTTCTATGAACTTAAAGCGATCTCCACAGTTACCATAATGTCATCATTGTATGGGCTCCTTTCGTGTTAAAACTCTCACTTGAGATGAAACAACTAGCTGCTTCCGGGGTTTAAGATGTATGTATAGTTAACTTTTCTTTACGAGATTGCATCGAAACCTGTATGAATAAAAATTGGAGACGCATAGATAAAAGGTCAACTGAAATTTGGCTGCAGCAAGAGTATGAACATGTTAAAGGCATATATATAATACTATTGGAAATTCAATTTTGTTGAATTCTAGGAAGCTTTGTAGATTATATAGATAATAACAATAAAAGTGTCCTACGCGTCTATATTTGACTTATCGCAGCTGATAATTGAAAAGTGCATTAGGCTACAACCTATAGCGAAATCGCGTAACAAAAAATAAACAAGTGGAAATACAAAGGCGCATATACCAATGTCGCAATCAATTCCTTCATTAAGTGTTTACAGATTTAAAGCTTGCGTGCAGCGATCACAATGCTTTGAAAACACTTGACAAATGGAGTGTAATTCTTTGTTGCGACCGATCACAAACTACAATCAGAGCGCTCCTGGACAAAAGAGTCAGCCAAGAACGGAATATCACGATGGCGCTTTTCATTTAGTTTCAGAACTACTTGAAATCGGTGATGAAAGCCACTTTACTTTTACTTCTCGCGAAGTCTCCACTTATTCCAGAAACAATTCGGTAGAGATTCGGTAAAAACTGCGCTATTCTAGAGCTTCTGGTAACTTTTGAGTAATGTTAATAAACACAGAATAAACCAAAAATGTGCAATTAAGCTTGGAAAAAAATACTTTCCTTACTACTTAATATTGATGTTTTCCATGTCGCCAGACGAGCCTCCTGGCAGCTGCAGTACCACAATTTCAAATATACTTTTCCAATAACCTTCGTTGGAAAATGACAACTACACAAAAAACAATTGTTTCTAAAAATTTCATAGTATATTAAGATGTTGTGGATGGGCTACGTCATACAAGATCAAAAATTTTGCCAACCCTTTTTAACTTTGGTTATGTTTCGTGTAATCTGGAAGGTAATTCTTAAATATATTTATGCATGTGTGAGGAGAATGCGAAAAATAATTTTAGTCGGCTGTATATAATCAATAATGCTATCCAAGTTGTGATATACATCTGCTTTGCCTTTTATCCCGACCCTACGAGGAATTATTTCTACTTATGTAATTCCAGACGTACTTGTTACACACGACTGGAAATAGAAAGTACCACAAGCGCTTATGGTTACAAATTCATGTAACCTTGCCGCGGAAGCGAAAAGCCGAAAGGATCATATGTCCGAAAAACGTTAGACACGGTAACGCTCCCCGACTCTAATTGTTAATTAAACCAATTAGGCAGACAATAGCATAAAGTTATTAAATGCCGACATATAAATGAACTTCTCGCATTGTAACTACGTATTTTATTAGTGTCCATATGAGGTAAACCTACTTCCCAAATTGATGAGAAATCATTAGTCTAATTCTTATCCCAACGACTGTCTGTACGTATAATAATTTACACCTGAAAAAAATTACTTTATCTTCGATAATTTTAACATTTTCAATGATGGAACCTCTCAAGAGCTTTTACAATAATGTTCGTAGCTGTGTAACTAAACAGATTAGCCTTAAAATTCTTGCGGATTGTGAATGTGGTAGGCGACACACTGGGGTTTATAAGCAACTAAACTTGTCATAACCGCATTTGCTATATTAGCTTTTTTACTTTTTAACTCGCTGCTTCATATTTCCCAATAAACTCTTTTCGCAAAAGGAAATGTGTTCATATATTTGTGTTTCGCTTTCTAACTGATTACAATGGTGTAGCGATAAAAGGTTTAAAGATTACAGCACCGTATTCAAGTGCAAAGACATTTTATTATTGTTTCTTCTGTCTGCAGTTTTTATTTTTTTATTGACACTTGTATAAAATTTTGTAGGTCCCTGATCATAAAATTCTCGACCTTAATTTTTTCTTTCTTTCATTCTTCTTCAGATAATTTAAATTTCACCTGATTTAACACTAAAGGTTGAGACTTGTAAAATTGATACGAATAAGTTATTATCTGCAGTGAAAAATAAAAACATATCCTTACAAATGCTAGGTGAAATTTCATCTGTATGATTTTCTATTGAGTTGGACTTGAAAACAATCACGCTGCAAATTCCAACAATAGTCTGCCACCATGTGTGTATCCCATCTTCCTTGGTACCTTTGCTTCATTGACTTTATATCTTGCTGGAATCGCTCGCCTTGTTCTTCGCTAAATTTACCGAGATTTTCCGGACATCTGTCCAAATGGTTGTGCGGAAAGTGTAATTCAAAGCTCATATTAGCACCCATCTTCTTAAAATTAACCAGCATATTTTGTACGAGTTCTTCATAATGTTCTGTCTTATTGTTACCCAAGAAGTTAGCACAGTAACAAAAGAGCACCAAGTAGAAGCTTGAACATCAGTCATAGCTTTTGGAAAATTCAAGTCGTCAATGAGCTTGCGAATTTGAGGACTATCAAAATTTGCAGACTTCGATTTTTCAAAACTTACTTTTGGGAATAATCTGCAATTATATTTAAATCATTCTCCTTCTTTATGTAAGGCTTGAACAAATTGTTTCATGAGCCCCAGCTTTATGTGAAGCAGAGGCAACATAAATTTATCAATGTCAAGCGAACACTCGCTTATAATGTTAGCTTCACCTACTTAATTCTTCTCTAAGCGGCCATTTATTTTTCGTCCAGTGATCTTACTTTGCTCTATTATCCCACATACAGATAAAACTGTGATCCACTTTGTTGCCCAAGCAAAGAATTTACCAACTTTAAATCAACGCAAGCAGACCATTGATGCTTTTGATAGTGGAGTTTCTTCAAAACCAACTTTATATTTTCGTATTCTTCTTTGGGCTTCGTTGAGTGAGCAACTGGAATTTCAAGCTTCTTGTAGGACTGTCAATAAAAAGTCGCCCTTTCCCCACCATCACCGTTAGCTTTGTTGTGTATCATGATTGCCGCAGAATGTCCTTGATTATACATCAAAATGATGCAGGAGTTATTGCAACAATGGTGCTTGTGGTAGTATTGGTCTGTTTTGTAAGTTATATAAGTTAAAACACTGCGCAACCTTGACTTGGTGGCTAGAACCAGATTTTAATTCCATTAAATTTCCACCTATAAAATAATGCTCTAAACTGTTGATGGCATTTAACGATGACAGTAGAGGTAGAGTACCTAATAGTAATTCTATTGCAGCTAGTTCAACGCCAGCCTTATATCAATTTTTCCTCCGCACAAAATTCAAAAAAACTTTTCGTGTGCTACATAATACCAAACGGTAATTAGTTTACTTACGTAACGATTCACTTTACAAATATTTAAATCTAAAGCTTCATAAAGAAGAAATCTACTAAAGAAACAAACGTATATAATCTGAATATAATGAAGTTCAAGTGACATAATGGCTCTATCCATATTAATCTGATTTAGCATTTACTACAACCTTACCAGCTAAATCCACATTCCGTCCTGACATTAAACAATTAATGTTGCACTATTCACATAGAGACTAATCAGATCAATATTAAATCATTAACTTATTAATGCGCCATCAAAATTCGCATTCCCTGGGTCACTAACTAAAGGATAAAAGCTACAACTACACTCGCCGGACGCAAAGCAATTTGGAAATTCATAAACGGCATACTGAATGAAATAGCCATTAATAATAATCCTACGGAAGGTACTATTGCCACCATACATGGATCAGCAGACCTTGAACTAGTTAGTCGGTAATTTGCGATCATAAAACCGAAACTGCAGGATTAAGTTCGAAGGCACCGGGCCAAAATTGCATTTCGTTATGCAAATAGTGCAGATTTTGTATAGATGTACGAATTTAAGTAAAACCATTGTTTAGTATGACAATAAATAAATTACCTAATGCGAACAAAAAAAAAAAGCGTGAGAGAATTTATGGAATATTAAAAAAGAAAAACAATCTCGCACAGCAAAAAAGAAATCGTAACTATCTGTTGGGATCTGGACGTGACGTTCCCAAAAGAGAATTCCTCAATCTTTTCTTTTTCGTTCGAGTCGCACATCTTGCAAGTTCACAAGACACATCCCAGCTCGTTACAGAGGTTCGTTGTTAACACGTTTCTTAGATGAATGTCAAAGATAACAATTGAAACATAAAGGAGATAGTTTGAGAAGATATATATGATATACATTTGTTACATTCGTTTCTTTCCATTCTACATCATTTATCCCGGCAGCTTTGACATTGACTGATCGGAAAATGTCTTCATTAACTGTATCCAATTTTAAACACGCACAAATTTCTTGACATTTATTCGCTGCTAAGAAACGCACGTACACTTTTCGAAATCTTTGCATTATTGTTTTCGAAATTTTAAACTACAGGACATAACAGAAATCGGAATTTTCGAAAGCATCTCGAAAATGGTAAGATAAATATAAAATTGAATTGCACTAATGAACACAGTGCCTATTCACGTTCTGTTTACATAGAATTTGGGACACATACGCAGAGTTATCGCTGCTATATGGTAGTTCACATGCCTAGGTTGTTAGAGATCTTTATCCAAAATAATAAATGTAAATCCAAAAGAATATTGGTTTCTAATATTTTGATCTTGCTCTCCAGTGAAAGCTTGCCTTTTTTGAATTAGCAATGGGTATAGGACTTCTTTGGAGCTCCCATTTTTTTTTATTTCTTTGATGCGATTCTTGTAGTCGGATTGCTTGTCGAGTATGACAACCAAATATCTAACTTCATTTCTCCATTTTGCAATATATGTCCTTCAACTTGGATTTCGTTAGGTATTTTCGTTTTTTCTTTAGTTGAAAGCGTACCGGGTTTGTTTCTTGTTAAACCTTTGGAACCACTCCATAAGCATGCGTAAGTCTTTCTATACTTCTGTATCGCTCTGGTTGTTGCTTTGACGTCTTCTATTTTTTTGTGGAACATTTTGTCTTTGAGGTAGCTACAGGTCAGTCTCCCAGTTGCAACGAAATTAGTACACAAACCCAATGTCACACATTTTATCAAACACCTTTTCTTTGTCCAAAAAGCCCGCTGCTTTTGGGATGGCAACGTTCATATTTACGTTGATGTGCTTTGTGATGAGTGAGCACTGTGGTATTGACTTTCAAAGCCATATTGAAATTTTCTAAAGATATCTGTGTCTATCATGTTCTCGTCAAACACGATCACTTTGTTGTATCCACTGGTTTCGTGTTTCGGCTTTCCGGGTTTCTTTAACATTATAATTTCTGCGTGTTTAGAAGTTCGGAGAAAGTACCTATGCTCGGGAATAGCATTCCTAATGGTAGTTATCTATGGTTATCAATGCTTTTGGCTATGCCCTCTCTTCCATCTGTATATCACTGCGATTATATCTTCCTCCGTTACTGATGGTGTTTCCTCCACGCTCCTTTTATTCAGTAATATTATAACTTCTTCTATCGAAGTTGCGAAGTTACGATGATTTTTTCATCTTTCGTCAAATGTTGCTAACGAATTAACAAACACTTCTGCTTTCTCCATGTTTGTAGCTGCTTTGTTGACAAGGCTTTTTATTTGTGGTATCTTGTCGGTGGTCTTATATACTAGCATTTTCGTTAGTTTCCATAGGCGTAAATCTCGGGAACTAAAGTTTTCAAGTTTACTTTCCCATTCTTCGTTATAGTGATTTTATAATTCTACTTTTGTCTCTTTGGTAGCTTGGTTTAGCCTTGTTCGGATGTCTGGGCGAAGTGTTCTGCTATATTTTTTGGAGAGTTTTCCGTTGTTGGCAATTTAACATAGTAATACGGCAGGTACCGGGTTGCAACTTAATTATCTTTGTTTCAGTTGTCCTTTCGAATGCTTTTGTAATCTTTGTTTTCAAGAGTTGCACTTCTTTGTCTTTATCTTCTGCAGATATGGTTTATTTTTATGTTTTATATGTTTTTTAACTTTGAATTCCAGTTTATTATTTTTACTGCTTGTTAATCTTGCAGTGTATTTATTTTTAGTTGAGCGTTTCTATTGTTAACCTCTTCATTAGTGCTATATCGAGCACATAAGTCGTTCCTGGCTGGGAGCACGGATGTGCGTTCCTTGTTCCGGGTCAATTCTTGGCCAATTATTCAGGTTCCTCTTCTCGATTAATTGCAACAATTCACATTTACTGTGTTTGGTGTTAGAGTTCTAATGCGAGTGTTTTGTTGAGGTCGAATTGTTCAGATTCTTTTTGCATTATGCATGTCGATTGGCGTTCATCTTTGCAGGTGGTGCAATTACGACGGATTATTTTTAGTTATTGACAACAATATGCGGTGAGTAACCTTAGCCTTCCTAATCTACCTAGCAACTTTTCTGTCCATGTCCAAACAATTGGCAAATGTGACATTAAATGATGTCTGTTCTGGTTTTGAGAGGTTCAGCTTTTTTGAATAGGCCACAACAGTTTGACAGATCGTAGATAGATTTCTACGCCTGATATTACAGCGTGTGACATGTACCATAGGAGTTCGCTATCTAACGCCTAACTAACACAACCGTTAAATGTCGACATTTACTACTCGACTCGATTACTTCCCTACCGAGTTATATTTAGTTCACGATATTATTGCAAAGACAAAATAGGATTTGTTCTGTACCTCTTTGTGGGAAAATGTTACATTAAAAACAAACATTTACATTGTGAATAAAAATGGAGTGAAGACGAATAATATTGCTGTTCCCATGGGATGATCATTGAATGAAGATAATTTTATCTAACAAAACCTCAGAGATATAAAGACCCAGGTTTAAAGGCCGCTGAAGAATTGGAGAAAGAGGTTGGGACAGCTTAATCCTAACAGGAGTCGGTTGAACGACACTCAATATGGCGGTAATGACAGCCAACCCTGAGAACGTAATTTATGATAGAGAATTTCGACTGTGTTACCGACCACTTTACCGACGAGCTACTATGTTTACACTTCTGCTTTATTTGTTATGTAAATACAGAATAGGAACCACAATCCAAACCAGATCGTCAAGTGTAACAGCATATAAAGTAAACCGAGTATAATATTACATCAGAAAACTTCGAGTTAATTAAGAATGTCTGAACTTTAACACTTGTGAAGAACTTCTTCAAAAAGGAACTAAAACTCGTTGAACTAATAATAAAGCAATCTCAAACATCTTATGTTGATAGATTTATGCAGGTAATGCATAGACATAACTTATTTTGTATTAAGGGTTAGGATTTTTCTTTTAGTTTCTAACATTTCGCATATTTTATTGAGAAAAGGTGCTAAAATTAGATACTTACAACCTTCAATATTCCACTGATAATTAACAACATCACTTTTATGAAGTTCTAATTTTGACCGTAAGTACTGTTTAATACTATTATGTTGATATACCATATTACTTTACATTTTAGCTGATGGTGGCATACTAGCGAAACTATTTCCAGTATAAATAATTATTTTATTATTATTATTTATTAAACGATCACTTCAGCTGGACAAGCCCAGATGTAAATTGTCATACAATGAAGGTAAAGTAGTTACAATATAAAATCAGTACGGAAAAGAAACAAAATGTAATTCAATTCACATTGTAAAACAATTAAGACTTACGAACTAAAAATCAGCCTGAAATTCCCTCAAACTGTAGTATACTTTAGAGGTAAATACCAGGTGTGTCGGTAATTCTTTTCCGGTTTTTTCGCTAAAGAAAACACGTTACTTAGAATGGATAGTTAAAATTTATTTATTCAAAGTATTGGCCATTTGATTCTATACATTTTGTCCATCTCTCAGGCAATTTATGAATGCCATTCCAAAAGAACAGTTCCTCCTTTGAGCTAAACCATTCATCGAACCATTTTTTAACTTCTTCGAAATCGGCGAAGTGCTGCTCTGCAAGCGCGTGCCCCATCGATGCGAAAAGGTGGTAGTCGGATGGAGCCAGGTCTGGAGAGTACGGCGGGTGCGATAAAACTTCCCATCCAAGTGATTTCAACATTTCTTTGACTGGTTTTGCTGTATGAGACGGCGCGTTGTCATGTTGCAAAATCACTTTATCATGTCTTTCAGCGTATTGTGGACGTTTTTCGATCAATGCACAGTTCAAATTGATCATTTGTTGTCGGTAGCGATCACTATTAACTGTTTCTCCCGGTTTCAACAGTTCATAATATACGACACCAATCTGGTCCCACCAGACACAGAGCATGGTCTTGCGACCAAAGCGATTTGGCCTTGCAGTCGATGGGCCAGCTTCGCCAGGTGATAACCATGATTTTTTTCGCTTGGGATTTTCGAAATAAATCCATTTTTCATCACCCGTTACTATTCGATGCAGAAATGACTTCCTTTCATACCTTTGAAGCAGAATTTCACTAACGATTTTTCGATTTTCCATTTGTCTGTCATTCAATTCATGTGGCACCCATCTCCCCATCTTTTGGATCTTTCCCATAGCTTGTAATCGTTCACAAATTGCTACTCGGCCCACATTCAACTTTTCTGCTAATTGTTTTTGAGTTTGTGTTGAGTCTTCATCCAATAGCTCCTGCAATTCCGCGTCTTCAAACGTTTTCGGCCTACCAGGACGTTCTTTATCTTGAACGTTGAAATCACCACATTTGAATTGTCGAAACCACGTTTCACATGTTCTTATGGTTGGAGCATGCTCACCGTAAGTCTCTACTAGCAAACGATGACTTTCAGCGGCTTTTTTCTTTTGATGAAACAAGAAAAGTAATGCGTGCCGCAAATGCACGTTTTCAGGCACAAAACTCGACATTTTCAAAAAATTATAAATCTATAACGCTGTTATTTTGGCGGAACGTAACTTGTGTAGTTTTAAGGTTAATGTCAGTAGAATAAAATTACATATGTATCAAATCATAACATTTCATACTTATGGCCAGTGACATCTGCCGGAAAAACCGGAAAGGAATTACCGACACACCTGGTACATGCTTCAGTTTTTGTTTAAATTGGTTAAGATTTCGTGAAGCCTATAGTCTAATACCAAATCGTGCATAGCAATTTTGTTTTATTTTCCGATGTATGCAACTCAATAAGTAAATCATTTTTATCTCTGGTGTTATGGTGATCATGCACCATACCAGCTAGCGACAATTTGTAGATATATACGTAGAGGCCAATGTAAGAACTCCATTGTTTTTTATTATTTTAAAGATTACCCTTTTCCCACTCCACAGTCTGCGCCTAAACAACAATACTGTAGCTAATAAGATTTGTCCGTATCAGAACCTGTTACCAAAGGCGTCATCAGCAGTAAAGAAACGCAATCCCGACGATTATAGTCTTAGGAAGATCGTTAATAAGCAGTAAAAAGAGCAGGAGACTAAGAAAGGAGCTCTGTGATACACCAGGATCCTGAGAATGAGAACTAGAACAGGAATTATTAAGCTTAATTACCGCATGTTTTATGGACCGACAAGTACGAAGATATCCATTCCTTCAAATTTCTCCTAATTCCGTAATTGTCAAGTTTTGTTTATATTTTAATATTTCAAATAAAAGCGCTGTACATTTTGAAACAATAATGAGTATTCAAGATGCAAAAAGTAATCGTCTATTAGAAAATTAATTCAATGCCGTCAAACTTGCAATCGTCATAGGATAATTATTTTCTAAATAGGTCACACTGATGTTCCGGTATATATCGAAAAATAAAAATAACAAGTCGCACTTCACATCGCAATCTTCCTGTCCAACGAGGTCATTAATCATTAGTTAAAACAATCTGCGACTGAGAGCAAAATAAATGAAAAATATAATTATACATACCAGTTGGTTTGGAGTAATAACCCAATACGCTTGTTGGCGACCATAACTTTACCTTTCAAAGCAGTTGTTTCGAGTTATATATGATGGATGATAATCCCTTCAGAGGCGAAAAAGAAACAGGGTAGGAGAAAATAGAATAATGATCTTTCAAGAGGGATAAATAGAATCGGTGAAGATCATACTTCTTATAAGGCAGCGATAGACGTGTCAGCACGGAATATTTACCTACGTAAAAATTCCACTTCACACATGTAGCAAAATTGAAGTAATATCGATTGCACACATTGTGTTAAACATGTGAAAGACTAATCGTTCTCTGTCAGCGGTGGATATCCTTGCTTATAGTAGTAAAAATGTGAAACATTTTTCATCTTTATTGTCGTAGTCCTCACGAAAGTATTTTAAACATTAATCACACACTTTGGAAAACAAAAATTACTCTGCCGAAAACAGTGGCTCTCTGAAATAGAAATAGAAATTATCTCGGAAGCTCTTATATTATGATCAGAAAGTGAAGTTCAAGTAGGATACATACTTGTTCCAACTTCGTCATGTACATGATTAATATGTTTCAAAACAAACTCTTCAAGGATCCAAGATCCTCCAAGGATCAGTAATGAGGTCTATAATTAGGAGAATGTAATAATAGTAAGGAATAGAAAACAGTGCCTTTGAATTTTTTCCGTCCAGAAAACTGCCGTTGTAATAAAACAATTGTCTGGTGAGATGTGTAACACATCGCACAAGAAAACATCGTTGTTTAAGAAAAATCTTCAATACAGAAGTTTCCACACATATAAATGCATACCACGTAACATTCGTTCGATCCTCAAACTCGAGGATCATTCAAGTCCTTAGAAAAAGATAGAAAAGCAAAGTATTTTCTGTAAGTTTTTATTTATTTTTCAACATAATTCCATTTAACTCTATACACTTTTCCAAGCGTTTCTCCAACTTTTTTTAAGCCCTCTAAAAAGTAGGGTTTCGGAAGGTTCTCAAAATAGGCACCTGCTTAGGCGACGACTTCCTTGTTTGACATAAACCATTGTCCGCCGAGCCATGTTTTCAATTTTGGAAGTAAAAAGAAGTCGCTGGGGGCCAGATCCGATGAATACGGTGGATGTTGTACTAATTCGAACTTTCATTCCATAATTTTGGCTGCACATGTGCACTCGAGGATCTTTTTCTCTTTCAAATTAGGACGCTTTTCCTTGATTTTTTCGCTCAACCAATTCAATAACGCCACAAAATACTTTCCAGTTATTGTTTATCCTTTTTCCAAGTAATCAATGATTCCGCTTGCATCCCAAAAAACCGAAGCCGTCCGATTTCACCGTCTTCGCCTTCTCCGGAGCCATTCGCCTTTGTTTTGTTTAGTAGTGCATGCTTCGTCCATAGTTATGTATCGACGGAGAAACTCGACAGGATTGCAACGGAACAGCCCCAGAGTTGACCACATGATTGCGTTTATTCTCCACTGAGAGCAAATGCCGTCTTGACAAGATTTTTTTCACATCCAATTTTTCGTGCAAAATTTAAAAGACTGTACTTTGCGATATGGCTGTGACCGCCGCTATTATCGCGCACTTTGATTTGTCGATTATTCAAAACCATATCGTGAATTTTGTCAATTATTTCTAGCAGCTTCCTAGCATTTGTTATCACTTGGAGTGCACTTTAAGTGATTGTAAAGGGAACTTTGCCCATTTCTTTCGAGAATATTTTACTTCATAACTTTCGCTTGCAGATGCTTATTTTATCGAGGTAAGGCAGCAAAAAAGTGAGCAGTATAAGCATGGTATAAGCAGGTATAAGCTTTTGTACCAAAGTGGGCAGTATCATTAGCATTCAACATAACCTTTCAATCTCTATACTGGATGTTTCATATAATTTTCTATATAAAAAATAGTTATTTGCTTCTTCATCGTAGATATTTTCATATTCATCATTATTCAATAGATCCAGTACTTGTATTAGCAAAAGTAGTATGCAAACAGCTTCTTCTTTATTTGTCATATTCATATTTGGCACCATTTCTGTTGATCTTACGTATGCGTAACGCAAATTGAGCGTTACCTTGAACCTTTACGGGTTTCATTCCAACGTGTACAAGTTAATTATTTGCTGTTTTGCTATAGTCAGAATCGTAAATTGTGAATAAAAGTGTTTTGAAGTCAGACAAAACCGAATTCTCTGTTACAGAAGGAAAAACAGATAGTATTACCATTGATCAAGAAGCCGTTTTCAAGGCGGAGATGTATACATCATCGATACACGTACGGTAATGTCGAATAGAAAATAACAGCTACGGGTAATACGATGATCTCTCACAGAGAATGGCATGGAATAGCTTTGACAGACAATATTGACATGTGTAGATACATTAAGGTTGTGCTTGGAATGGACTACGCATGCATACGTCAGTGTTCTTCTTGCATTCCAAACCATCCATGTTCGTAGTTCTGGCAATTTTTCATGATTTAAATCTCATATATAAATGTCTCTAGGCGTTGGAAATAAATTCCACACATCAGCATGAACAATATATGTAGACCCAAAAGATCGTAACATGGGAATCTAACGGTGTGGGTGTAGTAGTAAATTCTGGCAATGCACCATGATAAATATCGTACAATATAGGGCACACAGACATCGACATAGTTCTTAATAAATTATCGCTTTTAAATTGAAGAGGTTACACATTACCAAAAAAAAATTAAATTAATCGCAACATATATGGTAAATTCTACAAGCTATGCGGGTTCCTCTCAGCGACTTACTCTTGCTCTGAATTAAACTCGATATCTTCATAGAAAGAAATTCTAAGAAATCAGAAAGTGATACTTTTACTTTACAACCTAATTTTTGTTAATAAAATTGCCATAAACACGTTTTTACATTTTTGAATACGGTATCCAACGTATTCAAAAATGCTTCAGGCTGTCATATTATCGAAAATCTCGGAAGCTGATATAGTAAAATACAGTATTTTTGGAAATAACAGCCAAAAACCCAACAGATCAACATCAATCAACAGACGAAACACATACTTAGATATTAGAGTAAATATTGGACAATTTGTTCTAAACGACACTTCACAAAGAATACAAAAATTCGTTTGTCATTTAAGGAAATACGCTTCCATTTATATCGTTACATATATTTTTACACCCGCTACAGCAGAACTACGATTTCTAATTTTCACCAACAAGACTAAGGAAACTTCCCGGTAGCAAGTACTTTAATTGCTTCAGAATTAAATTGACTGCATAGGACGGAGAAACATGTAATAAAATCTTGCAATAGAATGACTGCAGCACATGTATTTCAGCGCATGATATTTAGTATTAGAATGGAATTCATGGAACCATATTGAGTTGCCAATAATATTCCTCTGCGCTCCATAGGTTAGACATTTAATTACTCTCGCAGCTCAAGAGTAATTTTGGAAAGTTATTTGCGGTTATGCGCTAAATGGCCTTAGCAAATGCTCCTCCCAGAAATTAAAGAATAAATATTACAAAGGTAATAAATGTTGTGCACTATATATATGCTATTTGCTCCCCAAATGTTAAAATAACGCAGATAACAATAGTGTATTAGTATTGTTTATTGCAATTATGAGGTGATAGAGCTAAGAAATGTGATAGGAGATTAGAAAATTATGTTTAGAGTAGTTCGACGAGAAAAGTTAGGTAATCTCTACCTAAAAATTGGAAGAAAACCAGTTCTTGGAGGTTGTCATTCTTCCCCACAAACTTTCGAATAACCGGAGTTAGCGTATTTAGACGAAATAGGTCGATTTTTATCTTTTCCTTAAATAGAATACGTTTTACATTTTTGGAAAGGCTGTGGAAATACGAAACTAACCACACCGCATATGTTATACTTTAGTTAGCGTATGTTACAATAAATGTTTGGTAATCTGTTTCTGTTGTTCTGCAAAGCTGATCTGGAAAAAGCATCAAGTTGTTTCCGTGGTAAGCAAACCTATCGGAATATTCACGTGTGCGGTTTCCCAAAGCGCAGTCAGAGAGCTGCTCGAGGGATAGTTTGGGGAACAGTACCCGGTTTATGTTGCTGCTTTCTAAACGGCAGGTATGCGCTTCTTGGCATTAGATGGCGCCAAGAAATGTCTATTTTTTCGTTTTGAAATGTTGTGGCATTAACTGTAAAGCAACAACGACACAGGGTAGAGTTAAAAAAAATACTCTCGGAACCACGCAAAGAAAACAAGAAACTAAACAACTTGATCAATGGCATCAAAAAATATATAGTTATATAATAAATCTGCACTGCGGTACATAGTGACTTTTGTTCGAAGGAAAGGTAATGAAAACGTAGAAGAGAAACGAACGGATAAACGCGGTATAAAGAAATCAATAGAGGAAAGCAAATTAGAAGAATCAGTACACCCGTGAACAATTTCTCAAATAAATTTTGCATCAGAAACGTCTCGACGGTATTCAAGCGACCGCACATGATGTCTTCTCAACAGCTACCCATAATCTACACCCCTCGCAGGATATAGGTGATCCATTTTAAAGGACAGACACTTCACGAAGCGACGTTGGACCTTCTCAATGCTCAGCTGGAGGTAGATGTAATGTGATCACACCATAGATGCATATTCTAATTTACTTACAACAAAACTAAAATACTTTAGGTATACGTATACTGCCATTCCTGGTGTGAATTAATTGAAAAATTCCTCAGCGATTAGCATTAATAGAAGTATGAACTTTCATGAGGTAACCTAGGTAGGCGGTAGCAATATCACGATCTTTCAACTTCAGATTTGAAATTATAGCGTTGGAGAACCATATAGGATAACAAGGTACGAAAGAAGTATGTTTTTTAGGTACAGAAGTATCAAATATTTGATACAAATACGTATAAAATATATCAAGAGCCTGTGCACTTCTCAATAAACGGCCAATCAGTATTAAAAAGATCAGAATATAGCTTGACTAAATCACCTCTACAAATATCATATCGATTACTATCATTGAAGGGAAATGTAGATTTTCCGCCCAAATGTAAGACAAATAGATAACGCAGGATGATAAGGATCTAGAGGAACAAATGGTATGCTATCAGGAGAAATCACAAGAACAGAAGATAAGTTTGAAGGGATTAAATCAAGCAGCCGATTATCACAGTTAAATACTTAATTTAATTGCTTAAGAATAAGTGAATTCAATAAGCAGTAAAAGGTAGAATATTTGAAGCAGGACATCGAATGTATTGCAAATTGTGGTAAATTAAAATTACCAATTACCAAAAAAGTTCAAAATCTTGTAATAATATATTTGGAGGGATATACACAGCAGTCAAGTAGAACGAAGTGGAGTAGAATTTACATTTACAAACAATAAGATCAACTAAAGGAACCAGCGAAGAAATGAAGAAAGGAGCAGTATCAATAATTCGATATACTCTATTCGATAAAGCAACAAAGATACCATAGGGCGATTAATAATAGAAAATTTCCTATCACATTTAACAACATTGTATGAACAAGGTAGCAACTCAGAATCAATGACAGATTCATCAAGCCAACTTTCGGTGAGAAAATGAGTTTTAGTTTTAAATCCACGTGTGTTCTGATAGTAAATATCCAGTTCAAAAAAAGTACCGTTGGAATTCTTCAGTTTAAAGAACTGATAATGGTAGCCATTCCTGTCTTATATGCGATTTTTAGGTTTGTTTCACCCTTAGAAATACGTTTGCTCAACTCAGCCTTCGCATTTTTATGAATTTGGAGTGCGATCTTGGTAAATGGACAATTCGAAGACCTTAGATATCGCTTTTATCTTAGGACTTTTGCGTAGTATTGTAAGAGAAGATTCAGAAGGAAAACAAACTTTAGTTGGTCCGCAACGATTAAATTTAACGTTCTTTACAACGCATTTCTGTTAATTTCGGCTCTTCCTTCGCTGCTGTTTAGCAGGTTGCTAATGCGCTATATATAAAGGTACTATCAAGTTTAGTAAGTAATCAACAATATAGTAATTAGCTAATACAATGAATTTGTTTTACCTTTTCATGTATGAATATAATTAAGTTCTATTGTCCGAGTATTATCTAGTAGTATTGCGTTGGTACATTTATGCTACTGCCACATTATGTAACTGCTTGAATTATTAGCAGACGTTCTATTAGCTAATTTTGTCGAGGTTGTCACATAGATGCCTTGTGAGTTATATTAAACGTATATGATTCTTAAATATCTTATATCATTATTGTTAATAGAAGATAATGAAAAACGAACTCACCATTGTGTAAAATGTAGGATATAAACATACCTGCAACAAAGAAAATATATCATTAAACAAAATTTAATTGCGCATATTAAATTCGTTTTTAAGCAATATCAAACAAAGTAATAATTTGATAAAAGGATAACAAGATGAACAAAAAAAACATCGTGTACATTAAGTGTGCCAGGGTACTTCGAAAAATATATAATAGAGTATCAATGAGTGGGGTTGTATGCCGTTTCCAATAAAACATTTTACGGAGAGAAACAATATTCCATTCCGACCCATTCAACACTCTACATTAAGCGCAATTTATATGCCACATTTTGTAAAGCAAATCTGCCCATTCGCATAAATATTTTATCACCTAGCGGGTTTTACCGCACGGAGTAGCACATGAAACCATTTTAGTCCGTCCAAAATAAATATGCGAACGCGAAGAGAATGTATTCCGTGTAAACACAGGAAAACAAAAAAAATGCAACGCACTCTAGAATTTGTCATTCGAACTATATTTATGGAGTCATTTGTTCAATACTGGAAAGCTAAAATATGGTTTTGAGCGGTAGCTGCAAGGTGTACTAACAAACAGCATTAGTTAATATGGAATATCTGGACTAATGCAACGTAAAATTCCGTATCATTAAATGACGGAACACGAAATAAATCGGATTTAAATTTATAAATGTTAACGCTTACAAAATGTCTAAGCGCTTGACTAGTTAGTAGCAAATTGCAGTAGTGCGTATGTATGTATTATAATATGTATTTCGTGGTACATTGAAAGAAAAGGTTTTTTCTCACAAAACTCTACCAAAAACGCTCATCATCAGGCAAGCTGAAAGCCAATCCATGTAAAATAATTAGAAAAGTAATGTAAAACAATTTACAAACTATTTTGGAATTAACATTGAAATTAAAACAAGTACCACGATATCATCCCCTCAAATCGAGCACCCATGGATTATTTATTTTAATATATATTTGTTCTGCATACACTCTGTGCAATTATGTACAGGTATTGTTTTATTTAAAGGATAAAGCGAATTTTTTATAAGACAGTCCATTAAATGTCAAACGACCAAAAAAGCAATTTTCATCAATAACATATGAAACATATTTCTTACGAAAGCAAGGAAAAACGTATTTTTCTGATGTGACACAGCTTGGATATGGAATAAATGAAATAAAAAACATCACGCAGATTAATGGAATTGTATCAATCACTTTATCTCAGTTTCCAGTAGAATTCCCATGCCGCATGGGACGACAAAGGAGCGGAAAACATGTTTAATTTGTTCAAATAACAAGAGTGAAGAAGTAATAAAAGATAAATGGTAAGAGAGAAATTACTAGTTGCAAAAGCAGTAATAGTAATCTTGTAACGCTATCCAAGGCTGAACTCTCACTTAGCCGATTCATAAAAAGATTGGTCAAAAATCCTCAAGATGAAAATAATTGCCCAAACCTTTTTACATCGTATGAGCAAAAAAATAAGAAATAGTCCACTTGCAATTTAACACGTTTTTTTTTTTGTTAGAACGTCGTTCTACATATGTGTATTGATTCACTAATTGTAAGTAGCTACAGCAGATAATTGCTGATTCTTCATTAATTTCAAACAGATACGTCATGGAATAATACGAGGATAGCTCTAAAAGTCCTTAGAACATCTAAAAGACGGCACTTGTAGTATCGAAAATAGTTTCTAGTAAGGATCATTATCAGGCAGCTGTCAAAGTCTCAGTTATACCCATCACACGGTTTCATATTTATTGTCGATTTAAACAATTTATGTAAAAAATTGAAAAAAGTGAGTTTCGAGTGGTGATTAAACACTTATATTTAAGAGGCTTAACACCGAACGAGATCAAAGCTAACTTGAATGAAGTTCATGGCACATCTGCTCCTGTGTTAGCAACTACTTACAATTGTGTGAATGAGTTTAAACGTGGCCGTACACCCATAAGAGATGAACAACGTTCTAAACGTCCAGTGGAAGTGAACCCCCGAAATCCACGATATGGTTTCGAATAATCGATGAATCAAGGTGCGCGAAATAGTTGAGGCCACAGGTATACCGCAAGGTACAGTACTTTCAAGTTTGCACGAAAAATTGACATCTCGGTAAGATGGATTCTCAGTAGAGAATAAACGCAATCGTCTGGTCGACTCTGAGGCAATTTGACGCTTCTCCGTCGCAATGCGAAATCATCTACATCGATTACTTGGAAAAAGGACAAGCAATAACTCTAAAGCGTCCTGCGTCGTTATAGGAACGATTGAGCGAAGAAATCGAGGAAAAACGTCCTCATTTATAAAGGAAAAAGGTCCTCTTCCATCAAGACAATGCACAAGTGCACACCTGCGTAGATTCGATGGCCAAAATTGTGGAATTAATATTCGAGTTAGTACAACGTCTACTGTATTCACTTGATTTAGCCCTCAGTGATTTCTTTTTATTTTCAAATTTGAAAAAATGGCTCGACGGGCAACGGTTCACGTCGAACGATAACCTTCTGAAACCCTGCCTCTTGGAGGGCTTAAGAGAACTGGAGAAACGCTTGCAAAGGTGTATGAAGTTAAATGGAGATTATATTGAAAAATAAACAAAGATCTGCAGAAAATACATCGTTTTTCTATTTTTTTTCTAAGGACTTATTGAAGTCACATTTATCTATGAAGCGCCAGCGCAAATTTTTTCATTAGTTAAACCAGAAATTTAAGGAGGTGTAAAGAAGAAGCGAGAACAATTAAAAGTAACAGAACAATAAACTCACTTCACCTTTAAGAATGTTCAAATGTTAGTGCAAGCTCACTCAACAATTACATACTATTTCTGATTCAAATCGCGGAATGGTACCTAAACAAGGGTTATGTCTAAACAGAAAATGTGCATTAGGGCATAGAACATACATTATTGTTACAGGTGAGAAGAAGAGGAACCTATATATACATAGCTTTGGAGATACGACTTTCTAAAGTTCTGCAAAGCACTTTTAATTGTTTTATAGAAAAGTTGTTAATGTCGTTAATCGTCGAATTACATTGTTAGAAGATTCAGAATCTTTTGTTTAACAAAACTATTCGGCGTTGGTAGAACGTAGCGTCCGGAATTGTTGTTTTCAAGTAAACCGTGTTTTGTGGATACAATAGGATAATGGGGTTTTATACTAACGGGTACAAAATCAGTATTTGCTCTCTAACGCGTACCAGGCAAATACTACATAGAAATATATGGTAACTAAGGGTACACTAAAGTTGCCGAAATGCTTTAATGAGAAGATCAAACTTGCAAATGATATCAAAAATATTCATAAACGGAGATCACGGATGGGAGTTCTAACTATATGGTAAGTGGCGTACAATAGACACTGAAATAAAACGTGTTTACCATTCGATAATATTTCCTTGTTTATTAAACGAATAGAAACATTAGCATTGAGTTCAAGAGGTACTATTTAGCTGCGATACCTTATTTTCATAATGCTCCACTCCACTAAGCTATTCTGAACATTTTCCTGTAGAAACAGATTATTTTTTAAACCAGCAGCTTAAGGTAAATTTTTATAATACTGCTTTTTGAGTTTTGACAGGAAGTCGTATCATCGGTAAATCGAACAGTAGTCAATATGCATACGTACAACCTTCAAATTGTAAAAACAATATCTAACCGGCCTAACATCAAAGCAAGTGATGTTGTGAACAGTAAAATATTACGCAAACGAGCTGACACACAGCAAAAGCATTGCAGGGATTCAAAAGTACAATTCTCATAATGTAGGTATCCACAAGTACAAATATTTTTAAATATTTGTACTTGTAAATATATTTTTATTATCATATTTAAAAATCAAAAACGGAGCAGGCTGACAGTAACGAGCAGGTTTTGCTAAAAACGTTATGACACGCAGATTTTTATTTGTTTTAGATCTCTTTCTAGAAATTCATCCAGTTTTATCGTCAACTGTTATTGGGCAGTAATATTATCATGAATTCTTTAAATAACAACCCACATTTTTGCTCTAAAATTCAATCCTCTTGATATATGTCAAAAGAGTTGGAGGATTGGAAACAGTTGTTTAAATTTACAAGTGAAACCCACATAAAGCTAACACATTTACATCAAGCCCTCCAGAGTGGGGGTAAAACTGGATTCAACTTTGCCGTTTCTCATCGTAGTTTCAATATTCGGTTGGTGCTTATCGGCTGCGAACCGCTAACTTTGCTGTCACATCCTATGGATTTAAACGTATTAAGCTCGGTAATAAAAACATTTAATGCGAATGCTGTGATACAAAAGAGCGGCATGATTTTCATTTGTTTGTGTTTATTTTCATTAAATTACTTTCTTGTGTATGTTTTTTCTAACTTTACTGATCCTGATGTACAAATTAATAAAGATCCGGTCCCGGTTGCTACTACTGCATTTTTCAGAAAAAATAAATATATAAGTATTTTAGTTATTAAACAATGCGTTGAACCAAAATAATGTTTTTGTCTGAATTCTCCTTATTCTTAGAAAACAAGCTTCTGGTGACAATGAATAATTTCTATATTGGATGTTGGTGAACAAAAGCGGGTTATTATTTAAAAAATCTGGTGATGACTCCACAGCCCACTGGTTGATTGTAAAATTGAACAAAATTGTTGTTCCTCTACAAAAGGAAAAAATTAAGTGATTAATAATGCAAGTTTAAAAAAAAATGAATATGTTTTGTATTTGTTAATATAATTAAGAAAACGTCACTGCTTTAGCATTAATATTACTTTAACCATTGCAGTACATTACCGAATAGAGTAAAAAATATGGTAACATAAGGAAGCTAGCTACGTCAATCACAATCACCGGAAAATAACTTGATATAATTTAATTTTGTTAACGTTCGCGAACAAGTATGGAGCTTTGTGCGCAGTACGGAGGCTGCATCGCTGTTTGCGAAGCAACTCATAAATATTCAATCACTTTTAGATACTATGTGTCAACAATTTGATCAAAATTCCACGAAACGCTTGCACGAAAATATCGGGTGCAAAGCAGAGCTTTGTACTGTACCAGCGGAACTCTCAGGACCGGTTTGGAAAACTTTCCTCCACACTTAATTTTACAAATCACTTATTTCCAATTTTCTATTATTCTCCTTTCATTCTTCGCATGTGGTGGAATTAGCGAGCGTGATGAAAAGGTGAAATCCAATAGCAAAACGTAATAGTAAATACGTAGAAATGTGGAGAAATACGACTAGATAAGAAACATTCGTAAATAAAGATTTTCTTTCGTACAGAGCAAGTAATATTTTATTGTGTTAATAAAAATATAACGCATTATCTTTTAAAACGTATAGTATCTGGGCTGACCCATTAAGTATGCATATGGGTACTAGCTGTATGTTTAATACTGATTAATGTGCAATTAAGGATAGCGGATTGTAAGGAAATAGGGAATTTTAGCATGTATCTCAATTAAGTAACGGTTTTTCGCGTACTGAATTCTTAAGATTTATTTTGTGCTACTTGACATGCTTAATTTATTTCTTTTGTTTGCTTGACTACATGGCCGGTACATGCAATGAGCTCGCCACAAACAAAAAGTCATCATAAACCAAAAATATACAAGAAAACAAACTAAGGAACACAGTACAACACAGAAAACAGCGAAAGGTATGTAATTTCAACAAAAATCGATAAGTTTGAACTTAGGACACTGGCTACAATTTATAATCTTCACCACAAAGATCACTATAGCAACACTAATACGGTACTTTACCATTAGCAGTACTTTAATACACATGTTGAAATCTAGCATTCGCTTATAAAGTTGCCTTTATATTATAATTATAATTTTACAAGAGAGTTACTTTCAGGGCTTAGCCTTACCATATTACCATCTTTACGGACAAAACTACAGAATATGGAAATTGTAACGTTAGGGTGGGATGCGAATTCTTTAACTGAGCTTGGTAGAGACGTATAGCTATTCAAAGCTAACAATTGATTATAATTTCAAAGAAAAAGAATAAAAGATTAACTCAATTTAATTTTATGTTTATTAATAACATGTTTGGGTTGCTGAAGATATGGAAAAATATGGGGTTTCGCCACCACATCAACATAACGCTGGGCGTTCATGGTGTCTCAGATAAATACCCACTGAGAGCTACTCCTATTTGCTAGAACGCCCCATACAGTAACTTCCACGGCTCATGACTTCATCTGATCTTCATTCGGCCTATACAAAGCTGATATTCAACACTGCATTTGCAACCTGCACCATCCAAACGTTGTTATCGATGTTGAGCCGCGATAACACCGGATATGGTCGATAGGAATGCAAGCCGCAAGCTCTGATTCGACAATAAACGGTTCGAAGGGTCGCACGACAACCTTTATTACCTAACCATAGATCAGTAATTAAACTGGTACTGGAGAATCGGTCTCTTAGTGCCATTAGACGAAGATGGCAGTTCTGCACCTCGTTAGCTCTTATGGCCTTTCGGTTCCTCTTCGGCTATTTTTCCGGTCCTCTCTAGTCTATGTTTGCTAGCAGATCATGATGGTGTTTTGGTTCCGATTAGGGCGTTTTGCAAATTCCCTGAACGAAAAGCCGTCTTCTCACAAGCCAGTAATTCGACTTCCGTCGAATTTGCTCAACTGGCGGTAATTTTCACGTTGCCGCACTCTAGGCATAATTAAACGCTCAAAACGCTCAAAACACGTTAAACAAAAGTACGACAAGAGGATACAGTGAAAATTGAATCAAATCTCGCTATTAATGTAAGAAATGACTGCAGGAAGTGCTAGCTCTGCAATTTGAATAGTTATACCAAGATTGGTCAAAAAATTCGCACCTCTCAGTCTTGCAACTTATGTCAGGTAGCATATCTAATTTGATTGAACTGACGAGAGGCGAAGTTTAGTGCTACGAAGCGAGAATAATAGTTGTTGAAATAAAAAGTTACTTAAAAAGAGACAAGAACACACAATGAAGGATGTTAAAAGGCGAATGATGCAATTAAGACACACGTGCATATAGACGTGTTTTTATTCCTATCAAGTTCTGCGTGTTATACCAGAATTAATAAATTACGGATTTTCTTTACAATACAATATGCATTCGTTTCAATTACTAAATACAAAGTAATCACATCAAACACACCAGTAAGTAGCCAATGTAACTAACATTGTAGAAACAGTAACAACGGAGATGGTAGTAAAATTCGAAACGTTTTGTAAATTAACTACAAATACCACTAGCTATCTTCCAAAAGTATTTTAGGAAATACAACGTGGTTGATAAGCAGATAACCAAGGGTCTATTCTAAATTCCTTTACCGATCATCCTATATATGCGGAAACATTTTCGAAATTTCGCAATATTTGTAAAATAGCCACAATTTAACCTGTGTAACAGACAACACCATGATCAAAAGGCAGGTAGTGATGGTACCATTAGTGACTGAAGATGTTAAACGGATCAATTCCTACGGGCTGCTACAAATTGGTATTTTACTGAAGATACTTAAAAAAAAGTACGATCTATTAAACGAAATATTGTAAACGCGGAATGGTTGCAAGACAGTTAAGTAAGAAAAATAAAACTAACATCCAGATATAACTGGGAGCATTAAAAGCATCCGGAGTTAGCAAATTATATTATTGTGCTGTGCTAAACGACCTGGGTTATACAGGCACACCCAAAGTTATATCTAAATTAAAATCTGGCGTAAGGGAGTCCGCATCAATTAAATAAAACATTTGCGAAATGAGGCCAAACCAAATATGTATGGAATTGCCAACAGTGGAAAATCTACCAACGCTAATGCAAAAGGAAATTTAAATAAAACTGAAATAGAACGCATTTCGAAGCAACTTTTCCAGATAGAGAAGAATTCTAGAGTAACTTCAAACTCTATAGGAAGATCCTGAAGGGGCTAATTTAAGTAGTAAAACTTTTTGCCTACGAAAAATTATATTCTTCTTTTATCAACTCTGCCCAGTCAAACGCAGGTCCTCTTACTACAGGACCACCGAGCCGTATAATGATATAATTCGTTAATTTAAAAGAGAGAATGAGCAGATATCACAGGCAAACTAACGGTTATTATTGAAAACCGCAGGCATGTGATTAGAATCTGATATAAGAGTTGTGATTTTATAAACATTTTCGGATTTCACAAGGTAGGAAGGTTTCTATATCGTATACTTTATGCTCCTATCAGTATTAGTGGTCATCATCTCGACATCAAACCACGTGTTAATTCCTGATGACCGTTACACTACTTGGTGTTCTATCTTTAACTAGCAAACAAAGTTATTGTTTTTTATTCTATTTCCTTCTATAACCTCACTTTCACCGTAAGATAACACCTACCATCTTAGGGAATATTATCAGCAGACGACTGATATTACTCTACGTTATTTTCTGATCCACTTTTTCCAGTTGTCTCGAATTTGTACCCTGAAACGGGAATTATTGGCGACAAAAGACAATCATGTTGCTATCTGAAAAGCATCGACTTACAAGATCCCCTCTAGGGAAATATTGGAATAGCTTTTGTCGGTTGAAACAAATGAATTCATTAATCTGCAAGACAACGGAGAAAGTATTCAAGAGAAATAATAAATACCTCCTTACTTTTTTCATTAGTTTATAACTATCAACATTTTAGTGTTACACCTGCAGGTACACGTCTAAATACATTGGTCATTGATTAACATTTAGAAAAAATATTAAAGTTTATACAAAAATCTGATTTGTGGAAGTAATGATGGAATTTTATCAACCGAATGCTTCAGGTGATTGATATACATCCAGTGTCTTCTAGTATCGATTTTAAATCAACTGCTATACCAAATGTCCTAAACGCCATACGTTACCGAAACCTTGTAATTGATCAAGAATGCTCGCTTGAAAACTAGTCTAAAAGACAATTCCCTAAAGATTAGTTATTTTTTTATATAGGTAATATATATAAATCACATAAAATCTCTATTTAATTTAACGTAAATTTCTTTTAAAAATCAACTGTAAACCAACAATCGAAAAAGAAAGAAAAAAAAAAGAATTTTGTTCAAGAGTATGGTATAATTTCAATACGTTGCCAAAATTAAATCTTTCAGACAACCTATCCTGCAACTTGGAATATTTGAAAAGTAATAGTTGAAGAACTGAAAAACTGGTGCAACGTAATACAAAAATACAGTTATAGTGTATTCTAAGTTAAAAATTATTTACATCTCAATTTTGACTTTAGTTTAACTTAAAATTAGTTTTAATTAATTACTTAGTTAATATAAAAAGATAAGACAGCCAACTGTAATATATTAATTAATGCACAAAACGTTTTCCTCAGCTCATAAGTTACCTATAGCAAGATCACGTTATAAACATGTGTACTTCATGTCGCTCCCATTTCACCTTCTTTTATTCATGAAAACTTTCTGAATAAAGTGTACAAGAAGCAAGTGAGTCTATAAATGCTCTCGTGTATCCTATAACCTTTTATTGACCATTTGATTCATATCACATCCTCCTGGCACGTCTTTCTTTTCAGTAAAAAGCTTTCTCTACTGCTGGCTATCGTTAGAGAAAAACGAAAAAATTCTCAATCACCTGGTGGGAGTGATGATAGTATTCAGGCCCTCCATTGATATAGCGAAACCTGAAAGGACTATGGACCGGGCAAGAAGCGTGAAAAGGACTTTCCACTTGGCGGTAAGGGCCCCCAATTGGCGTTACAGGATCCGAAGACCTTCCAGGTCTTTCGCACCAATGTGATGGGCCTGCAGCCGCACCGTAGTGGGAATGCGGCTGAGGGACCCATCCTGGACCCTGCGGATCCAGGACTCCGGTAACACCTTCGGAAGGACACCACTTTCACGAAAACTCCGTTTATTTAATTGCGAAGCGAATAGAATGATTGGAATGCGGCCTACATCATAATCACAAAAAATTTTTATATATACTTCACTTGGCGAAACTTGAAACTTATGTCACAGGTAAAATAGCAGTTGAAACGCTAGATGATGGATGAAACTGCCAAAGCCGCACAACGTGCTAACATGCATCGGTCGGAACGATTGCGTAAGTTCCCTGCGTACTACTGTGTTTGAGTTTTGAAAGTGGAGGAGGGATGCTTGTTGGTTGGCTCAGATGTTATGTCAACCGACCGTTTCAAATGGCGTACCGTAGCACACTGGATGCTTACGGAGGAACGAGATGAAACAGCGCAACAGCGGTGCGCGTCTACACGTTGCCAAGCGACCGGGTGGATTTTCATTGCGCCCCAGATCAAGTTTTCTTTCATTTACACATTCATTGGCGTGTGTACACATGTACATGATATTTCGTTTCCAAGCCGTTTTTCTGTAAACAAGGTAAATCACTATCACTATTGGCCATTGCAAATCCTCTTTTATAATTCACTCGAAATTAAAAGAAAAACTTGTTGAGTATCATGAGGTAATAGCCAAAGATATTTAAGCGTCATCAATAAGTAAGGTCATTAAAGTCTATCTAAATGATTCGGTTTAACATTGGTTTAGGATTATTGAAAACCCCTTGTTATGGTATTTGCTTTTTATTTTGTAAAATCTATTTCAGTTATTTGAGAACTCGTGCTTCTATTTTTGATTAAGTATATTTTTGTTTTTAAAAAAGTGTTACCTTTGCTTCGTAGACTAACTTGAATTCCAAGTCAAATTGAGGTTGACTTCATCATATCATTTTTGTGACTCTAAATGTTACTTTGACAATTTTGTTTATTATTTATTTATTTATTTATTAAAACTATTGAAGTAGTGGCAACATCTGAAATACGGAGTCCTTACTGTACGTAAAATTATACACAATCTACCTTTCAGTATAATCTCAGATTATAAAATAAGCTCTCTGCGTAAGCTAAATTACACAAATGGAACAAAAAATAAAGGAGCTTCATACAGAAAGACGCAAAGGATATGTAAATAAACGATCGGCATTTATCAAGCTACGTTTTAAATTAAAAAAAGGAACACTTAAGCTGGGGATAATAGCAATATGCATGCTAATTTTTCCTCAGGGAGTTTAAAGTCAAGAGGTTGACAGGTAGGCCGACAAGACGTCAAATTTTCCCTAGTTTTCCGTAGAAAGTGTATATACCGAATGAAGAAAAATAAATTTCCTTAAGAAATAATGAATATTGCAGGATGATTAAATAGTTGCCTTGCACGTGGGATATTACAAGCTATTTACAAGGACTTGACATAGTGATGCAGTTAAAGTTAACGTTCGAGAACCGTGTGGCGTGCAGATAGATGCCTTGTCATTCGTCTCGTTATACGGGTGCACAACTCGATAAATTTCAAATGGAAATGGGGGGCAATTGCAAAGAGCTCAGAAGCAGATGGAGCACCTCGGTAAGTGTGTATTAGAGGTGCAATGAAATACAAAAATAGTCACAAATCCTACTTCATTAGTGTAAGCATTTGAGTTGTAAGTTACATATGTCTGGATTAGATATATACGTACACTTATTTTTTTATTTCAATTTTAATCAAAGAAGAATTTGTATATATTGGTAATATAATTTCAGAATATTTATGCCTTATTAAATTTCTTTGTAATTTGCAAATATATCACTGATATGAAGAGTTCCTCCTCTGTTATTTTTTTAACCGGTTTTCTAATTAATTTTAAACTTATTCGGGTATGTCGGTTTACTTTTACTTCTTTAAGTAATGATCGATTTACGTTTCAAAATCTTGTTTTATTCTTTTTTCAAAATGTTTATCTACAAGCTGTCTATAATATACATTTTACAATATTTTGATGATTATCATCAGATACTGATTTAATGAATTTAAGCATGGTCCAACATCCGCCTTTCATGAGGGTGAGCAGGTCGTCCTGTTGAAGTGACTATGGACGATTTCATCAATAAAATTCATGATATCGTGTTTGCAGATTGCCAGGTAAAGGCTAGGGGGATTACTAGCATGGTAAACATCTCAACTGAACGTGCGTAAAACACACTTTATGAAAAATGGTGTATGAGAAAGATATTGACGAGATGGTTGACAACTGATCAAAACAGAATCGCCTGATAATGTTTGGACATGTTTAAGCATAGTACGGGTGAGTTTGTACGACATCATGTGATTGTAGATAAGATATAAATATATCACTATGAGTCACAAACCAAAGATCAATCGGCGAACGTGCACTAAAGAAAGCAGAGACAATTCTATCCGCTGAAAAAGTTATAATGACGACTTTTTTGGGATTCGCAAGGCATAATCTTAATTGATTGTTTGGAGAAGGGAAGGATGATTACGGGACAGTACTATGCTTTATTGGACCCATTTGACGCAGAACTAAACAGAAAAGGGGCCCAGTTACGGTACAAATTGGTGTCCCATCCATCATATTCGCTTGATATGGACCCCTATAACTTGTTTCTCTTTTCAAACTTGAAAAATGGTTTGACGAAAACTGGTGTATGTCAAATGAAGTGGTCATTAACTGGATGGCTTAAGAAACTTGGAAATGCGCTGGGCTAAGTATATAGGCTGCAATGATATCATGTCGAGAAATAAATTTACTAAATTCAAAACAATTGCGTTGTCTTCCTTAACACAGGTATTATAACAATTGCTTAAAACAACTGTGTTGTGTAACAACTGAACTCAAACTCCATCAGACCAGATTTAACTGAGAATACTGTGCGTGTAAACCATCCGTGCCTTTTGATTGAACAACTGGAGTCATTTACTTGGGCTCATGACAAAATTCATTCTTGTTATTTATTTGTTATATAAACCTACTTTTTTTCCCATCAAAATTATTACAGCTTGTTTTTATTAACAACTAATAATAAAACGTGGCGGGAAACAACACTCGTAACAACGAAACTCGGCAAGTAAACGCAAAAATTCTCGATCTTTAATTATTCGAAGGACAGGCAAAAGAAAACGCCTGTTTAATTATTCATTAATAAGTCGACCACTAATACAACCCTCATGAGGGTTATCTAACGCACAACGGTACGATATTTATGAATGTCAACCATTTAGGACTCTACTACTAATTACTCCGATTTTACTATAAAATATGTTACTGTACTGCAGACTACTAATTACTCTACGACCATTTTCAAAGGTAGTACAGCAGTTCGGGAAATCTAAAACCACAAATGCTTTAATCTCGTTAATCATACAAAATTTTTGTGTTTTCTTTTACCACAGTCTATTATTTTACATTGTCAGTCGCCATTAATCAATCGCAAGTCCGTAGCCTCTTCCACTAGCGATGTCATTAATGGTAGTTGGTTAGCCATCATTAAAGCGATTCACCCAGACGATTGTGTCTATGTGCGTACTACCTGCTGCCAACGTGTCGTCGTTATCGGCATCGAGCTTTTCCGTCTATGCTGCCGCGCCGACGAGTTAAAATTATGCGGACGCGCTGTCGGTTTCTAAAGCACTTTCGGAACCTCCCGTGAAGACCACCCCGCCCCATCATATCCAACCTAGCAATTATCGTTGGTAGTTATCACGGTGCGATCCATTAGCGACGCATTTTGTAGCAGTAAATAAACTCCGTGAAGGTTTGGACGTAAAAACAAGTAGAATTATGCTGATTTATAAAATTCGCTTGATGATAGATTGCGCAGAATCCTGCTCATAAGACAGAATGTATGCCCTATTTTAAAGTATTTCCAATGTAAGCAGACACAATCATGCCTGAATCGAAAGAGCATACATACCTTTGTTTATTAGCGCACTGGCCGGTTGTATTTGATTCAGTTAAAACGGACATCTCCCAAAAATAGTTCCTGGAGCAAATCCCTGTTTATGGATGATTATTCAAGTACTAAGTGTTGGGAAACAGTGAAAAAAGTGTGCTGTGGAACATAGACAACAAAATCACGAGAACAAGCAGGAGGAAGTTTTGCAACGTTGCACCGCAAGCTAAGTTTTATTAAAATACCGTAGTAGTAGTAAGTATACTTCCAACACGAACAAACAGCATGTACAATCGTCCTTCTGGAAGTATAGAAAGTTGTATACGGACACACTGCTTTCAATCATTCTGCATTAAACCATTTTTTTCTGAATGCCCAACATAAACCCACAAGATATGTTGGAATGTATTAATAAAATCTTTCCACAGAAGAACCTTATTTTATTTCGCATGAAATGACTTGCTAAATCAAAGTATGAAACATGTCACAGAATGAAGATAAAAACGACAGATACATGCGGGCTTCACTGTAAATCATATCACGCACAACAAATTCATCTTACAGCAGATAATGAATCGTTTGTGCATTACATAATTTATTTTATTGTAGTTGTATTTCAAACCTCTTAATGATACACATAGTTTAGACTAAAAAATCACAGCTGGACAGGCATGAAGATAAAAAGCTGTCTAGGTTTAATTTTTTATTTAATTTGCCAAATTATCGACATTGTATAAAGTCTTCATCAGGGCGACTATTAAAAGAACGATAAAGTTTTAAGATAAATTCAGTCAGCAATTTAAAATACTTCATCGTCAGTTGCAAAAAGAAAATACTATGTGACATGTATGTACAAAGGCGCACAATGATAAAACTATTAAAGAATACTAATCTAAAAATACAACATTTTAAATGGAGAAATGTGTAAATCCGCGAGAAACATTTGCAAAAAACAACATCGCGATACAGTAAGAAGCATAGTTATAATTTACGTGAAATGTTTTTTTTTATTAATATTTTTAAAAGACCAATCAAAGCCCGAGTTAAAGAAAAAAAAATTGTCACTCCGTCTATTACAACCGAGCTGTTAGCAACATCAAGTCTGTCTAAGAGTTAGAATGCTATTTATTAGGGAATTTGGCTAATAATTGGATTTTAAGATGTCCTTTAATATGTCAAGGTGCTTAGCATGGAAACCCGGATAGGAGATGTTTAACATTCTATATAGCTAAGTTTTGAATGGATATTTGATTGCGTGGGTGCCTCTGAAGTTGAGGTACCTCTCTGAGATAGTAAGTTTACTACAACAATCTAATTTAATTTTATCTGTTCGTATATTATAGTCCAACATTTAATCCAATACTGACCACAATAGTCTGGTCAGTTTTAGATCAACTGTTGAGAAACAGCTCGAAAATAACCGAATCAACTAACTTAATTCCCTGAATACATCATAGGCCTACTATTGACATTCGTCAATTTAGGAGATACGTTGAACGTCAACGTGGGACCGAAAGTATTAAATGGATTCGACAGTTGATGATTTCTGCAGATACAAACGTTTGTCGATATAAATTCTGTAGTTGCGTTTTTTAAAAATGAAGCACGGATGAGCTGTAATTGCTACTGCAGTGGTTCCGTTCCACAAATAGATACATCACATTAAATGTGATGATATTTCCATATATTATTTGTAGATTATTACTTTTAAAGTGGCTATGCTAATAAATGCCAATTAGCTAATCATTTAGCTTTAGTAGATTCATCATAAAATTATATATTTTCACACAATTATGGTATTTAATTTGTTTTATTGAAGAAACGTAGTGAAAAGTAATTATTTGAAAAAAAAAGTACGTTTTTACAACCCTTCAGTTGCATCATAAAAAAATAAAAATAAATATTTAAAAAAGTAATACCATTGTAATAATTCAATATTTATAATGAAAGATATGCACTCCATTATTCAACGCTTATATGCATAGAAAAACCGCTATAATATACGGGTGACACTAATTGCCGTTTATATGTACTACTGTGAAGTATGCAGCACATGGTAGAGTTAACGTCCAGAATTCAAAACATCATCGAGCGATAATCGTGCGAATCGTATAGTAAACAAGCGTACAAAAAATTACGAACGGATGGTACGGTGGATTATGAGATCATCAAGAAAAAACTCAACGTTAAGTGACACTAGAAATGGAACACATTTCCAGGTAATCGGGATTAAATGGAGGCAACACCCAGAAACAACCGTCTTTAGGTATCAAAATAAAACAATTACATTGTAGAACAGTATTGTTCTCAAAACATTAACTTTTCCGCCATAAGGAAAAATGATTAAATTTACTCTTGAAGAACGCTATTATCAGATCACGTGGCGAGATTTGTTTTTAACACGGTACATTCATTATAGTATTGCTATCTGATCACTGTGATCTCGCTTGTCAAATTTGACTATGTAACTTTACGTGTTTATTATGCGTGGTTTTCTTCTCGTGATTAGAGATTCATGTAATTGCTTCTAATATCTGTACAAGAGATTGGTACTCACGACCGATAATGCAACTTATTACTTGCAATCAGAAAATTGGTAATGTCTAACGAGAGAATAATGCTGCAATTTCTGAAATCATTTTTACAAAAAAAAATTTACTGGTAAACTTTAATGCAATCAATTACGCTTGTTTTTACATTATAGCTTCGTAAATAAATTTATACAGCGGTACCTTATCGCCCAAATATGGTAATCCCTACAATAAGTATGAAACTAACTTGGGTGTTATACGCTGTGCAATAAAAACTCAATTTCTATTTTCCAATACAGCTACACTAAGCTCTCAAATGAAAGATCACATAATTGAAACATTAGAAAATCAAAAAGCACTCTATTGCAACCTAGCACGTATGTATGTACGTACGCCCGGTACATCGGAATTGAGATTAAACCAAACACCGAAGCCTATTTAACAATGACTGCCCATTTAAGTGATTTTGCATCATCACCATTTGAGCGGCAGTCCTCTTGTTCTTCCCGGACATAGATGAATATCGGATTAAATTAGGTCACGTGATTCCGATCTTTTGCATTGCGCTCTCTAGCGTCCGTCTCCGAAATAATGGTCCTATCTGGAATGTTCGAGAACTAAAATGAATCCTGTCATTTTTGTTAATGATGGATATAGCTAGGGACGATTGTGCCTCCATAAGCTTCTTTGCTTTGCACGATAATCTCAGCATAAATGAAGAAATTAATGAAACGTTAATGGTTTTTTCCCTGAAGTACAGAAAAGTACTGATCGCTGCATTCTCTTCAACAATAATTTGAGAAATAATTGTGTTCCTATACAACGCTATTTACTAATACTTGTAAAATAACATTATTTGCAATAAAAAATTTCTGGTAACGTGTAGCAATTTCGATGAGTTGTTTGTTAATATGCGTCTGTTACAATAATAAAAATAAAATTTGTTTGTTTTTTTCTTGCGTCATATAATGAACTCAACGTACAAAAATGTTTTTTTTTATGTTTTAGTTACTGTAACTAGAAACACATATTACAAACAACACAATACATTTGGAATGTACTTTAAATTAAAAATTTGAATTGTCGTATGTACCATCGTTAACGCGGCAAATATGTCGTAACTACCACAGCGATTCGAAAGTGCGATGAGGTAAACAAATAGAGAAAAGCAAACGTATTTTTGAAAATTAGAAAAGCTATCGAAACGATTGATTAGAAAATTATACAAATATTAACACAAGAGATTAATTTAAAACAAGCAAAAACGTAAAAAGCACATCATATATACCGCATCGTTGAGGTGTGATGGATTTCAAACATCGGATCAAGCAAGAAGTAAATCAGCGCGGTTAATATTAACTACAGAGACCAGGTTTTAGAATTAAACCGCCATGCTATCAGATACATTTGGAATTCACAATAGAAGATAAGGAAAATATTACCGTCCAAAAATTATAAAAGCACACCCGCAAATATCCGCGGATATCCATAAATTATTGCAAATGAGGATGATATCATGTACGTAATTGCTGAGCTAGTAGTCTCGGGATACTGGATTCGAACCCAGGGCTCGCCACTGAGAGTCAGGTTTTCCGCAGTTTTTCTTGCTCCTTACTGGCTCTGTTACTCTTACTGGCGAATGTGAGCGTAAATATCTTAAGACGCTCTACGAACTACTACTATTATTATTTTTCTTATTTATTTTTAATTTTTCCTCCTCCTTCCGTCCACCGTATTCCAGCATCTAAGTCCAGTAAGCGGAACAAGCATGTCGGGGGACCTCACGCGCGACAAGGCACGGACGCGTCCACGCAGAACTGGAACGCCTCCGTCCCTCTCTGTTTCCCCTTTTTAGCTGTTTATTAAAGGTAAGTGTGAGGGTACTGCTTAATAAAAATTAGAATATATTATCTTTTCCTGTGTCTTCATAGTGTCCAGGACGTTTCGGCAGAAGGAAGACGTGTGGGCCTTCCCGCAGTTCGCGAAATACAGGAACTCGTGGCATTACATCGAGTGCGTCCTATCGTTGCTAGGATTTGCCTTCGAAGTAGCCTCGAAGGGCTCAGAAGCCCTTAGCACCCTGAGCGAGCCCAAGATGACATATTTCTGCATAAGATTAACGATGTTTCGCATATATGTCCAATTTTCGTATACCTTCAACAACAGTCTACTTCAAGCCGCCGCATACTCCAATTATTAATGGAATAAAACAAATTTTATACCCCGGGTATAACAGCCTCAATTGGAAGTTAGTTCTTTATATTCGCTTATTTTCTCTGTTTCTTTTTCAGCGGCGTTCCGTTCCGCCATATAAGACATTTCAACGACAAACATCTTTCTATTTAATTCCACTAGAACCACCATATCTGGCTTATTAGCGGTTATCTGTGTGGTGGTTGTAAGGGGAAAATTCCAAAAGATCTTTACTTTGTCATTAGAGATCACTGATGAAATGGAATTTTCTCTATACGGTAGGGCCTTTTCTCCATACACGAAGCAGATATGGTAATACAATACACGGATGCCATCTTGATACGGCGGGCGCCTATTTGATACTTACCGCGAGCAAATGCATCGTTGTCTCTGGCCCTTTTTTGCAGGCGCGGTATCTAGTGTCATTTAGATGTCGTTGCATAATTATTTGACGATGTACTAAGCTCCCGTAGGCTCCGTCCTGGCATGTTATAATGTAGCCTTCCGTCTCAGAGTATAGGCCTGGTGCACTCAAGAAAGCAAAGGTAAGTTTCTCGGATAGTGTCTGTTGTATGATTTTATAAAATTGTGAATGCATAGATTCGTCTGGAAGGGTTTGTTTCATGATTTTGTTTATTTCTCCTTTTACTCTCAGCCTCGCTTTATCCTGTGGCAAGCCTATCAGATTATCTCTACATGGTCTTGAAGAAGTTGGGTCAAAGCTTAGTTTTGTATTGTTTCGCGGCTCTTGTTGCTGAACTATACAGACCAGCCCCATTCGCAGTTGACTCGTGTGTATGAACAAATATTTAGGAATGGGTCTTCCGTAGTTACTATTTTGCATGGCGTTGTTATGATAACTCGATTATGTAGATGTTCTGCGCCTAGTGGACCTCTTCCGCCTTCTTTTCTGGGTAAATAGGCAAGTTTCGAATTTCATGATTGCGGAGAATACTGTCAAATTTTTACAAACAAAAAACATAATATTACAAATGAGGCGATTATTGACAAAACTAGCTATTCGACAAACGTGTTTAATCATGTTTACTCAAGACTGACCATTATGTAATGGTAATTAAAACACAAAATCAGTTGCAGTATAAGAGTTTTATGAAATTCTAGTTATGTCCAGAACTCACTGTATTTATTTGCAGAACTTGCTTGTCAACAGCAAATCAAGCGTCCGATTTAGAAATATTTTATTTTTATTTATAAAACTGGTCGTGTACAAACAATTTCTTTTAAGATGTTAATAAGATTAGAAATAACATTTTAGAAAGGGAGACGTGATTAGATCGCATTTTTGAGTTGCATGCAGTATAAAAAGTAATCAGTAACAAGTTTTCAACAAACAAAAAAATATAATAACCACACGGCTTGTACTACAACGCACAATGGAATCAATTTTAAATTGCTTTTCAAATTTTGAAAAACCGAATTTTGTAACTGATTTCTAAAAACCGACAAACTTTGCTCATATCTATCAACTCGATTTTCTTTCTAGCAGAAAACACTAAAAAAATGATAACAAAATAGGCATCAATGAATATAAAATACCAAAAAGTTTATGATGAGAATTCAATTCACAAGTTATAGAAAGTTGCAATTTAGTCCAAATGAGAATTTATAAATAATATCAACTTCTGGTACTTCCAAATCTCAAAATATGATCTATGTTCAGTTGAGAGTAAAGCTATAAATATCGAATACTTCCAATTCAAATGTAATATCTAAGATGAAAGCGGAAAACTGAATAACGTTACCTTAAGGTTAAATTAATTGAGCCTTTCATCAACCGTTTTACGTATTTACATTTTCGATGTTGTTTCGTTATGTATTCCGTTAGCAAAATTTGTCAAATTTTCATATTTTCAGCATTATACGGATAGATGTGCGAGATAAATTTTGCACATCGTGTGCAGCTTTCTACTCTTGTCAGTTAGATTCATCTCGACGCGACAAGAAACGTGAGAAATGGATTTTTCTCAGACGCTTGTTTTATTCGTCAGTGCCCGGAGCATTTGATTCCAGCGACGCTAGTCGGAGGATATTCCGGCCATCTTAAGATGTAAGTACGTCTCTTGTGACCTGGATTTAGAATGCATAGAATGATTGGGGTTACAATGTTAACTTATGACCAAGTAGCACAAACACAATGCCAGTAAATTTTGGCTTAACCTACTTAAAACATAAAAAGAGATTGCATTATTAAATGCAGTAATATGCAGGTAATTAATTGATATGTGAGATACTTGTTGAAACAATATAACATAATAAAGAAGGTATATTGAACTAGAAGTTTCAAATAACTTATTACAGTTTTTCATGTAATATCGTTTCGCCACATTACGACTACATCAAATGGATGAACATCAACGAACTAGGAAGGCAATTACAAGTTTAAAGAAAGTAGTGGGGAGTGGTAGGTATAAATTTGTCTGTTTATTTAGGATTAGCCTTCCTCACTACTTTCTTTAAACTTGTAATTACTCCCCTAGTGTAAGTATTACTTTTCATTACTCATTGACACTGATGAAGCTACAATGTGTTGAAACAATGTATTACTGGAAAGTATAACAAATTATTTAATAAGAGGGTCCTTTTTCACATTATCACTTACAGGCCAGGTCCTCTGAATAGACTAAAATACCGCCAGATTTTCTAATTTTCAAGAACATAACTACTAGTACTCGGGCATAATATTTGCATTTTCAATAAGTTGGTATCTAATCCTAGTTTATTATAAAAACCTTATAACCTTATTATCTAATCTAAAATTTTAATTAAACTTACCAATTTCACCTAATAAGCTTAAAATTTAATCAAACAAAATCTAACTTATCATTCACCGAAGAAACTTAACTGTCTCATCTGTATCACCGCAATTGCTGGCACAAATTTTATCAGAACTATAATAAATCTCTAGATCGAAATATCTTTCATATTTAATTCTCTATATTGCAACATTAAAATATGAGATATCACCGTTATGCAGCAATAACCTTAACCACAAAAACTTGCATATAATTCAATCTATCAAAATTACAAGCTTGTTAATTAACAGGCCCAAAATAAATACCTGCAACGATTTATCTACTAACAAATTTAATTCTTTTAAAGACTTTAAATTTTTAAAACCTGATGACATTTGGCTGTAAACATCTGAAAGTTAAACCTTTCCTGCCTATTCAAATCAAACCTAGACAAATTCATCCAGTCCCTAGACTGGCTTAAGCTAATCTCATTCTTTTCGAACTAAGCAACAGAAAAGCTATCCAATCTTCAAATTTTTGCTCATACACGAACCTTCAGCTTAGCAAAAGCTTGCTTCTCTCACTCAAAGTATGCTTTCCCCATATAGTCAAATCTTATCGATGAATCTTACCCACCAATTCAAACATTCTAACCACATTCAAAGCAACCTTCATCAAGGCGCAGCCTTATCTATAAAATCCTGCTTCAAACAAGCCCACTTCAATATTAAAAAGCAGCTTCAGTTAACTCCAACCCATTTGGCTGTAAACATTCTCAGCGCTTCGTTAAAATATAAATTGCGGCCAATTTCGTGATAAATCACATCATTATCAGATAACCGGGTCCATTTTCTATTTTAACAAAGAGGCCCTCTTTCATTTCTATCATTAAGATAACCTCACACACAGTCAACCGCGTTCCTTTTAAATAAATATTTGAAACTTCTAGTTCAGTATCCTATATTTATTAAGTTTTAGTCAACTTACCTAAAACCAGCCCACTACTATACAGATTTTTGGTATCATGCTTTGCAAATCATCGGTGTTTTTGGATATGTTGCCATGTTGCCTCTTTTAAAATTGAAGGCAAGCCTAGAGTTACACGGCTATTGAGATGAAACCAAATGTTTTCATCTGCCCTAAATGTAAATTAAACTTTCAGCAAATCATGAACATGCGTTGAAAATTTATATGGCATACACAGTATTTTTTATTAGTGAATGGTCTAAAGGAATTTGAAATGTATCGTCAATGTACAGGTTCCAGGACAACAATACAAAGAAGTTTCTTATTAGTACGTTCCACCAGTGTATTTCACTCCTGTATATGATAAAGCAAGTGGAACGTAGTTAATCGCATCCTGCAAAGCTCAAAGCAATAACTGCAACAAGTCAATCAATTTTTGAGATAGTGGCACTCGTAAAAAAGTGTAGCATTTTTAGTGTAACATTTATATGTCTATCCCAGCATTTTCTTTCCAGAGCTTAAAACTCTAGGAGTAATCCAATAGTTTACCAAGGAGAAGACGCGGACAACATTCAACATCATAATCAACTTTACAAGATTAAGTAGCACCATGCCGGCCGGTAGTCAGTTTGTATTTGCGCATCAGTTCTTGCCTTGTTACTTCTGTAAACTTGAAGATATATGAAACGCACGTTAAGAAATTTGCATTAGTTGTAGAGAAAATTTAATTGACAAGTTAAGGTTTAAAACTCCGTTAAAGGTTAACTTGTAATACATTATTGCAAGAGAAAGATGTTTAACAAGGATTTAAGGACAACAAAAAATGAAGTTTAAAAGCAATAAGAAAGCAGCCCTAGCCCGATAGTAACATGGAAATGTTAGGTACTTAGCGTCCTAACAACTCCCGTATATCATGGATAAAAGAAGTAAAGTAAGCATCAAAAGTAGTATTGTTTTATATACAAAACTTACAAAATACTTGACCAAGTGTACGCAAAATAAGAAAGAATCTAAAAAGCTTTAAACGAGTTTAGGTACCGTTTTTCCTTTAAAATTTCTAAACATCTTTTACGAACGGAAATCTGTTTTCGAAATACGATTTATTATTGTTATATGGTCGTATTAGGTGCATTTCCAATATTAAATTTTCCACCTTTTAAAGGAACTCATATTTTCAACCTAGAACCGTCAAACGTCTTATTTGGGAATAAAGTTTCCGAAATTAAATTACATGCCTCTGAAAATTAAAGAAACTAAGCCCTAAGCCCTCCTAGGCCATTCAAATACACATTACTTAACGTTAACTAGGAAATAGCAACACATCGTATTCGGTTGTTAAAAATTCATAAAGCCTTCTGATGAAGTTTCATGGGCAACTGGAAGAAATTATTTTCTCAGAATAAAGTTCACGAAAAGCCAAAGTACATACGGAAAGCTTTTCTGAAAAAGATTTTGCACCGTTATTCCTCTCATAGTGACTTGCTTACATACATACAGCATAGAGCAAATACATAAGTCCCAACGATATACTCCGCAGTGCTTTGACTGAATTATGGTATAGTGCGGTATGTTATTGTAAATTGCATTACAAGTACCCGCGCATGGCAAAAAGAAAAAATTGTATGCGAGCCTCGCCGGTAGAATTCCACTTTATTAAAATTCGAGCAACAGCCATATCAGTGCGAACGCATATGCTCTGCTGTCTACATACGCTAATTGGACTGTGTCAAACAGCGTATTTCATTTTAAAACATTTTTCGCGGGAATGTAATTTGACGTTTGTATGCACGTAAGCCTGAATGGAAATGGGCACTTGTTTTCTGCGTGCAGCCGAGATGCATATAAACAATAAAGCATGTGATACATATAGGAGTGATGCATACATACATATTGCACATATCGCTTGACATATTTGCATGTACGCATTTCAACGAGCTATTGAATTTTTCATGTCCACCAACTCGGACCAAACATTTGCAATTAGTTATATTGAATTACGCAACGTTAATCGAAATTTATTATTGAAACGAAAGTAACCGCCAGTAGAAGGAGTAAAACGATTGCTATAACCGGTGGTGTAGAGATGGATAATTATCCTCAAATCTATATTACTCCATCGGGTCAACACGGCTCCAAAAATGGTCGCTCACTACTAACTCAACTGTATAACAGAAGTTTTTAATAACATCGAAGAGAAAGTCTTCAATTGTTATTTAATCACGAGCAAAAAGGTGGCACGGCAAACAATTACTTAACCAAATAATTCGTGTGGTACGGAGTGACCCGATACTTTGATGTTTTGTAACGTTTTGGTTTAATTTTGCAGATCTTTTATTTTTATTTAATTTTTTTATGATATCGGTAATATCATCTGTTGACTGAGTTCCGAATTGTACTACAAGAGTTAGCTGTTCTGTCGGTAACCGCGGCGTACCGTTGATCGATATCAGCGCTGAGAGTGTTAGAAATCAGTCGTACATAGTTTGGCATAACGCTCCTTAGTAAACTGAGATTAAAGTTGTTTCAAGTAAAACATTTAACTAGCTCTCCCATATCCCTTTGCAGAACATTTTCAAGTGTATGTCGCTGTGGAAGAAGTATTCTTTTCCTGGGCAGCATTAAGCTAGATGAAAGTAGCGCTTGGTGGAAAAGTATCTCCGCACATTTGTTGTTACTACCAATTCCAACTAGGTAGGTGTCCATTTCAGATTATTTTTCTGAAGGTTTATTTTCCGTTGAGTAAAATTCATTGTGTCCTTATTCTCCAAATATCCCCAAAGTAGTTTTCTTTTATTTTAGGCCATTTTTCCTTTATTACGAATGTTTGTACCCACAATACTTTTAGTAATCAATATTGCTGCAACGGCGTTTTGGTATCAGGAACTTCTTGCCAACAACGTTTTAATAATAATTTTGAAAACCATCTTCTAACAACAAGTCTCACGCCATTCTTTTTTTTTTACTTGGAGAACTACTTTAACAGCGTTCACGTGACGGATGGGTGTTAGCATTTGCATCCACTGCAGTTGTCAGCAATCCAGACTACAACCACGTACTCACACGCATTAGTTAGTGGGAGTATTTCCTGTTAATCAATGCCGTAATTATTCTGAATTTTTATGTACACTGCCGTTCAGAGAAGTTCTGTCGGTTGGTAAAAAACATGAAAAGGTTACAGAAACAAACGAAACTAAAAACAAAATGCAATTTTATTGTATGTACAGGTAAAAAAGACAAAAATAAATAAATAAAAAGTTATTCTGGCATAATATAACATACTGAACATTATATTTTTTTTTCATCGAAAAAAACTCCTTTGCTGTTAATCACCGCTCGAACTATTCTAGGCATTCTTTCAATAAGTTTTGTTAAAATGGATTGTGGAATATTAATCCATTCATGTTGCAGAATATTCCGTAAATGTTCTTGTGAGGTTGGGCATATTTTTCGGATCTTCCTGTCCAGTTCATCCCACAACAACTCTATACGGTTCAAATCTGGGCTTTGTGGGGGCTATGTCATTACTTTCAGGGTGTACTGTTCTTCTTGCTCCTGTAGATAGTTCTTACACACTAACGCAGTGTGTTTCGGGTCGTTGTCATGCATGAATGTAAAGTTACGGCCTATTATACGCAATCCTGATGGCACTGCATGACTCTGGAGTATTGCAAAATAATTTTCCTTCCTCATTACACCCTGCACTCTGCATAAATCTCCCGTCGCAGCAAAGGAGAACCATCCCCACACTAACACAGAACTACGCCCTTACTTCACTGTAGGCACAATGCAGTTCACGATCACTTTTCGGCTTTAGATCTTCGGACATAAACTCGTCGATTTTGCCCAAAAACCTAAACTTTGACTCGTCACTCTAAAGCACGTGTTTCCAATCATCTAACGACCAATCTAGATGAGAACGGGCCCACTGCAACCGTTTTGCTCTGTTGCCCCGACGTAATAAGGGTTTTCGAAAGGCAATGCCTCCACGAAGGTCCGCTTGTTGAAGTCGACGTTTTACTGTACTCGCCGAAACTTGTTTTTCATGACCGCGATTGACTTCGGCTGCTATTTGTGGCGCTGTTAATTTTCTATTGCGTTTGCTTAATAATACAATTCTCAAATCTTCAGCTTTTGTTGTTTTCCTAGATGCTCCAGGACGAACACGATTTTCTATAGTTCCAGTTGTCCGATATCGTTTGATGATGTCATTTACTGTTGAACTTCTCATATTTATTTTTTCATCAGCAATTTGTCGCCCCGAATATCCTTCTTCAAACAGCGTAATAATGCGTGAACGTTTTTCTACACTGGTAGGCTTGCCACGTGCCATTTTGAAGTAAATTTTCTTAAAACTTTCGCGCAAAAACGACAGATGCACACCAACACACGTTTAACAGTAAAATGAAGCAAATTTATATCTTTACGCCTGTGATAAATAAACAAGAATGATACTGCGGTATATTTCCTAAATGTACTGTTCGTTAATAATCCCCAAACGACCCGTTTCAAAAGATCGGTACTTCCGAGAAATTCTTGGAATGATAATAAAAGGGACTTTATTGTGGTTGTCGCAATATTTCTACTTTACATAATAATTTATGGCTTTAATCCCTTAGAAAAGAGTGTATGCTTAATATTTTTCTAATTTTATGTATTAATAATTGTATAAAGTGTGATATAATAGATTTTTATTGTATGACCGAACTTCACTGAACGGCAGTGTATGTAACACCAATGTATATCTTATATAATGGTGTTCTCGGTTCCGAAAAGACCTAATAGTGAGCGGAATGCTCTCCTGTGTATTTCTTTTTTCTTTATTAAACCAAACATCGGTCGTATATGAGATTAGTAATCGAATATATTCGTATCTTTTCCTTGTATATTGAGTAACATGAGTTAATTTAATAACTCTAAGAAACTAAGAAATAATGAATAAATTTAATTATTTCTTAAATCTTTTACTTTTCTTTTTCTTTTACAACCAATTTACTTTCAAATATATGCTCATATTAGTACAACACCGTTTTACTTACCCCTTTCACCATTAAGTTTAGGACGGCGCCCTGATTAAAACTCAATACCCACTGAGTGTGCCCACCCAGTGAATCTTCACTGAGCAGGCGAAACATTTTAATTTTTGCCGCGTCGAGGTGAGTACCAATACTGACAGCTTTGATTTGTCTACATTACTACGTATACTGATTATATCTAATTTCTTGTTAATGAAATGAATCTTAAAATAAGTTGTTGGAGAGTACGTAACTAGTTTGTGATAAATTTGACTTTGAGTGCTGAGAGAAAAATAAAAACCTTTTAAGCAAGACAATGAAACATTAATTCGGACGATATGGACAGTTGCAAAAACTACTCAACATCAGCACACAGTAAAATCTTTATGAATAGGTCTTAAATTAACCCCAACATTGCAACGTTATAGCACAAGGAGGCGTACTTATTTCGCAATACGCATTCGTTAAGTTATAACTTGTAGATAATTGTTTCATTACAATCACGACGACAATACGAAATTTTACTGTAAGGATGATTACTTGATGCAAAATAACGCCAGAATGCACTTTCTCTGCCGTGATTGTACATTGTGGAGAAAAGTTCTTATATGGTATGTGGCAATGGGATATGTAGGTGCTCTCTTGTTCTGATATTGTAATCGTGAACTTCACGGTTACATAAATGAGTATGCCGATACATATAAGAGGAAATTATATAAACAAACAACCCACCAATTTAAGCAAAAAACATTGGAAGCCGCGATTCTCGCTTTTCTTTATAAGAAGTACAAAATGTAACAAGATGACTTGTAATGGCGATTAAAGGAAGATTATTTCATGGCGATCTTGCCTTTGGGTCGAGTATTTAAGAAAATAAATTAGATTTATAATTTCTGATAGAAGAAAAAAGAAATTACTGTTAGTAAAGCAGGAAACAGTGAAGGCACAACGATAAGTTCAAATTAAATTAAATTTAACCTCTGGGAAGTTACTGAAACAATATTATTATTATTGCTTCTTGCATTCATTGCATATTTCATCTGTCGATGGATACGAAGAAGAGAAGTTGCTAGAAGTCTTATCCTACTAGAAGTTCATCGCTGTTGATATCCAAAGCTCCAAGTGGAATATATGAAGTGCTGCAGCGTGTGAACAGTGGTTTTTAATTGATCGCACCTAACTTAGAGGACATCGAGGAACTATATCAAGAAATTAAGGCGCTCGCGGCTAGAGACTAAGAAAACTAACGAATAAAAATTTGATTTGGAGAATTTTTCAATTAAATTAGAAGAATTAAAATCAAAATCTAGTATAATCGTAAAAAATTTAGAAATAGTTACTGATACTAAGATTTACATTAAGAGAACTGAAATTCTTTCTAAGGAAATCAACACAATTCTCAAAGAATGTTTAGATTTAGCAGGTTCTTTATTGCCATCTATGGATGGATGTGACGAAACTACAAAAAAAACTCATTCAATTCTATTATATGAGAGCTTACTACGATCAGATGACGGGCAAATGTTAATAAAGCAGGTACTAAACACGCGGTTATTGGAATGTGCCAAATGCGCTTAAAGAAAAATTATGATACTGTTGAAGCTTGTATAAAAAGATTTTTTTTTTTTAGAATTTATTTCTGAGAATCATCCACAATTTCTAATCAGTCGCATCAAGTCAAACAATTAAATAAAACGAACGACTTTGGACGTGAAATTGAACAACTTTTTATCGATTTAACTTTTTATCGATTTAACTTTGCAAAACCTAAAAGTTACGACTGCCTGGTTCGGCAGCCCAAGATCAGATACGAAGCATGCGATAACTAACCTCTTGAGAATTTATTAGCCACAAATTTGTAAAGTTAAACACTATTTTATATGCAAGAATCACAAAAGTCTTGAATAGAATATTCCAGATATAGAAATAGAATAGAATTTTCATACGTACATTGTTGTTGTTTTTTAATCCTTAGAAGTCCCTATTTTGGGGAAATTTATAACTTTTACAAATACAGAAACACGTTCGTTACCGACTACCACTATATTGGCATTTACTGAGCATGCGAACAGCGTGACAAGTAGTGTTACGTACGGAAGAGAATTTATCGTTGTTTTTATGCTTTTCCGATTGGTACAGAAAGGTATTTTGTATATAATCCCCCAATAGGTTTCGGCAATTAGAGAGCCCATCGGCCGCAATTAGACCGTAGAGCGTCTTAAAATGTTCACCCTCAGCATTCTACAAATTTTGGAGCAAGTAAAGCAATAGTAAAACAACTTAGCCTAACGGGTGTGAGCCTGAGGTTCGAATCCGGCACCCCGAGCCGCGCTAGGCACTATGCCAAAAAGTAAAAATTAAAAAAAACTACAAAATAAAGATAAGAGATGAAGCCATAGAAAACCTAATCCTAAAGAGAAATCGAAGTTTCGACAATCCTACATAGTCCTGAATCTGTACGAATTGCCAGCAGTAACAAAGCTCTATAGTACAATGGAGAAAATGTAAATGAATAAAATATAAGGCGCCGCTGTCGATATTGCTGTAGGTCTTGCTATATGTCGCCCATCTTTAACCTAGTTCTCGAAATTACTTCAATTTGACCTGAAAAGGAAAAGGAAAAAATCTTTGATACTTTAAGAAGCTAGTCAACAATTTTCTAAGCCATCAAAATTATTTGCACCAAAATGCCACAAAAAGAGCATTGTAAGAACTGCATCACATCTCACTTTCCTCTAGACAAGCCTCGGCAAATTTGTTAATTTCAACTAAATATAGCGAAAAGAAGTAAATATTGTCAACTATTTGCGTATCTAAAATGTATATAATTAACATCAAGATTAGTCTTTCATCATAGTCTAGTATCAGACGGAAAAAAAGATTCTATTAAGAGACTGTAAGGTTATCCATAAATAATTTTGTGTACATCCGCCTCAGTTATAAAATTGTTGGAAGGGCTCAAAATTCCCATTGTTGCGGCACAGTGAACAATAGTTATTTTTCAAATCCGTTTAATTACCGTTCTCGTCGCCATCGTTTCGCGTCACTGTAACGATTTTGTTTTGTTCCATCCTACTCAAAGGCATTAAATTCATATTTGTAGGGAACCCTCTCTACATTGATACAGGTCTCCTTTGTACTAACACCTGCTATTGACACAGGCTGCTACAATAAGGATACTTTGTCTTGACAGCGTTTAGATGGGGAATTGTTGAATTTTGCGGGAACTCTTTTGTAATTTCTTATTGTCTGTATTACGACGAAGGAATGCTATCGATTATTTCTAAGCAAGATACATAAATTCTGTTACGCAGAAACTCCCTCCTTTATATTCAATTCAAAATTAGCTTCCACTTCAGTAGAAAGACTCATATTCCATACAATGTCTTGGAAGAGTTGGGTTGCGTTCTGCTTTTATATTATCTTAGCATTTATTTAGTCTACTGGAAAAAATGGGAAAAATGTCTATACGAAAATCAGTAAAAATATTCTAAAGATGAATCAAAATTCTACTATACAAATATATTTCTATTAATAATTCACAAAACAATTATTAAATACTTATTATTCAGAATTGGAAGCAAGTCTGGAGACAACGCTTCAGCGTCGAAATGGTTCTATTTATTAACATAAAAATTTGTATGGTGAAACTGAAATATTCTTTGAATATTTTTCCCCTAATTAACATTCGCATTACATATCTTAAGTGCTTACATTAAATTATGGGGATATATACAACATATGGTCTCGGGACGTCGATGACAACAACTCACTTCCTTGGTATCTTATTTCGCATAAATGCGGGAGCCAACGTGTCTACAGCGATTCGACTACTCATCGTACAAAAATAGCCGCGGTCAAATTAGCGCGCTATACAAACCTATTTATCTCAAACAACTGAAATATAACAAAAATTGTTTACTGTTGAAGTTGTCAGAAAACTATTACGTATTGAATTTTCCTACACAGCTAGCTCTAGTAATGACAAAACTTAGCGGCAAAAGAACAAATTGTGGTAAGTATTAATCTAAAAATCACTACTATATTCAATTACTTTACAAAAGTTATCGTCCCGTTTCCACTTACTTTTGCATTAATTAGAAAATAAATAAATAAGTTCATAATAAAAAAATTAAAAGAGGGTCCGGTCCCTTTTCTCAATTCATTATTTAAAAATAAATGCCACCGATTTTGTGAAAAATCACATCATCAGGACAGAACTACATCAGATGAAGATGTGTCACAAAATTAAAATTATTTCAATTGTCGATCCTTTAAATAAATTCATACCTTCACATCGGGAATCGACCGGCAATGAGTTATTATTACCTTTGTTACCTTTGAGAGTTGCGAGATCGAGTCTCGAGATTGGTACCCCAGTGTGCCATCAGTTCCATTATGATTATGAAGAGAAATAAACGAAAATTTCATATATATATGTAATGTAAGAGGTATATTGCAGTTTAAAAGGATTTAAAATAACAGACTTGTGAAAAAGATATTTACTAAAATATATGTTCACTTAGACTACAAAGAATCCTCACCATAAGTTTACAAACTAAACTGCTTGGACGTAAGAACGTTGTCTCTAAATTTTTTGGTAACCTTATGCATGGAGACAAATACACAGAAAAACGTTTGCATTTGCGGGCGCTTTCTTGCCGGTGCTATTTTTTTGCCTTTCACTGTTTGATAGGAGTGTAACCTTCATTGATTTAAATACTAATGATTCATCCTTTTGAAATCATTCTGGCACCTCCACCAAATCGGTTTTCTACGATTCGAGGCGAAAATCACACAAAAACATTGATAGGTACAAGCATTAAGCCATTCGAAAAAAAAAAATAATCAATTCTAAATAAAAATGATGTATATTCAATACATTCTATTGCATTACACTGCATATACATACAACATCGAAAAGCATACATCTGTTTAGTATTGGCTACCATTTAGATTAAAAATGAAAGGTGGTCTTCAATCCATTTAGCACAAACAAACCTTTAAATAGACGAATATAGAATATTTTGTATTTGGCATTACATTTGTCAATTACTATTAGTATATTTTCAGAATAAAATATCGACTTTACCTTGTCTGTTCCATAAAATTTGGGTGCGTTTCCGATGACTATTATTAATAAATCTTGTAGCAAAAAAAAAAAATAAATCTATATTGCGTCTACCAAAACGTCAAAATAAAGACCTGAAAAATAATGAATCGATTCCTTGAAAGTTTATTCAACCATTTCCTGATGGCGCTTTATTTTAAAATTTATTCCACTAAATGCTTTTAAAATTTTAAAATAATAGGTCCAAAAATGATAATTTCTTGTACTCACAGCCTTCTCTAAGTAAATATAACGATAGAAATTCTTTTCGAACGCCCATCTCATGAGTACTGCCAATGCACTTCTTCGATCTCGGTTAGAGTATGCAACATTGCTGTGGTTTCATTTACATCAACGCGATTAAATCTATACAAGGAAGATTTTTGAAGTTTCTGTACTCTCTATTCGAAGGATGCTCTACGGAAAAAGGTTATAAGCACAGCGCTCTGTTTTTCTTGCGGTCCTACTTGGTCAAATGTGTTTGTTCCCAGTCTTCTTAATTACCACTTTTAGTAACACACAATTAGTAACCACTTCAAAGAGTCTCGGATCTTTGAGATATCAGCGCTGACCCGTTTAGATTTGTTATCGATATTGCTCATAACTAGAGATGACAAAGGCAAGTGAAATTATTACTTTCTTGCAGCGACTACACAGACTCGTGTTTTGTCGACTCTCGGGGAAACCAGTAGGTAACACCCCCTCTCATGAGTCGAATAAACATAAGTCTGTCTAGTCGCTGCAAAAAAGTAATAATTTCACCTGCTTTGGTCATTTCTACTCATAATTCTCCACCCGCGAATGCATTTCTTTCTTTGTATTTTTTTGTTTTCTTTCGGTAGTTGTAATAAATATATTTTCAGGGTACATCTTTATTAATTGATCCCAATGAATACCTTCCAAAATATGGCTTCTAAAAAAACAAAAAAAAAAATACATTCATGTAAGCTTTTTTTCTTTTTGGTACAACCAGCGTCGTTACCATTCGTAGGTTTACTATGTTACTATCTCATTTTCGAACTACCGGTTTTAAAGGCTTTCAGGGTAGTTTGGGAGTCACGTACGATAAATTAGACACGAGGATTTTGTTTAAATTTAACTTTGTGTAAATATAACAAATTTTATTTTCTTTTTAAATAAATGGAACAAAGGTTTTCTCTGGAAAATACTTTAAGATTACCTCCGGATAATTTCTGATGTAGAGCTTCTCGGATAAATACTTAAACAAACAAAGTAACTAGTACAGAATACCCACAATAACTAGTGGGTATTCTGACTGAATTGTAATGATATAAGACCTCGTGAAATAATACTCGATAAATTCTGAGCGTCGTTTTATAGAGTAACGCAGTACGCTTCTGGCTCTGATGAATGCTCGGGATCTACTAAAATGAACGAATCCTAGAGTGGCGTCCTTTTTCAAAACGGCCCCTTTGGGTTGAAGCTTGCAATAAATAAAATAGCGTGGGAATTTTTCTAAGAAGAAAAACATGGGGAAAAGAGATTTTAATTTCTTTTTAATTTGAAAAATGACTCAGTCTACTGAATTGATGTAAGTTCAATACCGATGTCTACCAATTTTCTAATGATAAATCTTTATATTAATAAAAAAAAAATCTAAGAGATGGTGCTCGCAGCATCGAAAATAGTTTGATTCTAATAAGAACATTAGTCACTACACAACTGTCAAAGTCTCAGTTGTATCCATCATACGGTTTCACTTTTATTGTCGATTTAAGCAAAGAACTTTTGTTTATGTAGAAAATGGAAAAACGTGAGTTTCGGGTGGTGACTAAATACTTATATTTAAAAGGCTTAACACCAAAAGAGATCAAAGCTGAGTTGGAAGTTGATGGCACATCTGCCCCTGCGTTAGCAACTGTTTGCAATTGGGTAAATGAGTTTAAACGTGGCCGTACATGAACATCGTTCAGTAGAAGTGACTAGCCCCGAAATGATTGACAAAATCCACGACATGGTTTTGAATGATCCACGAATTAAAGTGCGCGAAATAGTTGACATCACAGCTATATCGCAAGGTGTAGTTTCCAATTTTGCACGGAAAATTGAGTGTGAAAAAAATCTTGGCAAGATAGGTGCCGCGTTTGCTTTCAGTGGGGAATAAGCGCAATCGTGTACTCGACTCTGAGGCTCTTCCATCGGAATCCTGACGAGTTTCTCCGTCGATACATAAACATGGATACAGTCCGGAGACAAAGGAACAGTCAAAACGGTCGGTTTTTGAAATCGAACGGGCTCCGAAGAAGGCGAAGACGATGAAATCGACTGGCAAAATGATGGCCTTGGTTTTTTTAGGCTGCGCACGGAATCATCTACACCGATTACTTGTTAAAAGTATTATGCGTTGTTATTGGACTGGGTGAGCGAAGAAAGCGAGAAATTACGTCTTCATTTGAAAACGAAAAAGATCCTCTTACAATTGTGGAATTAATACCCATCGTATTCACCGGATTTGGCCCTCAGTGAGCCCTTTTTATTTCCAAATTTGAAAAACTGGCTCGACAGACAACGGTTCATGTCGAGCGAGGAAGTCATCGTCCAAACAGACGCCTATTTTGAGGACTTTTTTTTGGAGGGCCTAAAAAAGCAAGAGAAACGCTTTGAAAAGTGTATAGAGTTAAATGGAGAATATGTTGAAAAATAAATAGAAATCTGCAGAAAATACTTTGTTTTTATATCTTTTCCAAGGACTTATTGAGCGACCCTCGTGGTATAACACCGAATAGTTTTGATGCATCTTCCTTGTGAACCAAATTTACTTGTGAAACGGTACGTGATTTTTAAACATAGGACTTTTCTCTTCTATTGTATAAGTTTTACCCTTTACATTCAATTCATTTAGGCCTAAAATGTGTAATTTTTGCGTTTGAGCGTTCTACATGTTATTACTTAAGCAAACTACTTATCAATATCCACTCTCACTAAATCTTATTTGTAAACCTTCTGTTGTACAGGATGTATCTGTATGAGTTTCCCTATCCTTGCATATACTCTGAGGCTTTAATTAATTGAAATTCTGGACAATTGCTGAATCAATGCGTCTTCCTTGGGCAAACTTTTAAAGTCGCTGTTTTAAATCAAGAGTTTTTGGTATTAGATTTTTTTTTTAGTTTCTACATCTCCACGAAATGGCATAGCGACTAACAGATTGCAATCGGGACTACGACAACTCCTTTCTGCGTAGCCACATGACTGTCCCTGGCTCACCTCTCCGCCTCGATCGGCCTAAAGCGATATATGTACATATATTCCGGGCGACGAGTGGTTCCGTTTCAATGTAGCCATGATATTTGTAGATTGTAATGCATGTCTGTGAATAGTTGTATGTATTTTGTATTGGCTTTAGTACTTACACAATTATATGCATGTTCGTATAAAATCTCCACTTTTAAGAACTCAGTAATAATAGTAGACCGTCCCTGATTAATTTTTTTTAATCTCTTTTCTATAGTTTTCGCTTAAAGCCAATTTCCACTCAACAGTACGTTGCACACCGAAAGGAATTCCACATCCACGGCAACACACGGCAATTTTGATGATATAACTACCAAGGGTTTCCGTTTTTAATTTAGAATTCAAAATGCTGTATGTCGGAACTAATACGTGCGCTAACACAACAAATTTAATATGGAGCAGAACAATTACGGTTTACAATAATATTATTTCAATTCACTCGATAATTGTTATTGACTGGCCTCTTTTTTTAACAATAAAAATGGTCTTGCCGGAATGGGTAAGACTGAGACACAAAAATAATCTAGGGGAGTTTCGAGAAAGGGACTTCCATCATTACCTCGCCTTGCAAATTTGCACCTGTATGCAAAGGAAGTGTCAACAGTTGTGGAATTTACCCAAGTATAGAGGGGTGATTGAATATTTCTTGGAGTTCTCGACGATGTATCGAAGAATGCTATAAACATTTGTTCTGCTACTAATATTCGTTGCAAATACAGCGTAAACATAATCTTAGCCATCTAGCCATAATTTTCCTGTTCCCATTGTGGAGCAAGTTATGAAGCGACTACATTGATAATACGAGGGTCGTTCAATAAGTCCTTAGAAAAAGGTAGAAAAATAAAGAATTTTCTGCAGATTTTTATTTCCATTTAACTGTACACACTTTTCCAAGCGTTTCCCCAGCTTTTCTAAGCCCTCCAAAAAGTACGATTTCGGAAGGTTCTCAAAACAGACATCTATTGGGCGATGACTTCCTCGTTCGGCGTGAGCCGTTGTCCGCCGAGCAATTTTCTCAAATTTAGAAACAAAAAAGAATCACTGGGGGCTAAACCCGGTGAATACGATGGATGTTGTACTAATTCAAACTTTGACTCCATAATTTTGACCATCGAAACTGCGCATACACCGTGTGTACCCATGCATTATCTTGATGGAAGAGGATCCTTTTCTTTGTTAAATGAGGACGTTTTTTCACGATTTTTTTACTCAACTGATCCAATAACGATAATAATGATTCCGTGTGCATCCTGAAAACCAAAGCCATCAACTTGCCGGCCGATTTCACTGTTTTCGCCTTCTTCGGGCCCGTTCGCTTTCAAAAACCCACTGTTTTGATCGTTCCTTTGTCTCCGGAGTGTCGTACTGTATCCATGTTTCGTCCACAGTTGTGTATCGACGGAGACTCTCCTCAGAATTGTGACGAAAAAACGTCAAAACTGCCTCAAAATCGACCACACGATTGCGTTTATTCTCCACTAAGAGTAGACGCAACACGCATCTTGCCGAGATTTTTTTCACACCCAATTTTTACTGCAAAATTGAAAACACTGTGCCTTGCGATATGCCTGTGGCTTCAATTATTTCACGTACTTTAATTCGTCGATCATTCAAAACCATATCATGGATTTGTCAACTATTTCGGGGGTAGTCATTTCCACTGGACGTTCATCTTTTGTGTTTATAACTCATTTACCCAATTGTAAACAGTTCCTAACACAGGAGCAGATGTGCCATGAACCAGGTTTGATCTCTTTCGGTGTTAAGCCTTCTAAGTATAAGCGTCTAATTACCACCCGAAATTCAGTTTTTCCATTTTTCTAAATATATAAAAATTCTTTGTTTAGATCGACAATAAAAATGAAACCGTGTGATGGATATAACTGAGACTCTGACACAATTGTCTGGTAACTAATGATCCTTACTAGAAAGAAAAAAACAATACAAGAACTGAAAATCGTTCAAAATATTCGCAATTAAGCTGAATATAAAGGTTTATAGTATAAAAAACCTTTACAATGAATGGTATTTACAATGAATATTTTTGGATAAGTAAAAGTTTATAGCATTACGTCTTAGTACTTTACGAATTTACTAATTTAATATTTAATTTACTAAAGAATGATACATTTTACATAGCTACAGGGCAATGTTCATAAAGAAAATCTAGAAGAGTTTCTCTATCAGATTTTTGAAATGTATTCGTTGAAAGAAATTCAAATAGCGTGAATCAAATATCAAACATGGCAACGATTTCGTATACGCTAGCTTTTCAAGTAACAAATTTTCGATATATTGCCCAAAGCTTCAGTCCGATAAAACGTAGCACGTAAGACGTTCAAGATATCCGACGTTAGAAAAAAACATCGGCATTGCGCGAAAATCTCAAATAATATCAATTATCTATAAACTAGAATAGGAAGGTGCACAAAATGTCAAAGAAAGCTGACATAAATTCAAGAAAAGCATCCGGTCCCTATATACTATATATAATATAATTTTGTATTCCGCAACACTTGTCTCCGAATATCTTTTATTTGAAAAGCTTTCTTCTAATTAGTAGATGTACATTGATTGCATTTGATTTAATATAGATTAGTGCTAATGGTGCAAGTGAACCTAACATAAGCTATTAGAGAATAATCTGGATCAATGAAGAATTCCCAAACAATAAATTTTAATTGTTAAATTAAATCCGCCAAGAACGCAAATCGAAACATTAACTATTTTTAGTATTAAGCGTTCTTCATAATACTAAATTAATGAAAATATCATCTCCAAAGTCACGCATTAAAAGGAGGTATATTCTGCGTAGGCCTTACGAGTGATAAAATGTTATCTTCTATATTAAGAAGCAAAATTCATGTTGTTCATATGTGCGTGTCGCTATCATACATGTCGCTATATGTTTATTACCAACGCTTTACGATCACGACCGGAGGTTCAGAAACAAATTTTCCATTTTCTCATAAATCGTTAGCGGAGGAGATAGCGTATAGATGTGGAATCAAATTGGCCTATCTCATGTTCGGAACAACTCAATTTAACTTTATATCGTTTGGGTTTATAAGTTAGGCGTAGAAACTTATAGCCGTATCTAGCGCTATTTATTAGATCACTAAGCTACATTCATACAGGCATATTATTCAATACAAATAAAAACACAATGGATTGCTTAAAATACCATAGGGTGGGAAAAGCCCAGAGATAATTTTGGGATAGTAGCGGCGACACATTTTCTACTAAGCTTTTAAAATATTCATTTTACGTGCTTTTCAAATGTTGCAACTACTGCAGTTTATCTTGAATAACGTCTACAAAGCTGACACTATATACCGCGTATGTATCTACGTATTTCTAGCTCCTTTTAGTTGGTTCAACTCGTAAAGTAGAATAGCAATGTATGCATAACATGCCCGTGTAAACTATGTATGTCTCTTGATTATGTGTATATATCCTATTTATGAATAAACATTATAATGGCGATATGGGGATATTTCCACGTTGCTGAAGTAAACTTTAGCAAGTTGGGTAGTCCCTTGACGAATATGCTGACGAATATCGTTATTGTTCGCCGTACATTTTTTTGTTTTTCAGTGGGATATATGATGTGTTTAACATATTTGCACCCCTATAAATATTGACAAACCTTAAAATTCCAAGGATTCGTAATTTTGCAGATATTAAAAAGAAAGCTATGAATCAGTAATTTAGTAGGAACCTTCCTACTGAAGCATATGGCGAAAATGTTATGTAGAAACTTGCTAGGTTTTCTACAAAATATTCACAATACCTTGAAATGAATCAATCCATTTTTATTTCTCTTAACGAGCTGTCTAATGAGAAACGTTGTGAATTATAATAAATAACCTCCCAATGTTTCCGAACCATATAGCAATTTTTAAAATATTATTTGGCCGCATCTCGTCCAATTAACCAGTATCTATATTTATTTCTTATTTATAGTGCCCCCTATGCAAGGACAGATTTTAAATTGTTACTGACATCATTTAACAATATCAAAATAAATATTTGAAATAAAAATTGTAAAACTAAACGTGTTCCTGTTTCGGACCGTGTCACGGTTGATTTTGACCTCCAGCACGCTTCTCATGCTGAGTTACCGTAATCAAGTGCTTTCTGCTCAGTTAATTTCGCCTCTGGCGTGGTTTACATGTTGAGTTGCGGTGCTAACTGTTACATACCAGCTTTCCTTTATCTGAAGAAGCCCCTTATGATCGAGGGTGAAACATCGAGTTTTCGTTTAACCATGATACGGTCCAAACCCAGAACACGTTTAGTTTTAACTGACTCTGGCAGTGGAAGCCTACGTTAATATAAAAATTGTATTATATCGAAGATATCACAACTGCTAGATCAAATAAATGTATAATAATTTGTAGTATTACCTGAAGAATGGACTCTGTAGCCTACTTCAAATATAGGAAATATGTAAAACAATTTCAAAGTACTGCTTTTACTCTTTTCCAACAATGTTACTACTTACATATAGAAAACTTTAACCAATCTTTGTTTTAACTAATTTCATTGATGCTTAACATATCTTTTTACATCAATTTTTCAAGGACTAAGATCCTGTTATGGGTAAAATTTAAATTTTCTCAGCCTCTCGTGGAGGGACCTCTAATTCGAACTTCAACTTCGCAACTTGGAACTATAAGAATATTAATTTTCTCAAAAAAGTTTCTATATTCGGAAGTATCCAAATTTGTGTTAGAGTGGATCTTGACAAAATTTTGAAATAAAAACACCAGAATTCATTTACAAGAATTATTGTGTGGTAATGTTGCAGAAGAGTATTAGAGAAAGTCTAACAACTTAAATAATTTGCAGTATTACCAAATATATTCTCTTGAGAGATACTTTATGAATTAGGATGTTGAGAAAGTATACTTTAGTATGAAATAAGAACGAAACACAAACGACAAGTAATCACACGGCGTGATAAACTTTCGGACAATAGGCAAATGTATTAGACCTATACTTTTTGAAGCCAAACAAACGCCTGGCCAATATTTACAACATAACGCTTTCATTTAAACATTTGCGCTACGTGTAGATGTGGCTTGTCAACTTTTTTTAATTCTAACGTTCGTTTATATAAACATGTTATTTGACGTCAGATTATGAATGGAGTGAAATATGTTAATATGTACATACAACGAAACCCGAGTGGATGCCACATCCCAAAGAGTAACGGATGCATCGGTATGTAATGTAAGGATTATCACATCACTTTCGATACGGAAAGCAATTCGTTTAAGTAAACATATCTTAGTGCATAGAGTTTACGTTATATTTCTGAGATCCAGTTAAGCCCATCTTCTCTCTATATTTAAAAAAATAAAACATCTGAAAAGCCGCTACCTCCTTAAACGTTTTCAACTTACCTTTATGCTTTGACGTCTGTAACACTTCGTTCTCTGCAGATAATATTTGTAGACGTGTGGCGGCATGGCCCTCTTCGTTTCTTCACCTATCCACAAGTCCCTGGCGGCAGCTCCAGGAGATACGGGACACAGAGGTGATACGGGCGGATAGTAATCCCTCACCAAAGGTACTCGGCTCATACCAAGATTAACACTTCAGAGATCTCCGAAGTAGGGCGCAAGAGACTTAACAACGCTATGGATAATCCGAGCTCCTCGAACGCATCCACTTTTCATCATTCGAGAACGCGCGTTTGCTTCCGATTTAATATATGGCTGTGTGGGCGCGTAAAGATTCTACGGAAGTAGGGAAGCGGTACTTTCGGATTCGTTGAAGTTTTAAACACCTAGGTGTTCATCTTAGATTTATTTTCGACTTTTAATTATGGACGAAGTTTCGATGATATTCTTATCAGCTGGGTAAAACGAAAAGTATAACGTGTAAATTTCGAAGTACGCGCGAAAAATTCTTTAAACAATTTACTAAATTTATTTCAAGTTCTTGGTTTATACGTAGTTCATTGATATGAAAATGTGGAAGGTACTTTGAATAAAAACCAGATCAGAAATGGAGCAATAACAAAGGACACGCACTTTCCAATCTACGCGTTAGGGTATCGCCCTTCAAAGGTCAAGTTACTATTTCTAGGCAAATAACTTTTACATTAAATATAGCAAGATTCAGATTATTATATTACTATGTATTATAATAAGATTTGAATATAATTCGTTTCAACTCAACTCCAACGTGTAGTAAAGTACTGATTTAGTAGTACATTTTGTAGTAGACAAGATCATCAATAAGTACGTTCACGAGTGGAAAAAGAAAAGAAAGTCACAGGGACCTAAATTAGGCTAATATGGTCGATGCTTTGCTTTGGCAGGTGGAGCCTTTCCCTTTTTAGGTCAACGTCGAATCGGTCCAATAAATCAGCATAGTACTTTCCTTCTCCAAATAATGTATTAAGATTCTGCGGTTGATGAAATCCTATTCGCCTTCTTTGATACTCGTTCGCAGGGAAAACCTCATTTTGCCGATTAACCTTCTATTGCTAGCGTATGGTGATGTATCCATGTTTCATCTACAGTCAGATAATTTCGCAGTAACTGACTCGTAATGCGCTCAAACATGTCCAAACATTGTTTTTAAGTTGTCATGCGAATCCGCTTTTGATCAGTCGTTAGCAGACGGAGCCGTCCATCTCGCCCATAGTTTTCTCTATAGCAGCAATCTCTTTAATCTTCACTCGCCGATCTGCTAACACGATATTTTGAAGTTTATGGATCAAATCAACCGTAGTTACCCCATTGGGAAGGTCTGGCTGCTCCTAATCAAAGACAAATGTTTGGCGACGTTTAAGTTGATCAAACCAGTATCTGATGGTAGTCACCGAAAGTGCATGGTCCTTACAAACCGCATCCAACTTCTCTTTAATTTCCGCACACCTCTTTCCAAAAAAAAAGAAATAGAATCACCGACCGGCTCCGTTCAAAATTCGGCTCAAAACTTACTTCATTGAGAAGCGCCTTTGTTCGCTTTGTAAGTTTCAGTAGCCTTTTCTTCTCTTTAGCATATTTGTCTGTGTTTCTGATGATACTTGTTTTTTATTTTAAGATGTACTTAATGTTAAACATTTATTTATTTAAAATTTTACAAATACATACATTTTTATGACAATGTTTACATCTACTTTTGAGATCCAAAGTCACAGTCGCTAATGCAGATTTTGGCGCAAAGTGCAATTTGTCACCAAATGCGGGTACTTGTCATACCATCCTGGTTATGTCGGCGAAAATTATATTTTATTAATTTTTGGTCGGTACTCAAATTTCGAGTTCAAAACTTGAATTCACATTGAATTCGAGATTACAGAAAATCAAATATTCGAATTTAAAAACGTTTGAATTGAACGGCACCAAGCACAGGGGATAGTAATAAGAATTCGGCAGTACAAAAAATTGTCGATGTAGATTTAAGATATTCCTTTCTAATCGTCCGTAAGGATCAATCTTTATGGACAGAATCCATATACACCAATGCTCCTTTCGTATATACACCAATTCATAATAACGAACAAGAATAAACATACATAATGATTACAACAAATAGAATAATTTCGGTGTGAAGAATCCTTCTGAAATGGGTGTTTGTTTAATCCACTACTATTGTGAACCCATAGTAAAGGTAATTTACAGGATATGTATCTTCCATACCTACACATTCAGCTTGGTAAAGATTTTCGTAAGGATATTTAAGAGAGATGAGAGTTTTTACATACCTACAGACAAATTTTGTAAAACTAAACGGGACAAAAATTAAAAAGAGGGTATCTATCGGTCCTCAAATACGAGAAATTATGAATGATAGAGAATCTTTCGATACCATGAAAGATATTAAAAAAACATAGGATTTGTTCACATCAGTTTGTACCAACTATCTTTGATAAACAGAAAGGGGCTAACTACAAAGACTTCGTGAGTAGTATGGCTTCAAATAATTCCGTGAGAATTTAGGAGAGGTAAGTGATGAACATGAAGAACATTTTCACCGACACAAAGAGACCAAACATTGTACCTTGAACTATTATTTATAACTGTTTTTTTTTTGTAAAGAACTGTCATTTGAAAATGTCGTGCTTTTTATTGTGAATTCACCTTTTGATTCACCTCATTCATAAGAACTAAAATGACGTAGTTTAATTCGGAAGGCAGGAAAATATTCAAATCTGTACACTGTAGTTGATGATAGAAGATGTACTTGTTTGTTTCCTAGGAATGCCACGTTTCCCGTTCCAAATAAAAGTGTTCAATGCAATTCATGCATTCAATGCACTGGTAGACATGAAAAACAACAATTAATTATGCGGATTGGTTGCAAAACTTTGAACACCCTAATTTAATTTAATTCGCGCAAAAACTAAAAGCGTAAAATAATATTCACCAAAATTAATTAACATCAAAACAATCTTACACTAGGGTACATCAATTCAGAAATGGATGGTCAACATTGCGATTATATTTGAACATACAATATAAACCCCGAAATTTATATGTCGACCACAACGGTTCATAATAATCTACAAGGATCCGTTCCCTTATTACAATAGAGCGATTCTTCCCGATACAAAGTGCCCTAAACCCAAGCAATGAGCTCAATTTCACTGTAAGCGTATTGACACATACGCAGATATAACATAAACAAACACGCGCCTAGCGGAGAAAAGCTTCGGAAACTTGTGCCGCTCACTGCTTGAATAACAGAACTCAACGTCGGCTCTTGTTTTCGTCTCGAAAGAACAGCGACCGACCTTCCGAATCTGTTCCATAAAAACTAATTAGCCATTGGTGGGGAGCGCCCCTGCTGAATTCTACATATAAATGATTTTAGGTCAGGAATAAGAAGAGCAGAAAAAGGAAAAAGGGAAAACGTGTTCGAGAAGAATTGTAGCATAGATTAGCACTGAAAAATGGTATGTGGATCGAAGAAAGGCTGAAATTTACGTTCTCTTTCTTCTTAAGGGAATTGAGTAAATGTATTGCCACATTTTTACTTTTTCTTCCTTTATATCGTAGCTATAGCGAACGATTCGCCTCTCTTGTGTTTCACCACATACTGCATGTTTTATTATACGGGTAAGTTGTTTTATTGACCAACAAAGAAGAAAGATCTTATATTTTAGGTAAATGTAATGTAAAATGTTACGTAATTAAAAAAAAAGAAGGGATAAATGCTGCTCAAACTTCAAAATTACATCTGTGCACAACAGATTATCTTACAATATCAATATTTGAAAGTGTATTGTATTTTGCGCGTTATCCAAGTCAAAGAGAGCTTAACAAACTTAAGCTTTCATAAGAACGATGCACACTGAAAACTTGGAAGTAATTCCAGTTTTTCCAAAGAAGTGGCATGATTCTGCTTGACTATCATTAATCTACTTATCATAGTAATCATACTATTTTCTTTTTTAAACATTTTTAAGCTCCTACTGTCTAAATATCGCTACAAATACGAGTAATCCTAAAATTTCATTTATAAATTTAATTCAATTGCCTTACAATACGATGTGAAATTAACAAACAAAAGGCTGTAACATGATGTAGTAACCATTTCAATGTTTCAACAGTGCTTCCGTGTGATGCTTTCTGAAATTGCATGAGGCCTCTAAAGTTTGAACATGTGATAGTTTCATTTAATAATCGTTACTATGGTTGTTAAGTCAGTTGAGAAATCTACATTCTAGAACAAAAAAGCATCCTCAAGTAGTTTTCTGTGGATGTTTTTTCGTCCAAAAAATCTTTTCTTCACAATAATCTAGTATGTACCAGGATCTTCGACTACGAATTTTTGGAAAGCTATCTTCGCGGATAGCTCCTTTAGCAATGCGTACAAGCACTGAATATAATAACATCAACAAAAAGAATAAACCCTTACTAATCGTTATGCTGAACATATGATTGAACTTTACATGAGTACTTAAAACAAGCATCCTTGGGAGAATAAAAGAGACAAAATTCAATTCGTACATATTTGTTGCAAATGAGATTTTATATCTGTATAGGTTTTTCAACGTCTAATTTAGTTTCCAATATAATTCATATCGTTGGTCGTCCAGAAAGCACCACATTCAGATTTGGCACATATAAGACTAATTTATAAACGGTTCTACCACCGAAATATAATTGAATTGCAAAAGGCCCTAGGGGTGGTTTACCTACTACCTTACTTACAACACAATATAACTTATATTGTTGGCCGTCCTTTGACGTGTGTGATGGTTCTTTAACCATCACACAGATTCAACGCAAATAGTACAAATGCACCATTAATGAGCTCAATAATATCACTGTTTTTGCCAAAGATAATGACAGATGTTTTATTAATACCAATATTTATACAATGCCGATTCGCGAATTTAATGGTATTGGCAAAGTCAGAATGAATAAAAGCGTTAGCAGACGCCAAATTTGGTTGAAGTGACCCCAAAATGGTGCCATTTTGCAAAGGAAGCGTGTTCGAAATTATTTAATAAAATAAAAGTTTAATAGAATTGAAAGGTAATTTAAAAAAGTTACTACAAAAAACTCATAATCTTTATTTTAAGTTTAAATCTTTAAATTGGTGCGGATGGTTTATGGTTCGTTACAATATAAAGGATGGCCGGTTCTACTACCGAAATATGGTTAGAGGGGAGTATCCCTATTACCCTTGCACACATAGATTTGGCGCACACAAAACTTATTCAGTCGCGGTCCTCCCAGCACAATACTCTTGAGTCGCGAAGGGTCCCAGGAATAGTTTACTAACTACCCTACATAATTCATTGCGTCGGTCGTCCAAAAGCCTTCGCACATACATAGGTTCTACACATACAAGACCAATGCATACTTGGTTCAACCATCGAAATACACTTGCCGTGCAAGGGTTTTCAGAAGTAGTTTATCTACAAGTAGTTCACAGAATTCAAGTCGTCGATCGGCCAAGAAATATCATGCACAAATTCAACACACATAACGTCCATTCACATGCGGCCCTACCACCGAATTACGGTTGCCTTGCCAGCGGTCCGAAGGGTGGCTTACCTGCTACCCTTACACAAAATAATTCATATCGTCGGTCGTCCAAGAACCATTACACAAAGATTCGACACATATAAGACCAATACATAGTCGATTCTACCACCGAAATACCCAGGGATAGCTTACCTACTACCCTATTACAAAATAATTTATATAGTCGGTTGTCCGAGAGCTTAGGTATATATCAACAGATTATTGATCCATAACCATACATCTTTCCCTTAAGAGGTTCAACAAACTTTGTGCCATTTTACCAATGCAGAAGATACTTCTTGGTTGGAAAATAATGGAAAAAATATAGAAATTCTTCTGTTTGAGTTATTAAAAGACTTTCAAGTTTATAAGGTACTTAAAAACAATAAAATGAAATTGTTATGATCGCAAATATTCATTTGTTGCATTTGCGAACTGTGAAACTCATTCTAACGAAAGTTATCAATGTTAAGCTGATGCTCACAGACCAAAGAAATAAAATATGCTTGAAACGCGAAGTGCCAAGAAACGCAAGAAATTTGATCATTTTCGCTGTAATATTAATCGCCTTATTTATTTTCTCGCGACGGGCATTTACAGCCTTAAACAACCCTATGTTTTGCCATCTTCTTCGTAGGCGTTACAGAACGCGACAGCTCTCGGAGTGCGAAACATTCATTCTCCGTAAAAATTTTGCGTCGCGAATCGCGTACTCTCTCTATCTTCTTGTTTGTTTTGCTTCCCTCGCTCTCTTTTATTCGTAAACTTTTTTCATAATGCTAGGCGGACACGAAAAAGAAAACGTCAGCTAAATGAAGCATTCCTTCATAATGCCCCTCATGCCTCGTATATATGTCGAGTTTTTATGTTTTCTCGCCGAGTGACAAACTACTTTCGTGCAGAGCAGTTGTATTATTAAAGTTTTGTGTTGGTATTCGTCCGAATATTGAGGAATTCTGACGGAAACAAAGAGATTCATGTATACGTTATATTCCCCTGTTGTTTCTCCATAAAAAAAATTACTCAAACCTTCGTGTAAATCCCAAACAGGCTAAATGAAGAGAAAAACTTCAATGTCAAAAATGAATACATTTCACTATACTTATTTATGATGAACCTTCACATACATTCAATCTATTATGAACTTTCTGCTGTACTACAGGTATAGACTAGCGTGCTATAACGTGCGAGATATGGACCTAAAAATATGCGCGTTATAGTGTACACTTTTCGATGAATTAGGTATATCAAAAACTTTTTTTTTTAAATGGGTAAAATAAATCCAACAGAAAACACTACTAACAATAAACATACAACAAATGAAATCGATATTAATTCTAACATAAATTTCATTAGTTTACTTTTTAAAAGGATGCATGAGACATAGGCTGATTCTCTTACTTCAGGTTTTCATCTGAAATAAATGATTGATTGGTTTATTTATATGAAAATTGATCAACTTTTCAATTTTACAGTAAATTTGTAGGCTGATTTGGTTCATTGTCCTTAGCATCATCACTTTTACTTGTCATGCTTGTCGATCACTTCTTGCACTGATAATTCTTCATCGTGGCTTCGCAAAGGTTGATGATGCCTTCCGTATCAATTTATGTAAAAGAACTTGAGCCAATCCAACAATATTCTGTTATTGTTACACTGTCGATCAACAGTTTATGAAACAGCAACTGCCTCCAGTCAGAGCTTTTGCGATGCATTACTCATATTGTGTTCATTATAGTAGACCAGCCGTAAAAAATATTTTCAACAACATCTTTGATGTTGAAAACTTTCTACACATTATCTTCCACACACGAGGTTCCGCGGAATAGTTATGGTTCCATAGTTTTACGTGTAAGGATAGAAATGACGCCTTGCTCCATCGGCTGCAACAGTAGAGCCGTGTTGTTGTTCGACGAAAGAAAAAATATTCGTATGTGTGGAGCTGATGCCTTGAGATTTTTGTAGACAGGGACGTTATCCAAAAGCAGCAAAGCTTTACTATACAGGTTATTTTCTTTATGGTGTTTTGCAACAAAATATACATGGTATTTACCTAGACAGCCTTGAAGTATTTATCTCGTCATCCAGGCGTATTTGTGACTATACCAAACAGGGATCAAATTATCTTTAAAAATATTTTCCTTTCGATTCTATGCGCAAGAAATTAACACAGGTTTAAGTTTGACACCACCAATGCGATTGCTCCCTATCGGTAATATCACATCCTTAGTGATATATTAACGCGATGGCATTTTCTTCCAAAATAAACCCGTTTTGTCATTGAAATATTTGCCTTAAAGAGTAACCCTCTGGTTCAACAATAGCCTTAAATGTTTCACGAAAAGGTGTCGTAGAATTCAATAACTGCTGCGCTGGCGCGTAATTGCACAACATTGTATGAGTTGATTGTGGGAAAATTACACATTGCAGTAGAACCATCAATACTGACGGTTGCACTCCACAGTCCTGCATTGTCAGCAAGCATACCTAAACTGTATCATCTTATGCGAAAGATTAATAATTGATATTTTGATGTAGTTAGTCTGTTACAAAAAACTGAAGACGAATAGAAAATTTTTTCTTAAATCATACTCTTAACCACCGCTTGCAAATACACAGTACATGGCAATTTTACCGTTGACTAGTGTAATTAATAAAGCCGCAATTAATTACTGTATTTTTTTTTTCAAGCATATATTAAAACATGTGTAGGCATATTTACTTATAAGCAAGAAAGGGTAATAACTAAATTTTGTACTACTCCAGGTTGAATAGTTGAATATCAAGAAATGCAGTCTATATACATATCTAAGAAGGGTATTTCAGAAATAACTAGCTGTAGTCAAAAGGAAGTTAAAAATTGAATACATTAAGGATCTATCTTTTACCAGAGAACCTAGAGCAAAAAATATAATATCGAATTCTAGTAAAAAGATAAATTGTGATTCTAATCTCTTCCAATTAATTACGAAAGGTCGCTTTTATCTCTGTTTCTGTCTTCAATGCACAATGTAATGTAATGCAATTCAAATTTGTGTCTCGGAGCGATAATACAAGGAGAACCCTAAACATTTCCAGAAAAAGAAGAAAACAGATATTTTATCGAAAAAAAAAACTTTACTGTTTCTCAAAATATACGCCCTTAAGTTTTAAGCATTTTTGCATTCGAAGAAACCAGTTGTTGAAACATTTATTCCAATCTGAAGTGGCTATCTCAGAGGCATGCCTTTTAGATGTTTCAGCGACCTTTTCCGGTGTTGAAAACCGCTCACCACACAATTTCTTTTCGACAAAATGGAACAGGAAGAAGTCATTAGGTGACAAGTCAGACGAATACGGACAATGAGTCATTAATTCAACGTTATTCAAAAGGAAAACAGATTGTTGTATATCAAACAGTGTTTACTGTTTTTTGATGCTCAAGAGCAACGGTTGCAACAGGCCCAGTTCTACGGAAGAAAAAAACATCATTTTTTGCTTTTTTTGGACGATTTTTGTTAGTTTTGTTTCGCTCTCAAGCACTAGATTGTTGTTTTGTTTCTAGTTCGTATAAATATATCCAGGTGTCTTCACCTGTTACGATACTGTATATATTGGTAGAAGCACGACGATTGAATTTTTGAAGCATTTCTTTGCACCAACTAACAGGAGCCATTTTTTAAGCTTTGGTTAAATTGTGTGGAATCCAACGACTGCAAAGTTCCTGCTAAATGCTTACGTAAAATCGTTTGTATTTGACTTTTACCAATGCCCAAGGATGCATTTCTCTCTCGATATGTCACATGTCGATCCGCTTCGATCATTTCTCGCACAGCATTATTTTTGCCGAAACAACAGCAGTTGATGGACGACGTTCACGAAGTTCATCACTGACACTAGTACGTCAACGCATAAATTCTGCAAACCAGTCATAAACGGTAGTTTTGGATGGTGCTTTATCACCAAAGGCGATGGATGCATTGTTGAGTTTAGACATAGCACTGTGAAGCATTTTAAATAGTAAAAAGTTAATCATAACTTATTAATAGGTACTTCCGGACTGGCTGGAAGCTTGGTCTTTGTAACGATTTTCAAATATAATTTGGGAAACTTATTGGAGTTCTACACTCTCCTTTTCTGTCGTAGTAATATTGTCGTATCTTTCGATCGTTCGTCGGAGAGTATGTGAATGTCCCTTTTAGTGAAAACTCGCATTTTACTTATTTGGTGTATATCTATAAACACAGCTTCATTCGCCGCTGCAAATTTTGTACTTCAAAGGAAATCGATAAATATTTCCAGTATCTGAAAAAGAATTCAATTTAACGAACCGGCAGACTTCTTCGGCACCGAAAATGAGTCCCGAACATTATTAAATCGATACCTATCTATTTAATATGATACCGCTTAATGAAACTAAATTTTGCAGCGAGCGATTCGAGAAATAGGAAAAATTCTGTCTAATAAACGAAGTTTCTTTTAAAATAAAATTCAATAAGATGTAGAAAAAAAGCGCACATTTATGAGAAAAACTACTAGAAAGGGTAGTAAGATACACGCGTCTGTGTACGTAAATAACAATTAATCTTCATATTACAATAAATAATGTGTAAAAAGACTATTATTTCTATATGATTTACCTCGTATTTACATCCTTTTAACAATCTGCAATTGCTTTAAAAACATAATCCTGCCTTGATTTTATTATTCTATTGGTGTCTTGTACAAAATACACGTGAGTGGAAAATGTTCGAGAAGGAATTTGTTCTAGCAGCAAACGACAATTTACCAAACGTAAACACATTTATGCACTGAACGAAAAAGGTACGTAAATACAATAAAGAAGTACAATAACGTAACAATTTTTCTATCAAAATCGGTCCTACGAACGAGTTTATTATTTTAATAAATGGCTGCTAATTGGCTACTTATTACATCAATGAACACATACTTTCGTATATACACTATAAACGGATTTATCGATATAAAGGATACATTTATTAATGTCTAATGAGAAATCACTGAAGATTGTTCCACTTCTCATAGAGTAGGTTAATAAACTGGTATTTATTATATTAATAAACGTAGATCATTATTGTAATAAATTTATTAGTTAATATAATCTTTTTATTGATACTTATACTACAAACAAAACGAAGTCGACGAACACGATTTATTGAATCAATTTTTTCAGTGCGTTGATGAATTTATAAATGGAAACGAATGCCTTAACGCTAACGAAATTAGAGGTGTTAAAGCAGAAATGTAAGTAAATCAATTAATACGATATATTTGTTATAAATGGATTTTGCATATTCTGATTACTTTTTGTTAACGTAATGGAATTGAAAAGATTTGGATTTTTTGATTCACTGCATTAAAGGGTTTTCCATACCAAGTCGTCCCCGTCGTACCTTATCAAAAATGCTCCCATTCCCTATTTAAATATGTTTCGGTTTTCAATAAACAAAGGTTGGTAATAGAAAAATTATATTTTTATTTTAAATAAACACGGAAAATGCTATGCACCTGTTGCTATTAAATTACAATGTTGTTGTATAGGCACTTCCAAAAGATGTTAACCACTTTAACAAAATATACGAATCAACGCACGGGTTTTTCAGCCAGGTACCACTTGGCGATTCGAACAAAAGGTAGGTGAGGTTGAGCATGTATAGGGTAATCGCGCCCTGCGATTGGGTGTGTTCGGCAGGAAGGGTAGGTCTACATAGCCTAAACGCGCTGCGGCTGCGCTGGGAATATTCTTCGGGTGCGTGAAGTTAAGTGATGGACAATTTCACGCCGACCACGACTACTTTCCCACTTCTAAAATTTAATTAGGCTAGTTTCGAGTCCATCTTGTGCTGATTTGTACCGTAAAGATTTTATTTTGTGTTCATCCCCTCTCGGAATAATCGAGCTGAAAGATGTGCGACAATGAAAGCTGCTGCCAATCCTTATTTACCAGCCATCAAACCAATCTTTCGATTCTTCATTTAATTTTGATAGTAGCAGCGTTTTTTACTGATTTGTGCTGTAAACGTTTCATCCCACTCCTGAGATATTTGTGAGTGCCGGTGTGCATGTGAAATGTTCACAAATTGAACATGTCCACATGGAAAAGAAGTGATTGTAAATAACATCGCGTCCTGATGTACTTGTGGTTTGATATCACGAATACACCTCAGAACCTTAAGAGCAGCGTTTATTTATAAGGATTTAGCAGTAAAATGTATATACGCAAACTTTTAATTCAAATAATTATTAGGTATCTATTATATTCCCGTGACACTTAATTATTGCATAAAAAGTCCGCCAAAATGTTACAACTTACTTAAGCTTTAAACTGAGTAGAAATACCGACTGTACTACGTTAGAACAACAGTTGTTATAACGTAGTACAACTGTTGTCGTAAGTTTTAAATTGTATATAGAGTATACCAAACAGAGAGTACCCAAACAGAAATTCCTTAAGATCGCAAGCAATTTAAGTTGACTGTAAGCGAAAAAAAACATGAAACTATCAAAAAACCAGCGAAACTTTCAACCTAAATTATCCACAAAATTGAAGAATGTTTATTAAAGTATCTTGTTTTTTAGAGTTTCCATCATCAATGTCTCGAAAACGGGACAAGGATAAAACACAAGGTTTACAGTACAAACCAGTACAAAACGTTATATAATATATTATATTATATAACGTTTATTATACGTATATTATATAATATCGATCACGTTACCGTTATACAATTTTAAAAAATCTAAAAATTGGTGCGGTGCCTGCCAAATAAGTGCTATATTCCCGCATTTACCTTTTTCCTCGATTATTTCGAAATGGGGATGAAAACAAAATAACAGCTTTACGGAACACATCTGTACAATAACGTTAACCTGGCGAAGTTTAAAAATGAGGAAGATGCGAGGCAGCGCTAACGCACAGTTAATCCCCACTTTTCAATCTTGAATATACTGAAAACCAAACGAGCACAAAATATTTTTTATGGCACAAATTACCATAAAGCGGACACAGAACGTTGACATCTTCAATTTTTAAAAAATTCAAATGCATTCATATCTTTCCGCTGTTTAAAGCCAAACTCGTATTTGTCTACGAAACCCAAAGTAACTTAAATAGAGTAGAAAATAAAATGAATAACAATATGTTGGACATACTTTATGGACAAGTTTACAATACCTAAGGAATTTGCAACTAATGTAGCAAATTCCTTCCTGTTCTTCTTGCTGCATATGGTTCATCATATTCGTCGCGCATTTTGTTCAATTAAATAGAAACATATCTATTTTCTCACCGTAACTGATGTTACATAGTTCATAGCAATACTAACAGCTGAAGCGTTTGAAATTAAATAATTTAGTTTCGCTAACTACGAAGAATCAAGTAGTGAGGTACCACAGCACAGAGATACTTTAGGATAACTTGGAGTATAGAATCTGTTCAACTTAGTGGTGCAGCGAGCTTGGGAAGGTAAGGAACTTTACAACAATTACAGACCTTATTCGGAACATAAACATTTCTGGAAGGGGAATAATGAACTATTTAAAATTCTCACAGAATAATGACGTATTCTTCCTGTTATACGAAATGTCGTAACCTTCTAACTAAAAGAAGTTATTGCAAATTGCAACATATAGCACATTTCACAGAAATATTCTCTTGAAAAATTTTCAAGAACCTATTAAAGTGACAAAGTGATTTATTACTGAAGTAGTTTTCCTAACACGAATGGTAGGCATGTTACTTTTAAACCCTCTTATCCCTCATCACTGTCGTGCGATTCGGACCTTAACCTGAGTTGAGCTTTTCTAATCCAGATGGTATGTCATGTTGATTAGGCCGTCCGTATTTCATGCGCTTGGATGAAAAAACAAAAACAAGTAATAGCAGCCATTCCCAGTGATAATAAATTATCTTCAGTAGTTGTACCATTTATGCAAGCACAAAAACAATATGTAAAATATTTGTGATTTTTTCAAATTACAAAGCGATTTAGAACAGAAACAATTTGTTCGTTTGATATTAATACACCGTAGAGGATGATATTTTCGATCGTACTACGAAAATTCTTCAATGTTATTTAAACATTTTTCAGACGACTCATTAGCAAGACGCATATAAAGTAGTAGATAAATTGCGTTCAAACTCATTAACTGCGAGTAATTGCGAAATTAACACTTCAGCGAATTCGTAAGTTTTCGCTAAAAGCTGCGCTAATATATTCCCACCATTTTCAGCTATTTGGACATGAGAGACTAAATTTTTAAACCGCTTCGCATATGCATCGCCAAAGTAAGCAATTATCAAAGTAAGTCGTATTCCGGTTCGTAACCGACCATGGATTCCTTAAATGTATACAGGTTTATGTATGAGAATTCATTCGTACGTTATTACTTCGAAGGGGTGTCCGTGAATAGGCGTCGGTTACGTAAGTGTTTATTTGCTGTATTAAATGAAATAGCATTCAAAGTAATACGCAATAAAGTATCAGGACAGCGCCCATAGTAAAAACAACAAAACTGATCTTTCAGCAAATGACAAATTAAATTAAAGAAAGTTGCAACGAAAATGCAATTTGCATTGTTATTAGTACCAGGGAGCTAGTGCTGTAATAATTCAATAGTTGATTCAAACTATGTAGATAACAAGTGCTTTCAGTCGATAGATCAGCCGATACATATCGACTGAACGTTTTGAATGGCGAGCGACATTTCCTTTCGCTTAATAGGGTGAGACCATTTTCTAGAAGCCTGCGTTCCTCCTTCGTTCCCTTCTTGTGAGATGGATTTTGCTAATTCTTTCTTCGTGAAACTTCTTCGTTTAGCGATTCATCTCGGAAGTCCATCCGTTGTTCGGCGTCTCCCGGGACCTTTCTAACTTTGACTCTAGGTGGGGGCCTATCTTGTAAAACGACCACCTCCCGAATCAGCGGATGACTCGACTCACTTGCCGTCGCCCATGTTCCTTCCCACAACTTCGCAAGATATTCGATAATGGTCGGGGTTCCAAATTCCGCTCTAATATAGTCGTTTCTCATGAACCAAGGTGTTCGTGTTATCAATCGCAAAATCTTGCTTTGTTCAGTCTCAAGCTCTTTAATTTAGCAAATGATGGACCATGACTGTAAGCTGCGGTCTCAGGATCGAGATGTATAAAGAGCCTTGGCCCGGACGTCCAATGTCCTGAGCAAATTCTTCGCCTGATAAAATTTACCTCTTATGTCGCTCATATGAGCGCTCCAAGTCCTATTTTATTGACGAAGATCAAGGAATATAAATTAAACAATTCTGATGTTAACGGGGTCATCCTTAAGTTTGTTTGTGAAGTGCATAGCCACGGGTTTTTCCTCACTCACTGACAGCCTCCTCCTCGAAAACCAGGCAAGTATATCATCCAAAGCAGCCTAAAGGCGTCTCGAAGCCATTCGTTCGGGTTATTTCATATTTTTCGTGAAAGTAAAACTAAAATGTTTATAGATATAGGCAATTAAATTCGTTCAATATGTTTAGTTACGATATCCTAAAGCTTACGATAAAGAACACAATACCTTATCATCGCATGAACTATGAAGGTACGTACAAGGTTATTGTTCCCGTACAAACAGGTTTAAAAAAAAATATATTGAGAAAAATGTTTCGTTTTCATTAATCCTTGCATCGTCATCAAAGTGACGCTTTTTGTAGCGGTTTGTATAGTTTTGATTACGAAAAGCTTTTACTTGTTTAGCAAATTGAGGAAATGCGCCATCGTGTTGAATCCACATGTGTCATCTTATGTGATAAAACACAATCACGCCGACTTTTTGATAACAGTGAAGTTAACGGCGGTACCTATACCTGCAAAGTTTCCTAAAACTCGCTCAATTACGATAGAGTTTTGGACGTATGCTCATCAGACATTTTTAATTTGAAACTGCTTGAGCAACATGTCATAGGACTAGCGTTGAGACATTCGCGTTTGTGAACGCATTCGTTCAGTGAGGCGGGAACAAGGTATAACTATGCAACTCCCAACACTCAGAAGTGCGAATCGATGACAGAAAAAGCATCCCGTTCATGCGTTCACGTTTATCAGACACAAATTACCTCGATGACAAATGGACCCAAAGTCAATTACAAATTTAGCGTCATTTCACACGATTGTTTTATCACGTTGACGATCGTTTTATTTCCACAGCCACTGTTGATGATTTTACTATTAATAGTAGCAAAATATATTAATGTTGAATTACAAACGGATACTATTAACTTTGATGTATCATGATGTAGGGACACAACTGTAGCTGGAATTGCATGCGGTTCGATAAAGTTTCATCTACAACCTTATGTCATTTATATAATATGGAAAATCATTACAATAGATTATTACTATATTAGTTTTTGAAGAATAGGTGTATATTGTTTTAAAGTTAAAAAAATTGATAAATTTCTGTTATTCTTTTTGTATCGATAGTAGTGAAGCAAATAATAGTCAATGACAAGATACATAACTATTTCGAAATTATTTAGTTTTTAAATTTAATCAAATGTTACTATACCAATTACAAACTTACAATACGAGGGAAACCCTAAACATTTTCAGAATTTACCACTATAAGGCACTTGCCACATATTTCAATTTGATGGCTTTAAACATTGAGATTTGATATTATACGCGTCATTAACAGAAAAAGAGTCGGCCACCTAGTTTAGTACTAATAACGTTTCAAAGAAATCAAATTAGTGAAAAAATGGACGTGAACATTTTCGTGCGATGATTTTTTACGATTTTAAAAGTGGCTTAACTCCACAACAATGCATCGATCGACTTCATTTTGCCCTTAGTGATAAAGCACCATCCAAAACCACAGTTTCTGACTAGTTTGCAGAAGTTAAGCGTGGATTTGCTAGTGTCAGTGACGAATTTCGTGAAGGTCGTCCATCAACTGCTGTTGTTCCGGCAAACATCAATGCTGTGCGAGAAATGATGGCATGTGACATATGGACAGATAGAGGCATCCTTGGGCATGGTAAAAGTCGAATACAAACGATTTTACATGAGGAATCGTTGAATTCCACAAAAAATGGCTCGTGTAAGTTGGTGCAAAAAACTGTGCTTCAGAAATTCAATCGCGTTCCTTCTGTTAACGTAGCAGTATCATAACAAATGACAAAACCTGGATATATTCATGGGAACCAGAAACAAAACAACATTCCACTATTTCGATGTCCCAAAGTGAACCAAAAACAACAAAAGTTGTTCGTACACGAAACGCTTCAAAGAAAATTAGTGCTTTTTTCCTCCGTGAAACTGAGCCTATTGCTACCGCCGCTTTTGAGGACGAACAGCAAACGCTGATTGGTATACAACAATTTGTTTGCCTCAAGCCTTCCATAAAATCAGTAAAAAAGCAGACATCGTCGCTTCATCCTCCACTACGGCAATGCCAGCTCTCACACAGCACATCAAACAGTCGATTATTTAAAGGAGAATAACATTGAATTAATGACTCATTGTCCGTATTTGCCTGACTTATCACCTAATGACACCTTTCTATTCCCTTTTGTCAAAAGCAAATTGGGTGGTGAGTGGGTTTCGACAGCGGAAAAGCAATTGAGACATTTAAAAGGGGTGTTTCTGAGATACCCACTTCAGATTGGAAGAAATATTTCCATAACTGATTCTTGGAATGCTTAAAACTTAAAAGCGAAGATGGTGAGAAACAATAAAGTTTTTTTTTTTCGACAAAATATCTGTTTTTTCTTTTTCCGAAAATTTTTAGGATTATAAATGCACGGAAAGTTATTTAGATTATTAAGTATAGCATCGAAGTTATGTTAACATTATTTCAATAAAATATATAGTTTATGCGTTTTCCAGCTAATAGCACAACAATTGTTTGGTTACCCAGAGAATTATCAATTTATCACATCTGTTGTCACCATAATAACAAAGAATTAGTCTAAAGCCAGTTGAATATCCCGAATATATTGAAAAAGAAAGTTCACCGGCGGTTAACCTTACATCTCATCCATCTTCCGTTCTCCTCCGTGGGAAAAAGAATTCCGGAGACAGTTTTTTCCCCCGTGGAGCACCGAGATTCACTAATATGCGTCGTCATGAATTATGTCCTTAAACGAACCCGGAATATTTCTCATCGCAATTTACCGCCGAGGCAAAAATTGCAACCTTTTCCCTGGGGAAGGCCAATCGATTTCGCCGCGTTGGCATTATTTGAATGCCGTAGACAAAGAGAAAAAAACGAATCGACCGCTCTAGATTTTATTTTGCCTTTGAAAGGAAGATGCCATTATTTGTTGTACATGCGCTTATGAATAGTTGACATTCGAAGCTCATTTTCCTTTATAATACCAGCATTCTCCGTCCCAAGATGTTTACTATCGCTTCAACTGCGAGTTGCGTTTTGCCTAAAAACTGTTAAACACTAAAGTTGAGTTCGGGCAAAGCAAAATGTGGGCGCAGTCAATATTTACCTTGTTCAGTTAAAATGGCATCGAAAACACCAACATGGTATTTAGGTCAGAATACCATAATTACGGCTGTGATAAAATATACGATCCGAAAGATCTAATGAATAAATTAACGCAGTTGCTTGTGTACTTCGTAAAGTAGCTAATTGCAATGTAGGACATCGATTACGAAAATATAGATGAGAAAGTCGTATAGTTTGCTCAAAAAATAGAGGACAGTAAAATATTACGGTACAAAGAGTACTTGCGCTTCCATGTAATTTGATATTAATTACCATTATTAAAATACTTTTCAAAACTTGAATAGTGGCTGAAGGGATGGGAAGAATTAGAAAATATTAGAATATTGAAGAACATCGAAATATGAGCACTGCTGACATCGGCAACAAAAGTGTCATACTTATATCGTCTTTTTGGCGATAAAACTCGCATTTTCGATTCTACGACGTTAGTTGAATATACTTAACAATTATCATGTTGTTGAAGGCAATTGCCATTCGTGATATTGACGAAAGCATATATTAGGCATAATATAAAAAGCTAACTTTTCAAATTTGCCTAGAAAAATCAAGCAACGCCGACAACATAACAAATTTAATAAACATGATTCGACGTATATGAACGAAGCTATTGTTAAAGTGGCAGAATAACTACGTGTTTTTTAATTTCCTCATTTACTTTTTGTGTGAGACGTATAGTTTATAAATTTGATTAAAAATGTTGCTCTTCAGAATTAACATTAACAGACGTATCATTAAAGCAATCAAATAAATGGAAATGAACATCATGATTGTTCAAAATTAATTTGTATTCAAAAAGGCTTCTATTAAAGAAGAAGATTGGGACAAATTTAAGGTCCGAGTTGCTCGCTTATGAAATGCATTATACACAATTGTTAAAAAAAAAGTCAAACCTAAAAAATTTTTTTAAGAAAACAAATGTTAGCACTAAAATATTTATATAAACAAATAATTAAATATATTTCTGAGAAACATGCGGAATATGGGAGTTTACTAATCACAAATTGGTAAAATGCTCATAAGTAACAATGATACATGACGGACTTAGCACTTTGATTGTAAATTTTGTGCAAAAGGGAAACAGGATAAACATTTGCGCATAATAATAAACAAAACGTGCGGCTTGATATTAAATCTGTTCTGGTAAACATAATCATATTCCTAAATTGTGGGACTGCATATAGTAACGATATAATAAACATTAAAAGCGACTAAATTGTACACGTTCAGTTCACATTAAAATAAAGTCCTAAAACATACCAATATGAAAAAACAGTTTATCCAGTCTAATGTTCCTTTATTGTTGATTTAAAGTCAATACATTGCAACTAAACATATTTATTTCACAGCGTCAACGTATTTCCCCGACAAATTTATTCTGTATGTCCATCTTTACATTTCATAAAACAAAGTGATCCGTTTAATTTAAATGCAAAACGAGTGCGTGCTGTTATCGTTATAATTAGAGTAATCAGGTATAACTTTTAATTGCTTTTTGAATTTGCTACTAAAAAATGCATTAAAAGTCTGATTGTAATATATAACTATGCGCAAATGCATCAGGCACCGTTGGAAAAATCGTGTATTATGGCTAATATTGAAATTCCAAGATTAACGTTTACAAACACGACTTTAATAAAATGTCAATACCATTAATTATCTGTTTCTTGTAGAGAACGTGCCAGTAAAAAATTTGTAGCCAAGCTGCTAAACGGAAGTTGGAATTTCCGCCTAATTCTTCTATTAATTGATTGTGTTCGTCGAGGTCTAAAACACGAGAATTGTATTTTGCAAAAAGATGTCAAATCGTATTTTTACATGTACACTCGCAAGTAGCAATGGCGAAAAACATTAAGTCTTCAAAATGTGCGGTCCAGAAGAGACCAAATCGGTTTAAAAAAACAGGGAGCTGTGAAGATAAACCAAATGTGGTGTAAAGAGGTCAAAATACTCATTGCAAAAAAGAACAAATAAAGGAATGTCGAAAATCATCGTGGCGTAAGAATTTTGGCAAGTGTACGCTGAAAAAAATTATTTCAATAAATCGTGTTGGTTGACTTAGTGTTGTTAAAGCAGTATTAAAACTTTAACGTATATTGTTATTGTATTTATGTACCTTTTTCGTTCAGTGTAGTTAGAAGAGTGTGTTATACGCACTTTACTGAGATGCTTAAAGGCACATTTAAACAGTGTTTCTTTTTATGCAAATTAAGGCAAGGAGAGGCAAAGCATAATGCTTGCGCCAAATAAGATGCAGAACTAGCAATTAGGCGAACCCCGCAATAGATTAAAAATCTACTTGCATCATATCAAGGTAACGCTTCACAAGAACTGACCATGAAATATTCAATCGACACAAATTATTTTGAATAAAATGAAAACTCTTAGTCGATGCAATTTTTTACCATTTCGCTGTTCGACGTACTTAATGCATACTTCAAGTCCAACGTGCGGCAATGTAGCATGTGTTATTGAATAGAATGAGGTACGGCTATTATAAGAAACGATTCGCATAGCCCAAAAAATGTACCTTTTGAACCATTGTAGTATTTCGATGTTGTACAAAATGACATAGTTGTAAGATATTAAATTGTTTGATAAACATATATCTGGTTATTACTACCAGCAAGATAACGTCCCTTTCCACGATAACGCACTACTTTAATGTCATCACAGCTGCTAGATTCAATGAGCATTTGTTGTGCAAGCGAAAATTGCTCAAGATTCGTGTGCTTCCAAAACTCAGCTAAAGGAAACAATCACGGAGGAATGAAATTTTATTTATTATCGTATGTTTCGACTTAGCGAATATTAGTGAAAAGGGGCAACAACCACATGGTAGATCAACGAGATATTACATTTCCTAATGAGAAGCTGTATTTGGTGATTATGTACAAGATGTTTTATATCAACATCGCATATTTTGTTCAACAATTTTAATCTCGTGGATCAATCTAATAATACACAAACATGTATGCCTTATAAATCTTACAATTAATGGTATTCATATAATTTGTGGAATATACAAGCAATGATAAATCTCCATGATCAACTGTTACAGTGGACCCCATTGAAACCAAGAGGTTTTGATACCACACGTTGAGTGATAAAAAAAGACTAAGATCTGATATCTTGCCTGTTAATATGCCAGTATACGATAATATCAATAGAACTTAAGAACTAGAATACGTTTTAAAACTTGAATAGTGGGCTGAAGGAATGGGAAGAATTACAAAATATTAGAATATTGAGGAACATCGAAACATGGGCACTGCTGACATCGGCAACAAAAGTGTCTTTTGTCTTTTTGGGGATAAAACTCACAACATTTTCGATTCTCTTTCGGCAAATTAAAGCTAAATGGAAAACGAAATATGAAATTAGATGAATATTAGAAATTTTAAACGAAACTAACCTGATTCAGGGATATTCCACCACATATATGTTTATGTGAAGCTTTGTAGGCTTTCTTTAACCACCCCAAGAGGCAAGAATCTTTCTAAATGCGAATGGGATTCTTGAAATTAAACAACTCTCAGTTGTAATTACAACCAGCGCAAGTCACCTCGATAACAGATAGACTCTAAGTCAGAAATTAACTGTAGGGTCATCTTATTCCTTTATTAATCGCGATAGTGATTGTTTCCAAAAATACATTGATGTCGAGACACAAACGGAATCTATTTTTGATGTAGCATAATGCAAGCAATCCAAGGACGCAACTGTAGCATATATTCGGTGCTTTTCGATGATGCTTTATACCACAACTGCACAATGCGAAATTTTAATAAGAATTTTGATGAGTATAAAACGACCAATAATCAATCGACGACATATGTCTGAAGACACGCTGAATATTGTTTTAGGAAAATTTTACATTAATTTGAATGTTTTGGAAATAAAAAGATGGAATACAAAACATGTTAGTGTCCCGTTTCGTCATTGGCTGGTCACTGCAAAGATAATAAGCCCAGAAAAGGAATTACTGCCCCAGAAAATGAGCTCACGGTCACTAGAAGGACCTTTACTTTGAACGGGTGGACAAACTGAAATATGAGTGGCGCTAACGACAGTTAACCTCTATGCTGAGAATTATAACATTACAATATATAGCGGCTCTACAAGCCAAAAAAGTTCAAGGCTTGATTTACAATCTCTTTCCATTCTTCTTTATTTCTAGCTTTCCGTTTCCAATCTGAGATGTTTAGCGTGTTTATATCATTTTTCCATCTGTCTTTCTCCCCCCAATACTGCTTTGTTTTGGTAGTAATAATATCTAATATGTTACCAATCCATCTTATTCTCTGGACTTTTACAGCAGTGTGATGCTAAGTTCATTGTAAAGCTCTTTAGGGTTTTGCTTTGTATTTCTTCCCCAAATGTTTTCAATTTTATTTCTTCCAAGAATTTTTCGTTCAATGATTTAATTATCTGCCCTAGTATTTATACTTCACTCGCAAATGTAACGATCGGACGGAATACTATTTTATAGATGCGCATTTGCAGATTCAAAGATAAGTTTGCTGCAAAATTTTTTTAAGGCATTTAAATATCTCTTCCCCGCGACCAATCTCGTTTGTATTTCTTATTAATATAGCAGATTCCTAGATATCATTGCTAGACTTACACTTCATAAATATAACATTAGTAATTTGCGAAATATAAATATTTCAAATGAAAAATAGATAAACGAAACGGACGAAGTCTCACAAATATCTATATAATTAAATAGGCTACCGGTTTTGTGTATTCAAATCATACACACATCAGGCCCAGATATTTTAGACTGGAATTGTAAGATTAATTCCAACTATGCTGATGCTAACATTTCAAAAGACCAAATTACGAATAAACGATTTATAAAAATAAAAAACAGTTTAAAAAGTATTGTAAAACTAGACAATACAAACACTTGGTGGTCATTATCAAGGAATTGCAGAAAACAAGAACAACTTCGATATATAAATATCTTAAATTAATAACAGATGGAGAGCAGTATTCACATTGTGACAAGCTTCGTGCTGTCCCATTTAATATATTCCTTTTCTTAGAAACGGAAATTTAGATTTACATGATTAGCGTAATGGAAATAGAAATATGTTAATTAACAAAAACATTATACTGTGTAAGCATGGATCACATTATAAAATCGGCAGGTATTAGTATGCAGAAACAAATAGAAAACAATTCTGAGCCTAGTACCAAGAAATAAATATATTATCCAATATTGAAAGGAAATCAATATATGTGGCGTCTCTCAAATTATTACATTAATAACAATTTGTTGTATATAATGTCGTGTCTACATACCACTTCAGTTACTGCAAATAATATAAAGGGTATGAAGACTACAAATAAATTCGGTTAGAAGATAAAATCAATAAATTGTATTTCTTCAGAATAAATTAAGTGAACGGCTGTCTCGTAGAAAAGAAATATATCGGAACCAGTAACGTTTCTTTACTTCATAACTAAACGTTACGATTTCTCCTAATTTACAATTTATTGTGGCATTAAATATACTAACTTCAAAATAATCCTCGCATAAATAAAAAAGGATTTATCCTCTCCCATATTTCATAGGGTACTAAATTTATATATTCCCAATCCGTTATGACAGCTTTTGTCGAAAACGGACGAAAATAAGAACGTAGAAATGAGAACTTTCGAAAAGATAGCTACCCCTCGGCCGGGATGATTTGTTGAATGGAAAAGTCAGACGATATCCAAAGGAAAATACAATATCGCAGAAAAACATACACAGCGCTATACTTTATCCGCTTTATATTTACGTGATATTTACTCAAAATCATAAATCTAAACGATTGGCGACGTTTTTTTGCATGTTAGGCGAACAAGGTTTTTAAATTGACGAATACCTAGCGCACAGTGGAATACAAGATTAATTTCACCTAAAATATTCAATTAATTGAATTGAAGTTAAAAGTAATCAAATTTACAGCTAACTAATACTGTATAATTTATTATACAAACTTAGTTACAGTAATAAGAAAATATGTAAGGTTTATCTTTATGCTTATTATATTACGTTTTATGTCCTAACATTAAGGATCTATTCCAAATTTGGACTTTACTCGGCGTTGGAAACTGTAGCCAGTACATATGAATTGTTGCAGAATTTGTTCGCTGTAGGTACACCAGTGTCCTCAAATGTCAGCACCCTCAGAGGCCTCTCACTCGCATGTAGGACGTATATTTGCAGTGCAAACTGGGCAACTGTAATCAATTGGAGGTAGATTTTGCGGGTTGAAAGAAAAACGCAAGTGGATTGGTAGCGTATTGAAGTATGCCAGCCGGCGTTTTGGCCGGTTAGAAAAAGTATCGAGGAAAGCTGTATTACACGCAAATTTATGGTCCTTTGCAAACGGAGAAACTGCTTTTCGTGTGCGAAGCATCATAAACTTTCACGTATTACAACTTTTCCCTGCATTTTTTTTTGTATCAACAAGTAATGTAACACATACGTTATTCGTTAGACGTAGTTAAAACTGTAGAGTTGACGTCTAAAGCTTTGGTCGCCGTTCCACGTCTTAAACACGTGTTAGCCCCTAGCGACCGCCATACTCCTTGATATTTTGTTATTTTGTTATTTTTTACATATAAATGGAAAAAGCGCCTCACTATTAAAATGCGTATATTATTCTCTGTTGCTTTACAGGCTGGTTTATAACACGCGTAAAAGACGTTGACACCTCGTTCAGGAAGTCACTTATACCAAAAAAATGTCATGTACACGTAGGTACTATTTCTTCAATTTACAGAACAACATAGTTCACAAAAATGAAATTGACAGTTCTCGAAATGAATGATTTTAGTACAGTTTTTAATTTACATTTAGTAATGTAGCGGTTTGTGGTTAAAAGCCAAACAGTATAACTTGCGACAACATTAATTTGACAGTTTTCAAATTGAGTGGCTGCAATGGTAACTTTCTTCAGGCATCCAGAATCGCCGAAGATTTCCCGAGAGACGTTAACCTTCTCACGAAATTTTCGGTATTACTTCTCAACGACTCAGAAGAACTGATTCACGTAATAATCGAGGTAATCACGCAGGAGAAAATAATGTAGACAACGAGGAAAATGCACTTGATACAGTGTTCGCCCTGAGCTCTAGGCGTATTGCAGCACAGTTTCCTCTTTTCCAAAACTTGGCGAATACTATATCGCCCAATATCACTATCTTTGTCACATTTATCGCGTCCAAGCATTACAACTGAAATATTACGGTCAGCGTGTAGCCTAATTTACGAGAAATCGTATTTGTTACTACCATTTATGAAATCTTCAAAATCCACAATCACGATTTCAATGCCGTTTTAGTAATTTAGCTGGGCTGGGCTAGTATCTTTAACGAACAACTGTTTGAATTAGAAGTTTTACCGCACAGGCTAAATGCAGAACACTATCTAACTTTTTCAGATTGTTTGCCTCCCAAAATCTCCTGATCTAAACCCCTCTGACTTTTTTCTTTTTTATACTTTAATAATAATCTTCGGTTTATTAAAATTTAATTCTGTCTTAGTTCTGTAAATAGAAAGACCCATGTTTATTTAACATTTTTTGTTCTAAGTAACTTCCCGAGCAAGATACCGACTGTTTCTACGCCTATTATAAATCACCTGTTGTTACCGCCGGCCGGCAGGGGGTTCGACGTACTTTTGTGCCGTACTGTTCCCCACATTCCTACCGGACTCATAACACCCGGTTGTATCGGGATCGCCCGTCGATCCCGAAAAACCATACAACCGGAAGCACAAATTCCACCTTCCAAACGTAATCTTTCGTTAATTTCGAATAGAGAAAACTTGCGAAAACCAACCAGATGCGGGCTACGCCCCCTTTTCATCTTCGCGATTTTCCGCAGCCGTGGTTGCGGATATCGACCTGCGGTTTTCTCTAAACGAAAGCCCACCTTATTCTCTTCCTTTGAGCGGTGCACTTTTCCGATATTCGACCGGGAAGTGCCCCGTTTTCCGCTGCGAAGTTTCGCACTGACGCTCCTCCCCCTCTTGCGATCTTTCGCATTTTGCGACCGATTCAGCCGTGCGATTTTGGAACCGAGGGTACCAATCGACTCGGCTGAAGGTCCCGCATCGATCCCGCACCCCCTCGCGTCTGGATTCGAAAGTCGCCTCTCCTCCCCGGAGTTTTCCCTCGCGGCCCAATCCAGCATGCCCGGACAATTGACGATCGAGAAAGACGCTATTTAATTAGGCGTTTTTCGATCGTCAATTCAGTGAGTCTCCAGTCTTCGCCAAGTGAGTCTACAACCGTCAGTTCCCGTCCCGTTACCCGAAGAGTCTTCTACCGTCTACAAGTGTACCAGTGAGTGCGTTCCAACCAGTGCCTTCCCTTAGTGTGCTGCAACAACCACCCCCGTACCAGCCCTAACTGCATCAACCGGCTACCTACCTTCAGCGACCAGCCGCAGACCCGCAGACCGAGCCAGAACCCGCAAGCCTACGCAAGTAAGTGGTACCCTGTTTCTCGTCCGTTGCGCCCGTCCCCTCCTGTGTAGTACAGCTTTCCCTGGCAGTACCCTCTTGTATCTGTCCACCTTCGATCCCGGACGACCGTCCTGTCTCCGATCGCCGCTGCATGCTCCTCGCAACCCGCACACTGGCCGCATCCGAAGGAATTCTTTCGTCCACCCGTTTCCCCGTATCTAGCCGCAGTTTCCGCCGCACCAGCGACCCCGGAACAGCTTGTACTACCAGCTAACCGCCCTCCGTACGAGATTCCCGCTTACTGCGTCCGAGCTCCGTATTTTCCCGGATTCTGCTCCGTACCCACCTATCAACGTCGATTGCGTTCCCGACAACGACTTTCCCGGCTCGTATGCTCGCCCTAATTCGTTGGTGGCATACAGCCGTATGAACCTGCACCCTGTGTAACCGCTCACCCCTCCGACTACACCTCCCCATACACCCCTACACACACACAGTGGCCTTATTCCACCCTGTAACTTAGTTTTAGACTGTTTGTTTTTCTTGTTGTACTCGTTCTCCTTTTTACCGCTTTTATTTATTATTAAATTTTGTTTTACCGTTAAAATTTCTGTATACTTTCCCCCGACGCTCACGTCTCACGTCAGCGAACGCCAGACGGACACAAGCCGGCCGCTCGAAGGCGTTCCTGACCACATTATTTCCCCGTGCTCTGAGCTAGACACATCACCGATTTATTATATTATTACACAAACGCGGTCCGTGGTAATACTGTATAAGTCAATAAATGAATAGCCTACTAAAATTAACACCTTAATAACAGCAATATGTATTAAGTTGTTTGTGACTATCCTGACAATTATTTCAGAATGTTTTCTCTCAAAAGTCAATATATATTGTTAACAGTAATTATGTCTTCTTTACGTAAAGATAGGATTGATAGTTACACAGTGTCAGTAGCCAGTAATCACACATATTAATAGTGTAGATGCTGTCTCAAGATCAAGCTAAGAAAAAAACGACAAATATCGCGTTATTCAAAAAAGGTCGAAGTTTTAAGATTATGTACGAAAAAGAAAATTTAGATCAGCAAACTCAATTGCCTAATTTCAATCATTAATTCTTTTTATCGCCTGGGCAATTCATTATTTTTTGTGTTTCGGTCAAATTTTGCGGTATCCGTCAAGAACAGATCTTTTTCATACCTGAATCTTAGTGCAAAATCGAATATACTACAGTCCTTCAATCATGTTGTACACAGCATCGATGCTTTTTGGAATTACAACCGATCTTTATGAAATTCATCACTGACGGAAGCATTACCACGACGAAATACTGTAAACCACTTGAAAACAGTCTTTGGGTGTTTCATTACCAAAAGTTGAACAAAGCAATATGAGACCTCTATTAAAATCATAAAAAATCATCCAACGAAAACCTCTACATTAAATTTTTTCACAACGTTCACTGTAAATACACTATTCAACAACAACAAATGTTAAGTTTTACGAAAATAATAATTTGAAATCTCAATAGCGCCCTTTTGTAAAAACTTAAGACGCCACGCTACCTACACTACCCTATGTAGCGTACTCACTACATAGATCAAAGTTCACTTTGATTGGCCAACCGCAAACCTCCATAATTTTGCTTTACCTATTCATACACAAAGTTTACGTTGACGCTATACACCCAGATTAAAGGTTAGAACTTGTAATACTAGGTAAAGCAAAAAAGAAGAAAGCTGGGAGGATATGTGAATATGATAGTAAACAGGCATATTAACTTGGTATACTGTTATCGACTTACTTCTTTAGTTGCGCAAAGGGAATAAATAATTTTTGATAGGAGAATCACCTATTGCATGTATACGTACTGGCTCTGCAGTTTATATAAACGATTGCAACAATTTGCATTTTATACGAAAGAAGCCTTAGCACTCACTGCACATGAAAAGGAGAAGCAACGGTAGCTATATCAACCGGTACACGTAGATGAGCAACATCGCGTACAATAAAAGTAAATTATGCAACATTTAAATCAAGTTAAGGTAGTTTATGTCGCGGTTTGCGACTCGGTTCCAAGGTAAACGCAACTTCAGCGCTTGATATGAGTGCTTTTACGGCAAGTAATTTATAAACGTTAAATTGTTGTCTGATTGCTGCAATGAGAGTTTTTCGGAAGGTTTTGGGAAGAATAACAAATTAATTTATTAGATTTTCGAAGTATATCCATAACATTAATGCATTTTAATATCTGCGTAATAGAAAATACCACAAGTACATTTATGAATGATTAAAGTCTAGTATAAGATCAAAATTACATAGTTGCAAGTAAAAAGATATGCATGACAGTTGAGTTTGCAAGGTACCAATTGCTAAACGGTTACATTTTTCAACATTTATTCTGCTTAAAAACCAGCAGAATATTCTAGCACCTTACTATATTAAAGGTTAAATTATATTATTTACTACTGTTTAGTACATTAAGGGTACACTGTAAAAAAATTCAGGAATGTCACCAAAAGTTTTAATTATACCGCAAAAATGGTTGAATATTATCTGAAATTTGGGGTAAACCAAGTTTTATCCTAAAAGTTAAGCAAAGAGCAGTCCTTGGTATAAATTGACCCATATAAAACTAAAAACCCACGAGTTTTTGGTTTATTTTACATTTTAATTTCACAATAGGTTGTTGTGTAGAACTAGGCTGGCGATCGGATATATTTTGGTGCATGATTTTCTTTATGTTGCACTGTTGGCAGTGTGATAAATAACAGAAAAACTGTTTTAAGCAATTCTAGGACTTTCGGCTCTGTGCTTTGGAAAAGACATAGATTTCACAGGATGATAGGGTTTTGTACATAAAATATCAATAGTATTAATTTTAAATTAAAGTTAGACACAAGGTGGTGAAATAGTGGGACTATACGCATACAAATGATTCCATTACTTTATATGCAACAAGCTCTTTCTAGTACGTACACGAGTAGTGCCGAAATGTTGCATATCTAACAACTTTTTTTGAGCTTTACATATTTACAAATAATAAAAGCAAACAATTTCGTTTAGTGTTGTTTTAATATTTTCCAGACATGGTTATTTATCTGATTTGTCAAATTAAATTGAAGAGTGGCAATAACAAACTTAATCTTACAAATTAATTTGTAATGAATAAAGATAGCAAGATGGCGTAGTATGGTGACCGACCCATAAGTACCGGCAACCTCTGGACCACACAAGTTTAATTAATTATACTTGTGTGGTGCGGAGGTTGCCAATACTTATGTGTTGTTTGCTAATTTATAATGAGTTATTTACATTTGTATCACAGCTGGTCTAATAAGTGATTACATTCAACTAAATTATTGCAATGAACATAATGGACATTTTCATTCATCCACCGATTTATTGTTTTCAGTTGGCCTGACGATGTGATTTATTACGAAACCGGTCGAAATTTATATTTTAATAAAGAACTTGTAAGAAAAAGCACCCTCTTTCATTTCTCAGTAACAATTTCTTTTTACATGAATATTAAGATTCGAATTATATTTTATTTACTAACAGACAAACCAAGATAATGAATGAACAAACTTAATATTGATCCTATCACAACGTACCAAAAAACCACCCTCTAACGAGTACTAGTAAGAACGCTGAAATGATAGATTAGTTAACGTGAAAAAAAAATATTTCCTGTAGTACTACAATGTGAAAGCCACAGCTGCATAAAATAATTTGGGCTACGGTGAAGAGTAATGTCGCGGCAAGAATTGTTACTTTTAAGATGGAAGATGTACGTAAATTAACACAACAAGTATTTCAAAAAATATCACAACAAGATTGGAAACAACGTTGCAAACATATCGTCGATATCGAAAATAAATATTTACAATCAGAAACTTTAGTTCATGAAACGACCGAAAACTTAATTATCGATGTAAATAATGGTAAACAACACATAAGTATCGGCACTCTCCGCACCACACAAGTTTAATTTATTATATAATAATTAATCCGGCACGGTCGTTTCGAGGACACGAATGGTCCTCATCATCAACCGGTGACCGAATACTTATGTGTTGTTTACGATACTACGCCACAGTCCTTGCTATCAATATTAATGTAAATAATGATAGTAGTAGTGATGACGATAATTTTAGTACGGAAGAGATTTAAATTCAATTTATTTACTTAACGGTTAAATTTTCATAATTATTTTGTTTTCATATATTGTATTTTATGATGTTTAAGTTAATAAACCGATTAAATAATATTCCTCCTTTGTAATTATCATATTTAATATTTCTTTAAAACAAACCATTAAAGGGATTCTATGCACTGTGACTGCTGTTGGAATTTGCTAAATGTTTATTAGGTCATCAAGTTTTCGTTATAAGAATGAGATTTTTTTGCGGTCACGTTCATATCTTCCAAAAATAAATTATAAACAGTAAACATATTGTTCGCAGATTTCCTTTTCTCATAAAAGCATTCTATAAAATATTAACGTTGCATTATTAAATATTAACCGTTACGCCAATGGTATAGTGAAGTTTTATGTAGAGCCAATGGTAAATCCGTTGTACCTACCTACAGCTGCGAGAACTTACTTCCGCCACTCGCCATCATTCGTGGCGACTGTGATAACGTCTTAAAAATATTGAACTGTTTCAAATGAAAATGCAAAGGTAAAGTGTCCAGAATTTGGGTCGTCAAAACATTTTTTCAAACAAAACCTATCTTACTCAATGTGTAAGACGAGACTCACAACTAGAGTAGTAACTATGTCAACTGGAATCACTTTTCAAACTAGACAAATATTATCAAGACAATATATATAGTGGTGGACAAAAAAATAGGTACAGTGTCAATATTTAGGAAAATACTATAGAATGAAATAACAGAAACATTGCGCAACATTGGGTTTGGAAAATGAAAATAATCTTTATTTAGTAATAAAGGACAACTGCTTGCCATAATTCGCCGATTTTTTAATTTTTTGTGCCGCAACGAATCCTTAACACACTCCCATAGGTTCTCTATCGGATTGATATCCGGCGATTGAGCCGGCCACCCCAAAATTCGAATATTATTTTCGCTAAACCACCGTTTGACACACTTGGAAGTGTGTTTAGGATCGTTATCTTGCTGATATATCTAAATCAGAGGCATGTTATCCTCGGCATAAGGAAGCATAACATCTTGCAAAATATCTCTATTAATTTCTTTAGTCATATATTGCATTAATCCAATGAATTAGACCGAGTCCATACCACGAGAAACAGCCCCGCACCATAATGCGGCCGCTACATGCTTTATTGTTTTTATTGTATACTTTGGAGGCAGTTCTTTGTTTACTAGCCGACGAACATAAACTCTGCCGTCAGATCCGAGTATATTTATTTTCATTTCGTCACTCCATAAAAGTTCTTGCAAACATCAGTCTGGCTGCAATATTTTTTTTTACTTACTACCTCGCGGCTCTACCGTGCAAGTTATTCGCTACTAATCGGCGACGTATTGTACTGGCACTAGTATCCACATCCTTTTCTTTTACTATTGCTATGGAGGTCGCAAGTGGATTCTGTTTTGCTAGTCTAGCAATACAACGATCTATACGTGGAGTTGTTTTTCTCGGTCGTCCCCGTTTCTGGAAATGCTTATGCGGTTTAAGGGCATTGGTCATCATATTTTGAGATCGGTTTAATAGTTTCGCAATTTCGGTAATCGTATTTCCTTCCGTACGCAATCTTCTAATGATGGTTCGTTCTACCTCCTAACAATGTTTACTTCGATCCATTTTATCTAAATATAATAGATAATTACCACAATACTTATACTCATTTTAGTAATAAATTGATCTTACCTTTACTATTTTCGGGTTAACTTTACTTTACGACGCTTATTTTAATTGATTTACTGGATGTACCTATTTTTATGACCCATTCATGGCTCACAATCGCAATAATGCCTGGAAATTACGGCGAGCGTAGCCAAATGGTGTTAGTATTAGTACCAGTGTTTTCAAAACTAATTGCGGCCATCCACCAATAGATGTTATAAGCAGTAAACAATCAGGAACGGCATTGTAAGTTTAATACTAATTACCACTTATTTTGTACCTATTTTTTTGTCCACCACTATATATATATATATATATTATTCGGAGGTAATAATTTCTCATTATTTTGCAATTTTGACTAAGATATTTTTCTCTTCAGAGTTGATAAGGAGACACCTCGTTCAGTTTTCTTCTCTTCACCTCGTTTATACATACATATGCACCAGCTGCAGAAAGCATGGAGGGCTTTCTCATTATTGTTAAAATATTAAGACCACAGTTACTTTAAAAAATGAACGTTTTGAATACGCACAACCATGAATTACTTTGCACACTACAGAATTACTACAAATGTAGCAAATTACTGCGTATCATATTAAATTTGAAATAAACAGTACTGATAACAATTTATCGTGCGATTTTGCTGGCGGCTGAATAATTACCATAAAATGTAACGACATTTACATCTCTATTTTAAATCTATGTCACTTCGATCAACTAATTGCAAAAATAATTTCCGAAATATTCGTTAGCGTCGTTAACTAGACGTACATGAGTGAAGTGGCTGCCGTAAACAATTTTTACGCTCAAAATGAATACATTCCGAAAGCTCGCTGGCAAGCGGGAGAGTGAAATATCAAAAAAATTCGATAACGTATGCCGTAAACGTCAACCTTCGCTACCAGATAACGTAACATTGGAACGCAATTTAAAGAAAAAATAAACATTTAATAAGCGTTGCGCTAGCTGAAATCGATGAAAAGTATCACAGCTGCGTAATGGGAACACTGACACGATTAAAGGGTGGGAACGAAAATATGAAAAAAATTCATGGATGTCTCAATCGAACGCGAAATTCGCTCAATCCTGCTGAAAATGTTTTTCTCGTGAAAAAAAATAAATTAATTCCCCTGTAACCTCTTTAGTTCATATATGAATACCGAACCGATTCAGTAAAAATAACAGCATTGTATTGAAATTAAATTCCATACGCATTAGATGATCTTAAATATCAAAACTTTCTATAATTTTCAAATCATTTTTCCTTTTTCTATTGGTTGGGGATAATGCATCGTTACCATTGGCTGTTGATTTGTATACGCCAATTATAAATATTAAGTTTTCTTAGTAACACAGTCTACTTACTTATTTTATTTAATAAAGCTATCCCAATAGTAGTATTAATAAAATCGCATAATTTTTATAGCGAATAGTAATTTTCAAAAAAATATTTATAGGAAATTTGCGTCTCTATGAAGACGATCTGGTTGGAATCTAGCAAATTATAAGCACACCTTGCGTTGTACAAACTAGATAAAACAAAATAAGTATATGTAACGAGAGCTTAGGGCTGGTCATGGGTCTCGGCCTTAAGGGTAAACAATAGATGCCAGAGTGGCCATTTTTAGTTTTGCATATAGCCATAACAGCAAACAGTAGGTGGACTGTAAAAGTAAATGCCTAAAAAGTACTTTATTGTGTTTCAAAGTATTCTCCGCGAAGATTGATACAGCTTTTTATTCTTTAATACTAATTATTAAAACAGTTATATTATCAGTTGGAACGATTGCAATTTAAACACATCAGCTGCCTCTTCCGGCGTTCTTGATTCTAGAGAAGGTAAAGAAATCTTTAGGACTTAGATCAGGAGTCGTACGGTAAGTGCATCGTTACTCTAAACCTCGCAGTAGGCTACTATTAAGCAGCAATGGAAGAGAGTTCGATATCAAAAACTGCCTCTACTACATCAGATGGCCAGTAAGGGCTTTTGCGAATTCTTTCTGGCTTAACCAACAAACCTTCAGTTTTCCTACCGCATTTCTTTATGTGGGTGACATAATTATTCTCTTATCAACCATTGAGAACTTAAACAAATTCTTTTAAAATAAATAAGTAATCACAATCTTACCTTAAAGTTGAGTAAATGTTAGTTTTTCAAAACTAAAATGACAAATTATAAGCCCATAAGTTAGATCGGATGTGAAAAAGTGAAAGCTGTGTTTAAGGTGCAACCACCAAGAATGTTACACAAAGTGAGACAATTCTTAGGTGTAAGATATTCCGCGAAGTTTATACACAATTATGCTACTATTGTCTCAATTAACAAAAAATAATATTCATTGGGCCTCGGGCACATATCAGCAAGAAGCATTTCAAGAAGTGACCTGATTAAGCCTATTTTATAAATATTTGACAGCAATATCAGACAGCATGTTGTGTGTAATTTTAGTAAGAAAACTACAAGTAATCAACACCGACATCACACGAACGAATTATAAACAATGGCTGTAGTGCATGCAGTAAATTATTTCTGAGTATATCTGCTGTACATAAATGTTAAGGTCGTTACCGATTACAACGCATTACAGGTAACATTTGCGGAAAAGGATACTCTTTCACGTATCAGTAGTTGGTGGCCAGAAATTCAGGAGTCTACCTTTGCGACAGTCATAAAATGGAGTGCGTGGAATACTTTGTTTCCAGATCCACAGGTGTATAACCCTTTTTCGAAATGTTACCTTGCCTGCCTCTCAAATTTTACATAATTCAAGTTTACCGATTATGCACAGATTAACAGATAATTTCCAAAATGTCTTTTCTACATTTTTGCAATTATTCAATCCGAGCGATTTTTTGAATTTACCGAAAACAAATGTTCAGTTACGAGAAGAGTACTCTTTTCCTCTTTAAGTATACTCATGTTTTTACGTTGCAACAGCATTCTAGATGCTAAAATATTTGTAAAAATTGTAAGTTGTCGAACAAAAATTCAGCTATCGTTCTGAATTGTTAACCAGTACAACAACAACTTTTCCAAAAGAAATTGGATCTCCCCAATTTCAATTTGGGCTGTCTTCGCAGTTACCGTAGAGTTCCTTTATATGATCCCATTAAATTTGACTTGCAATATAACTTCATTACTAACTTTGTGCATTTAAGCAAAGCTTATGAAAATTTATCGTCAATTTATATCAGGAAAACTGTTAAACTGTTATCTACGTACCTTGAATACAAGGTACGTTCTTCCAAAGGCAAGTACATAAGAAGATATAAATGACACTGATTCGAACTCGTCCATTCTTGTAAAATTTTAGTAAATCCGCCGGTACCTCCGCCATTTATCAGTTTTTTTATCAGCCAAAGTTTTAAATCTACCTATCGTTGAAAATTTGTCCGCAGAAAGGAGAATTTCCTGGTAAAATGGAAAATCGATAATCATTTTCGACAGCTGCGGCACAACTTTAAGGGCAACTTTCGTAATATATTAGATTAACCGGCCACCTTTAAATTCTGTAGGCGCAATAGCAGTCGAGGGACACTTAGCTTAAGCTGGTAACGATTTTCACATCCTTGACCTAATTCTGAATGACCTAAAACTCTGGCGAATGGCCTCCATCGCTTTCACTTTTAATGCGCTGAATGGGTAACATAATTGGATCGTTTTAAATATTTCTTTTGATATTTACGCTAGTACGATTAGACAACGCAAAGCACGATTTACGTTTGTAACAATAGCTTCCGTAAAATTAAATTACATCTAAAACATACCCGTAATAACACAATTCGCACAGCCAACACGATAAATTGGCCGTAGAATTTTAATGTTAAGGTGGCTTTGTGTGATCTACACAATTGATTTTATCAAATAAATATGATTATTTCATTATTTTTCATGTATTTTTCCAAATAGAAAATACAGAAGCAGTCAAACCTAGTAGTTGCTATTTCACAAAATTAATATCTTGAGATGAACACATTCAAGCTTGGACAACTATAGATAACTGTTTGCATCATTAATAACAATGTTAGTATTACCTGGCATACGATTTAAGTGGTATTGATGATTGAACTGAAGTACATAGGTACGCATCTCTCAAATTTTTCATAAAAACATTAATTTATCAACACTGGTACGTTTTACGAAATTGCTTACCTGGTAAGCCAGCGAGCGGCCACATTAGTGCTAATGCAAATAATCACGTACGACTGTCGAACACTTTTGTCGCATTAATACAAACAACAACGCTGATTGTGCGTGAAAGCAACATACTGTGGCGGACAAAAAGTAGATACAATGTCAATATTTAAGAAAATATTGTACAATGAAATAACATTGGGTTTTCAAAACGAAAATAGTAATAAAGGAGCTAAATATAAATTAAAGGAATGCTAAGTAAAGATTTAATAAAAATAAAAAGAAAGCGACTAGTTCTGCTTGGACAAAATAATAGATATAAGTTACGTAAAAGTCATAAAAGTATTGCAACAAATATAGCAGGTTCTAATAATTAAAAAAGGAATACTGCGAATTGTGCACATCTGCCGACTTATTTAGAAATTTCTTAATTTTTATAAACTACTATAACTGACAGGATAGTCTGTTCTGTTATCATTTACAAATACATTACTAAATCACGGCTATAATGATAATAGAATGACGGAACGATGATGAGAACGTCGTAGAGAGTAAATCTCAACTTATAACCAGCCACGAGCAATCTTAAGTATTTCTGACATGAATAAAAGCGAAAGAAGGGAAGATGGTAAGGACAGAAGAAAAAGCAAGACAAAGTCTTTTAAGTATTTAGAGTCTCAATCTCTTGACGTTTCAGCGCTCCTCTCACACGACACGTTCTACTGCCGCTTATTCTCTCAAAGAAGCATTTGACTCAGTTTCTCAACGTCCCGGTATTCTCCCTTGTCGTTTCGAAGTTTTCCTCTTTAGACGACGACTTTAATGCAAGTCGAGTATAAGTTGAGGAGTTGCTTTCCAGTTTTCCGGGGGAAAATTTTCTTTCCTCACAGGCGGGGGTAAGGTTATTTTTAGGAAAGCCCTTCGCTTGACAAGTAGCAATTTAATAAACAAAAATGAAAATAAAAATGTCAAGAGCGTTCCCAAGCTGCAAGAAAGAGCAAAGGGTACTTTCCATCCTCTTGATAGTTGATATATTGCTCCTTTGGTCCTAATCTGTCATACGTTTTCTATAGATTTGTATATGCGTAGACTCGATATTCATTTATCTTTCCCATGAGTTTATCTCGTGAAATAGGCTGGTGTATTGGTAAAGTTTAGGATTCTGCGGAAACCAAAGATACACGGTTTTATATATTTACGTATCCCCTAGATCTACATGTCCTGATAATATGCGCAAAAAACCAATATTGATAAAAATAAAGATTTTTTATCTATCTTTTTGTTGTTGTTGCAAAGGTTCTTGATAATACTTAAATTATTTCAATTATCTTTTTATTACTACCTCGAAACATCTGAATTGTTCGTGCACAATTGTAGATTTTCTGATTTTAAAACCAAAATGTCTAGCCAAATAAAATCTTATTGATTCAAGGTATCCTAAGATAATGGAAACTCCCAAAAAAAAAAAAAAAAACAATATATTTATTTATTTATATAATTCATCCTTGAATACTACATATGCATGTACAAAGGCATTTACACATATAAATCTACATTTGAAAATCCTCAGTGCGATAGAAACGCTCCTTAAGCAGGTAGGTCTTTAATCTTTTGAACGCCGGTTCGGTGAGCCCACATACAGAAGAGTGCAACTTATTATATAGTTTAATTCCAATGAACGTTCTGCCCGCTGCCGCATTTCAATGCTGTGACGTCACGTAATTGCGAAAATGTAAATTCTAATTAAATTTTGAGTGATGCGTATGTACATAAGCCGAATTATAAAATATTACCAAACACGGAAATTCATAAACCATTACAAATGAAACTAAAAACAAACTTTAGAAGAATGAAAAACAAAGGAAATATAAGCAAAGACAATGAAAAGCAACTCGTTGTAGTTACAATAAAAGCTCCTGAATAGTGTGATAAGCTTTACTTAGATATATTGTCGCGAATAAACGCTTTGCTTTTACTTTTACTTTTAGAAAGACGCTAACTGGACTTCCACTGGTTTTTTGTTGTCTGTTATTGTTATGTAATTATTCTTCGGTGACCGGTGTTCTCGAGCTGACCGAGCGTCGGGACAATCGCTGTGTAAGATTATATTCTCTCGGTCAATTCGAGGACGTCGGATTTTGACGCTCCCGATCAAACACCGGAAGAACAATTAGTAGTAGGGGCTAAGTAGATTATAAATATAAGTAGTTTTGTTAGAATAAAGGACTTCGGGGGAAGTTCCCGAACCTCTTCTTGGAGTCCTTCAACTTCAACTTGGTCTTGACTGGTTTTAATAATTAATATTATATTAAATTAATAAAGGAGTAGAGTGAAATTAGAAGTTTCATTGTCTTAGAATGGATACCTAAACTGCGCGCCTAACAGGTAGGTGGATGTCTATGTATGTTTCTCTTAGCGAGTATCTACCCCGAACTGCCCCTAGGACGGCAATCCTTGACACTGTTTAACTTACTTTTTATAGTTGTCGGGTTGACTTTTGTATTCAAATTCAAGTTTTCTGTACATATACTCTAAACCCTTATTCGTAACTTGTAATTCAGTTTGTGGCAGATGAAAGTCGTTTGTTCGTCGGGTGTTGTAATGGTGCACGTTTTGGCTTGCTGTATAACTGTTTTTGCTTTATTTTAAGGAAGAGCTTCCAAAATCTGGAGGCACAGCAGCATCAGAATTCTTAGAGATGCGAAAATTGGCTTGCATGAGTATGTTGTTCGTATCCCAACAATTATTCTTACTAATTGTTTTTGAGCAATAAATACTGCTTTCGCAGACGTCGAAGAAATATGCCACAAGTTAGTTGAGATTGTAGCTCTAAATAATATAAGGATATCAAAGTTTGTAACAGTAAGGTGTTTTTGAAGCTCCTAGAGAAATAGATTTTACTCTGGAGTAAGCTAATTTGTTGGAATATTTAACTAAGTTATCTCGTGTGTAAGGTGTTGAACAACCAAATATCTTTTAATTAGATAATAATATTCTTCCTATGAGAAACAATAGTAATAAGACTACTTTCAATTGTACGTCTTAGTTAATCTTACAAAAGGTGACAATTTAATTAAAGCTTTTTCTAAAATATTCTTCTTTTAACGACAATTTCCTCAAATAATCCCAGAACGAACAACGATGTGACCAAAGCATTACAGCGAAAGATTGAGCATCTGTCTTCATTTTCTCGAACTGTATTGAATTAATTTCCCCAACGATTTATAACCTCGTGAAATTATTTCAAATCCTCTTCCTCTTTTCATTCGAGGTGACAAAATTACGAAAGATAAAATGTCTGATTTCCTCTCTGTCGCCTAGCAATTTCTAGCGTTGCCTTCCACATCGACACAAGCCACGTCACCTCGGATTAGTGTCACGATGGGTATTAATGAACGAAAGTCAGTTTTATTTAGAAGCCGTTTCTTTTTCTCTTGTAAAGAAATACATTAATCACATTTTGGGAATCTATTTAGTTAAGTAAACGATTCAAGGCAATATACCGCTGATCGAGCGAACCGGCAAATATACAGGATAGGAATAGGTGATACAACTTTCTTTTAATGCACTAAATTGTTACTATTATGCTGCCGAATACCATTAATTATTGCGGTATTTGATATTTGCTTAAAGTAAAATAATTAACGGCATTAAACATTAGTGGCGCATTAACGGAAAAAGTTACTCCGTTATTAACGAACCCCAATACAGATGCCATAGGTTAAAGAAGAAAAGTTGCAATTTGTTTTTTTTTCTTTTAATTTCGAATGTCATTTGTTATTGGTTCACTTTCTTTTCGACTTCATAACAAACACAAAATCTTGCAACTTTGCTAAATTTAAACATACCCTCTATCTCAAATAATAAACGAGCTCCCTTTGATGACTATATTGAGATGTACTATATTGGTATTAATGATTTGATGAGGCAAAATGTCAATGAAATCTCTGTACTCAAAGAAAATTAACATGTTTAATATCCTGTGATTCCTTTAAATGTCTTCGCTGTTAAAGTAAGCTTTAGGAGACAAAGATATTAATTATTACTATTGCTATTACAACAATGCTTCTTTGCTTTTACGTGAAGATATAACAGACCTTTTAGCACTCACCTTCAATCAACCGAAATTTTGTTGAACGTTGCTAGAATCTGTGTATAAAATAATTATAGAAAATACCTTGGAGCGGTACTGAAATTACTTTGGAAAACGAGGCAAAGTCATAATTCCGTAACTACAGGATGATAAGAGTGTCAGACAAACAAGGGACACTTTAAATGGAATCGTATTTTAAAAGCTTGAAGCCAAACTCGTCTGCTAACGGATATTACATCCTTTGTAGAAATTTATTTTCCGACCTTCGAAAGGACATCCTAACAAGTAAATATCATTTCAAAGAGAAGGCGCTGGTATTTCAAAAGATACATTTTCCACGAGAAAGATAAATCACTGCTAAGGGTGTTATTAGCATTTTATTGAGAGACGCTCCAATATTTTGCGACTGGCGTGAACAAACATAATGTAAAGTTACTGTATTTCCAGGATTATCAGGAAATATATGTCATCTTAATTGGGATATCAGAAATTCCCTCTGACGAATTCGTTAGTTAATAAAAAAATTCATATATATGACATATTCTTTGCAGGATTTTGCACTCAGAATAAACACTAATTGTAGCCCGCTGATATTTGTGGGCAATGACGGCTCGTGGTCATGTTTACGGGATGGTCATATTTGGACATATGGGACAAAATATAAATGTATCTGATTTTATACTTATATATGTATACATGAATATACCATATATACAGATTGCTTTCTATGGTTCCTCTAAATGCGCTCTGCCTGTTGCTTGCATATGGTGTCCTTTAATAACCCTTATAATAAGAATCCATGGGCGTAGGTTGGGAGAACGTGTCAACTGATTAACAGATCCTTGGGTTCCAATTCATTTATCTGCACAGATATATGTTAACTCCAGATTTCTCTGCATAACAGATCCAGATCTGTTATGCTCCAGATTTAAATTATCATTTTAACGAAGGTACAAATTATAAATTTAAAATATTTTATCAGTAGTTTGAAAATATTATTGGGAGGTCGTTGACTAATGGAGCTAATAAAGAAGTCGCCGCAATTTGTAGGGTAATGTGTGAAGCGAATCGTTTAAATTTGTCCATCAACGTTGTACAACAAGCAAGTTTTTACTCTGCTTCAAGATGAGTCAAAAGAACAATGGCCAACAATGACCAACAACCAGCCACAAGAAGTATGCTTCATCTTGGACATTTATTTCAGTGACTTCTTCTAACGATATTAATATCGGAGCTTATATGATAGTGATAATAATAATAATAATAATAATAAATCTATTATCTTCACAACAGCGTAACTAATGTACAATAAGCAAGTTTCAATAATTAACTATAAGAAACGATGATATTAAACAGTAAAAATCGAAGTAGATGAATTGAATACTACGGATTCATCTATTGAAACAGTAATTGGACAAAGTATGGTTATTCCGAAAACCAAAAATAGAAGAACAAGAAAAAAAGAAATTCCATTCCGAACAAAGGAGACACAAAAATCTTACAAAAAAGACTCGAGCGACTTGAAACAGGAATCGAATACCTAAAATTACCTGATCTAAAACAACCGAACACAAAAAGTAGTGATAAACTAACGATAAATGTTGTAGTAGATAAATTGAATACTACGGATACATCCACTGAAACAGTAATTGAACGAAGAAATGCCATTCCGAAAAAACGAGAGACATCACGGTAGTGGGAACAGCTATGGTCGAAGGCGATAACATCACGGCTGATCGCCGATTATGGGTGTACGTTAGACGGTGCAGATCGGACGACTCCATGCATATGTGGCCCGGACATCGCTTTGAAGAGTCGAACATGGCAACGAAAGGAAAAATTGCGGCATTCAGAGCTAAGTGCTGATTATGAACTAAAGGATGAGATCTATAGCACTTCACTTTGGCCAGCGTATATCTTAGTGAAGCGTTTCTGGTTTTTTCGACAAAGAAACGGTTGCAGAGCAGCGTGTTATGAAGTTATGTATTTTAAATAATTAGCACGGAGACCAAGGTAAAAATATAAAACAATTTATATTTAAACAACCTTTTTTTTTCTTGATTTTTCGACATAATTACATCTTCAATAAATTAAAAGAAATTTCAACTTCAGTTTAACGGCTCTCGTTCCCTGGTCAGGCGTGCTGACGGTCTCTTATAAGGAACGAATCACCTAAAATACATAGATCTATAATGCTTGCAAATATCATCTTGACAACCATATTCCTAGGTGTCAAGTACACCAATTTAATATATATACCGGGTGCCTCAGATCGAAGATAATTTTTTAGAAGAAAGGAAATTCTAGGATAAGAAATGTGTGTGTGATGCTTTCTAGCGCATCTTATGGTATCAATACAGGAGGGTACAGGAATAGTGCAATGACAAAAAAAATCTTTTTTTAATGGCACGTGATACTATTTATCAAATACTCTGACTTTCCTTGTTTTTCGCTTTACATTTACCTATTTACGTCTCATTTAAACATTGAATAATATCCTCTTAAAAAACAATAAACACACTCCGCTGAACGCTCTTTCAGAAAAGAAGTAGCTATGACTACCATCGGAAGAAATCAATGCAAAAGCTAAACAACCATAGCCGCCACTTAGGTATCGTATTTAATCGGCTGTCGTTTATCATTAGCCTTGTTGGTCACAAGAAAATGACGTTTACTTTCGATACTGGACCATATTTTCCCAATGTTATTCTTACGAGTGAAAATTTTTTATCTCAAAATTTGCTAGAGCCTTCATCGGAAATTGAAGATGCTTCACCACATAATAGTGCAGTAATTACAATCTTTTTAAAACGCACGTTTCAAGATTCTTATATTGGCAACAGACGTCTTTTAAGATGGCCAACTTGATCTCTGAAAATTTGTTTCGTTGGGAAACTTGTGGACTACCTGCATTAATATCATAAGAAATACATTTCCTTCCCTAAAATTTCTTCCTAAAAAGTAATTTTCTTCCATTTAAATAATATCAGCTGTGCAGTAGAATCTGGGACACCCGATATATGTAGGCTTTCGCCAAGTTTTTTAAATTTATTGAAACATAAGGTACGCTATTCTCCGCAAGAGCTATGTGATATTTAGCGGTAATAGATACTGTTATTGTTATGTGGTCGAGCAATTAACAGCTTTCTTCCAATTAAATCTGAAAGTTAGTACCACGTAAATGGGAATGGCATGAATTGTAACATATTTGTGTTAATAACTTGCACAATTATGAACACAAAAATCTCCATATTTTAAAGAATATTAAAAGCTAGAGTCTATTTATAGCACACAATCGTAATAGCCAATTTTTGACATGTTTCTAATATTTATCTTTATCTTAAACATTTTTACAGTGGCTTATTTACACCAGACAAAAGTAGCCGAAATTCATTGATAAAAGGTTTGATTTTCAATAATGTAAAATACGTTTTACTGTTTTTTTTTTATTGTTTTTTTTTACTGTTTTTATACACAAATTAGCAGAAACAACAACATAGTTGTTGCATCAAACACGTCTTAAAATTGAATTGGGAATTCAAAAATATAGCAATATATAGTGTTCAATTTAAAATAACAATGTGAATGGTATGCTACTTCCGGTATAAGCGGAAATGGTATATTACTAAAATATTTTAGTTCAATAGCATATGTTGCCCTTACTGTACTAGCAAGTCCAATATATAATCTTTCATATATTAATCGATGCAGTTCCGGCTGAGATACCCAGTATATTAAATAGAATTCCCATAAGTGATACCAATTTTAGCTTGGCCTTTCAACATATAACTTCGTAACTTGTATTTTAAATCACTGGAAAACAATATTTTGTGTAGAATAAAGCGAAGCACAAAAGTTAACTGAGATAAGGTAATGATTATTTCGAACAAAGCTCTTACATGCAGCTTTTTTCAAAATATCTAGCTTTTTTCAAAAAGAAAACAAAACGCATGGAGGTAACGGGAGTCAAGCATTGGGCGAAAAGCGTGGGCGGAATCAATAACGCAAGGCCCCACTTCGATCCAAAAAGAATCCGTCGCCTTCAACGAAACGATGATGAGGGACTTAGAATGAATGCGCTGACCGTCTCCCATGAAACATTGCATCCACAGACTCCACGCTGAAGCATTATATGGATTTAAAAGCGGTTCCTTTTTACAGTTTATTCCAGTGGTTCGCATCGAAAACATTTTTCTTTATGGTGCAGATAAAGACTTAGTACCGACGAATGGCTGTGGCAGTTAAAGAACGATAAAAGTTGAAATAGTAGGCGAAGTCGACGTGACAATTGTTTTTCTATCGTCGACAAAGTTACGAGATAGGTGGTTCCTGTCAGATACTTCCAAATGGAAAGGCGGTGGAGTTATATGAATTGCAGATAAAGAAACAATTTTAAACTTTTATATACTTGGTAATATAAAGGAATCCAAGTTGAAGCTGATAAATGGTGCTAAGAAGACCACAATATTACGTCGCAAAACTTTTGATATTGAACCAATTTGTTTCTGGCATTTTCGAAATCATATAGTTCTCTAGTCGAATTGCAATATTATTTAAATGGGATAAAAATTGAAAATTCCAACAATCTAATACTTCACTTACCACTTATACAACGGAAGCAATACGTTAAGCTGCTATTTATCAATAATTTTGGATCATTGTGCTCCATTGACTTCACCACTTTTAACCGATTTGGCGTTTGTTGGTAACTATACCGCACAACAGAGATAAAAATATAACCGATGCTTCACATAGAAATGTATTTACAGCGCACAGATTTATCAACAATTTTGAATTATTGTCTGTGTGTATATGTGCTTTGTTAAATCGTAATTTATATTGTACAATTTGTTTGTATAGAAGAGTTATATCAATATTGCAACAATATTTTTAATTTCTGTGAAGTTATATAACAAAGGGATTACTTAATTCGAAAACTATAGATTAAAACCATAGAGAAACAAACATAAAATAGGCAAAAGACAAAACAAGAAAAAGCTTTAAGTAACATTCACACAAATAAGTTTCGATTGGTAAATATCTCCTTTTTAAGAAATAAATGGTTAAAAAACTTCAATCCCAAGTTAGTTTTCAGTGTCGGATCGTTGCCACACGCTACCCTTTCAAATTTCCCGTGGATTCATTGTGAAAAGATTCCGCGATTACGTCAAACACTGTTCAATTGATTCTGGAACTGTATTTTAGGAGGCTTTCTAAATTTTGCATGTGCATTTTAAGTCCCATCGTGCTATTAGCACCTCCCTGCTAACTTCTGTTTGGAACGAGACAAGCAACTGGTATGTAACGATGAATTCAACTAATTAGATGGAAATTCGTTTACTGAAAATAGTTACTACAATCACGATATCTTGCTTTTGATCTACGGCAAACGCTAGTTACCGAAATTCATTGTCTGTGCCGTCCAATTTTCTATAAAATTTTGTAACAGATCGACATTAAGCTGAATTTTCGTTGGGTTCAAGTTGCGGCAATAACACACACGCATGGTATAAGATATAAGATAACGCATATATTCTATCATCTAATTATGTTGGGTAACAATATTTTCTATTTTATTAAATAAGTTAAATACAACTGCATTCATATCTTCGTAAGTCTGTGGATAAACAGATGCGAAGCAGAGTTTGGCATAATCTAATCAATTTTCTAATCTAATTGATTTTGTGATGAAATGACATGTGCAATTACAGGAATATTCGTACTCGTATTCGTATTCTTGACTTTTAATTCGTGAACAGCGGCGTATAGAACCACTAGGGCACGATGAACAGAAGTTCGGTAGAACGCTAAGTGCTGCAGCATTCAATTATTATTAAATTCTTTGACAAACGATAATTACCTACAACAACAAAAATTCTTCCTTAAAATATAATACACAATAATAATTAGACTACTACGATAAGAAAAAAAACAGTGTTTTTGTTATGCATGTTCACCTAAGACCTAAAAATTGATTCATAAATTCACTTTCAGCACAACGCGTTTCCTGAATTTTCAATTGCCAAGCTGGTTTGATTTCGGACGTGACGCTGGCAAAAGTGTCAAGTGCAAGGGTAGAAGCTCGTGCACTTGACACTTTAGCTTTCCAAAGGTTTGTAGTATCGTCGAGTAACGTTTGAACATTTTGCACTCTGCTTGAGCTGCATGCAAATATTGGACCGTAATCAATTCAACTTGAGCTTTGACACTGTTTTGATGGCAGGAGTCATCAGCAATTGGGTTTTCTCCACAGACAACAGAATCTCAAGATTCTGCCCCCTCGGAACGCTGTTAGTGTCTTCAACCATTGCTGAGGCTACTGGATTTCGGTATATACCTAAGGTTCTGGAAACGATATAATAATTTCTCTTGACCCGACTTTCAACGCAGGAAATTTACTTGTTGTGTTAGGAGGACGTTTTTATCAAATATTTTATCAAATATTTACATCTTCATTTTGAGATGTAAAATATTGTTACTTTCCAATACTTGTACCTCATTGTTACTTTTGGTATTTGCATCCGTTACTTTATAGTCGGTACAGAGTAATCGTTTGTAGTGTAGTCAAAGCAGGTGGCATAGGTACACGAATACTACCGTGGGATCACAATACTCGCAATTAGATTCGAATCCACCATTTCTAGTCGAGGACATTTTTATCCCCAGTAGATCTTGTCAATGTATATGGATCCTGTATTGTGATTAGTTGAATGAAATGCTTGCGTAATTGGAATTTTATAGAAGATGCGAGGAAGAGGAAACAAATTTGCATGTAATGTGCATATGTGAGGAACTAGATGTACTCAATCAATCCAGTAATTCAATCGCGTACTTCCCGACAGGCGAATACAATTTTGCTAAATCTATTTTGCGCGAATTATACATCAATTACAAGATTACGAATAATTTCGCACGTGTGATTATAACTATAATCATTTCGTCACAAAATCAATAATAATTTGCATGATTACGACCGTAATCATATTCAGCGATTAAATTATGCCCAACTTTAACGTAAAGCTACAGGAAAAATATGTCAACACATCAGTTCCACGGGGAATCCTACACATACCTACTACATTTTAATTTTACTTTTGTTCGACAGAATCAAAACCCAGATTGACAAATTGTATATTTATACATCATAGAACACGATCATTTTGAAGCCACACATATATATGTATATAATGATGAAGATCTTAACAAAAAGATGTGTATAGGAACAAAAACAATTTAGTTAAGCTAGACCATTGCCAATGTTTTTAAACTCCAAAAAGACGCTTTTCTCCACAGAAGTTATAGATATTAAAAACAATCATAATGTATCACAATCACACCCATATCTGAATCATATATGAAAAAGGGGTTTCAGTTAATAAATACTGTGCATTAGCAAAAGCAGTAAACAAAAAAAAATACAAAAGCACTAAGCAAAGACATAATAAACGAGGAAGCTAAGCCGTAGTATAGGGCAAACATTATTTTTTTTATCTTATATATTATCTTCTATTCCTAAAGGAATCTATTCCGTTATGCTATATAAAACAAATTTTTCTCATATGTAGATATAAAGGTAGATATTTAACGTAACGCAGTTGGAATACCGGCACTAACTCCAATATAGCTATGAATATTTTTCATTGTGGCACTCAGTATTCCAACGGAAAGAGATTTTATTAAAAATGAGTTTAATTAACGTATAGCTAAAAAGGTCAAACAAGAACTAACATCTGTGTTTTAAATTCTAAATTCACTAACTACGTTGAAAATCAAATTACCTTGAAGAAGGAATACCTCTTCAATATACCGAAGAAAACCGAAACTAATTAAAATTCGTACGTCTCATAAAGATTTCATACCGTCATCAATTCCACCTAGAAGTCAGTCTCTTTCCAAACAATTTAAAATTACCGCCATAAAAGCAGAACGCGTCCGAAGAGAAACCAATTTTGCTCATAATGTAAAACGATCTCTTTCCTCGGAAACAACAAACAAGTGGAAACAGATTGTCCTTCGGCTTCGAAGAAAAGGGTCTCATAAGCTAGACAATTTGAGATTTCCAACTAATTGGACCCTTCTTGACACCGATATCTTCAACTTTGCTTCCGTCAAGTGAAAAATCTCAGAATCTTTGTTAAATTTTCCGAGTCAAGACTATCGACATACTTTGCGTATTAAAATCTCGAAGTATCAAGTACAGCAAGGTCTAATACGTTACACACAGTGTGTGTAAAACGTATTAGACCTCGCTGTACTTGATATTTCAACATTTTAAAACGCAAAATTTTAAACTGCTAAATATTAGTTTTATTAAAAACTGATATAAATATACCGCGTTTTTATCGCTCCAATACATCATTTACTAACTGTTTAGGATTATTGCAGTGGCGATGGATGAGATAACGTAAACGGGGGTCGCGGACAACCATTCAATTCCCTTGTGTATTTTTCCTGCATATTGTGCACTTTGTACCAGGCAATACACGAAGAAGTCGAATCGTCGTGCGCGTCCTCTCGTTTAGGTCATAATTATTTTACTGAAGCTTCTGATGAGATGTACCATAATAAACAACTGTCCTCAGAAAGAACACTGATTGTATTCTGAAAACATCTGATTTGACAAATGCGTTTTTTAAACTATTTAAGGTAGTGCAAGCAAAATGTTTTGTAGAAAAATAACTTTAATTCAAAGAAATGACATACATATATCGCTGTTTCTTCCGTTAGTTGCAATGAGCCAATGACCGTTTGATTCGACCCCAAATTTTTAAAGTTTGCCATCGCTTGTAATGCTAGTTAAGAACTTGCGTCTTTAAGAATAGTGCTCAAATGGTTTCATATTTTTAGTGTACTTGTACTAGAAATAAATGTTAATGAATTTATTTCGATTAGCAATACCATCTATAAAATAAATCAATTAAATGTTTTCTCAATAGGTTTCAAGGAAATTACCAAACATTTTTAGTAACTTAGAAGTAATTTGTTAAAACGATTGAATCAGAGCGCAACAGATCACGGAACTTTCGTAGTTGCGAGTGCTTCCTAATCAAAGATCATTTATGGAAGTTGGATGATCTCATAGCAAGAGTTTTAAAACGGTACCCTAACCAGGTTGGGGTTAATAAAATTGGAAACATCTGCAATTCACAACCCTCCTGCAGCAATCGAAGAAGAAAGGCAATCGACATTGGTCTGATTCTTAAACGTTTCAGGAACAGAGAAAAACACAGAACTGACATTTATTTCCACTTTTGTATGTTTTCTTTCCGATAAATAAGCTGAGAACTGTAATCCTATATCAGTTTCTGGACCCTCAGGAAGAAGTAATTGATTTCCCATAAAAATCTGAACGGATTATGTTCGTTAACCAACCACTTACTGTATAAATACATCTTTATTTACATACCACATTGAATAAAGACGAATGCCACCTAAACCTATACCAACTGTACAAGGCGTTACAAATCCTGAGAGAGATACTATAGCTCAAAATATGCAGAAGAGCCTAAATAAACAGGGGCCCACCGTTTCGGAGTTACGGATTCCTATTTGCAGCATTTGTGCATATTTTCTCTTATCTCTTCTTTCGTCCGCAAAAACTTGCCGTTTTTGTTATCGTAGTTGACATAGGTTCTGTCAGGCACGTTTGTCTTGAACTTTTGGATTGATATTTTAGGCGACAGCTTCCGGTTGTTTTATCAAACCGACTAACAGGCGTCACTTTCCTAAATATTCTGCAGAACACAATGGGTGTTGTTTTAGACGACGTTCCTATGAACCAAAGGTAAAAATATGGTTCCAACCCGATGATGTTCCGGTGCATTATCCGATTGCTGTAAGAGAATATTTATATGGAGTTGCAACAACAACTAGATGAAGGTCAGCCAATCCAGGCCAACACAGGGACTTTCGAAAGAGTTCAAAGGTCCTTGCGACAGAGATGTCATGGTTGCTGTGAAATAGAGGGAGAGCACTTTGAACATCTCATTTAAGTCGTTGGCTTTGTTGTTTATTCTTAAATTGCATTGTTTGTTTGCCTGTAATAAAAGAAGTTGCGTAAACACAAAATGTCTCGTATTTTCGAAACCGTTCATTTGCAAGCTTAAGTTTATTAAGACTTTACAAATACCAATCTAGGTTCCTAACACATTTTTAACACCTTGTATACCGCGCGGCACCTATACTTCAACGTGGATAGAGTTATATGGATTTCATAATTTTACCAACTTAAGTAACGACTCCAACTGGCAGCGAGGAAAGGATATATTAAGCTAAACTACCGGACCATATATCTTCCACAGAAGTATTGTATGCACACAGTGTGCATGTCACTGCAGCAGTGGCGACAATATAGGGCAGCTGTTATATTATATTCGAACATTAATTCAGCTTATTGCTATATAGAGTTAGCTCTGCAAAAATAAATTGCAGACGACACAAAGCAATATAAAAATTGTGTAAATTTTATTAGTTCATTTACGACATACGTATACAGCGGGAAATATCAACAGGTCTCAAATGAAATCTATATTGAAGCAGTTAAATAAATTTAGTGCAGGAACTGTGCGCGTAAATTTGCGATAAAAATAAGCGTTTACAATTTTAGAAATTGTTGGAGAAAGCAATATTACAAACTTAGCGTAAGTGCTCTTCAAAAACCGATAATTCTTGCAGAATCCATTTGTAGAAAATATAGAAGAATGAGATGGACCAAAATTCAAATTTCCACAACCACAACCACACATATTTAACTAGATAAACGCTAATTTATTCTTCACTTCCACACATACACATAAATACATTTCCCCAAATAAATAACACATTTTGTAAGTATTTCCGATTTGAGATAGGTAGCACTTTATTGCAAAAAAAAATTTCTATAAAGCTGGTTTGTCACTGCATAAATTCCTACGATTTTTAATTTAAATTACAACTGTCTGCTTTAAGACAAATACAATTAAGATGACTAAATTGTAGATAACAAAATCGACTCTCACAGGATCCTATCGGCCAGATAGTGCATTTAAAGTTACTAACGTCGTATTTCCGCGGTCATCTGCAAGATCACGTACAATTGAGAGACTCTGATTAAGTTAATAAAAAATTCACTCAGTTCAAGGATAACATTTTCGGAAATTAATTCAGAGTGAGAAAGAGGTAACCGCGGAACAAAGGGATATTCGAATGGATTGTATGTGGTTGTGGAGAAATGAACGGAAACTGTGCAGATCGTTTAAATCTAGAGCTTTAGGTCAAAGAGAGTAGGATATTATATAATGTCTCCGGGAACATTATATGGTGTACTAAGTTAAAATAGTTACTGCTAGCAAAATTTATAGTTAAGGGCGATATCGGAGCTTAGTTTAAATTGTAAATTTAAAAGTGCACGACCTTGCTGTGTATATATTCTACATAGAGATGGTAAGTAACTACCACAATTCTACTGCCATTCCAAAATACAATTAGAAGATTCCCTCTATTGCATTTTATATTAAAAACTTTCATTGGCGAATAGTGTAAATAAACGAAAATGCGCCAAAACACAAAGACCTCTTACATAAAATATCAGGATATTGCACTATACACAGAGCTTGCATTTAAATTAAATAGTCAAAATTATCAGTGTAAACAAACTCACTTTGCTCCTATTTTCAATATTAAAACACTTAAAATAGTATACGTATAAAAATTGAAGAAATCTGGTGCAAAAAGTAACTGAGCAATGTCGAAAATACATATTTCTAGAAATTATGCAGTAAAATAACTTCATCCTGTAGTTCACAAGGAGATTCCGATTTTCCGCATAATCCTTTTAAGCTGCTTTATCATACAATTAGCGCGAATAACATACGAAAACGATGAATCAAGCACTTATATTTGTAGTTTGCACTTACTTAAATATGTAATGCAAGTAAAATTGCTTGAAAAGAAGACCATGCACATGTTTTCTTACACAGTGCAGACATCTACATTAGTATGAACAAAATTCTGAAGAAGAGCAGCTCATAATAACTCTTACTAATGGATTCATCGCCGTAAACACCTATGTTACGGGTAGCGACTTAAGTTTTATTAAAATTTTACATTTTTTACAAAATTTTACATTACTACTTTCGTAAACTTTGACATTTGTTACAGTGACAACACTGAAATCGTCCAAATAGTTTGTTTATTGTAAGCGTTTAAAGAAGCAATCTTGTGAAAAAATTTGAAATTTCAAGTGATACCTTACGACTTTAGTAAAAGCATAACAATGCCTTGGATCATTTCATTCAACATTTGGTAATGAAGCTCCATCAGAAAACACTGTTTACAGATTTTCATCGTGGTCGTGCTTCGGTCAATGATGACTTTCATGAAAGTCGCCCAAAATCGATTGTCGCTCCAAAAAACAATGAAGCTATGCGCAACATGGTTGAGGAGGATCGACATGTGACCTACCGTATTATAGAAGCACCCTTGGGGATTTTGATTTCGCATATTTTGACCCAAGCACAAAAAAGTCTCAATTGATGTAAAGAAATGCTCAATTCAACAGAGGAACTTCAAAATCCGTCTACAGCATCCTAACAGGTAACGAAACTTGGATATATTTGTATGAACCTGAAACTAAGCAACAATTAACTGTTTGAGTGTTCCCAAATGAATTGAATCCAACAAAAATTGTTCATGCACGAACGCACTCCAAACAGCAATTACTTGCTTCTATCGTTGCTTTTTTGCTTCAGAAAATCAAATGCAAGGGATAAATAGTATACAACAACTCACCTCAACAGGCCGTTGAAGGGTTCAAAAACCATGCTTTAGAAATACCACCTTCAGAGTGGAAAAAATGTTTCGAGGATTAGTTCAAATGCATGCAAAAGTGTATAAATCTTAATGGTGAACATTTTCAAAAACAATAAAACGATTTGTATCGAAATTTCTCTGTTTTTCACTGTTTTTGTAAAAATTTAAAAGGCACGTCTCATCTGTACGTTGGTAAAACAATACGAAATTCTTTTTTCATTTGACATACTAATACAAAATTTCCCTCTAAACAACAGTAATAATTAATAACGTCGTTGGCGTCTACAAACTGCATCAATTATGAAGACAAGGCAGATGAAGCATTGTGTCGTTTTTTAGAGGACAAATTGACTTTGTGGAAGTTTCCGAACATGGAAAGTTTCTAAATAATTTAATTCCATTTTAGAATAGGGCCATCATAAGTTCTACAAAAGCGAAAGTCTCTCTGTAATTTGGTTATTCTGTGGACGAAAAAAAAAGTTTTCTTTGTTTTCGTGTCCATTTAGCTTAAGCAATGATAAAAACCCTCTAAAAATTTTAACTCAATTATAAGAAAATCAATAAAGTTAGACAGAGCTTTGGAAACAATGCAATTCAAATAAAACTTCCTTGAAAGAAAAACGACAAAAGAAATTATACAGAAGAAGAACAAATTTCAAAAATAAACCCTCACGTGCAAAATACATTGAAGCGCCCATCATTGGCCGTAAAAGTTTGCGCAATATGACAAATACAAAGCCCGATTTAATGGGAATAAGTACAAGACAAAGACCCGAGAAAAAATAATGTATTCTAAGAGAATGCCAAGAAACTATATGAAACAACTGAATTAAATTACTGTGTCATAATATTATGTTTGCCATGTTTTAATGGCCTAACATGAAACAAAACCAGAATACAAGTATAAAACAAACAAAGACTAATAAAACAAGAAGAATGATTTCGAAAAATTACTTCGAGCAAAATCTCTAAGCGAAAGAGAATTTATATTTTACGAAATATACCCAAATCCCACAGGATTATTTGAATGATACTTGAGCACTCTCATAAAAGTAAGTGAAACACATGTACAGAAAATTTTAAGAAATAAAAGTATGGTGCCCTGTAATTATATTGGTGACATTCTTAGTTTAAGTTGAATTTTAAACTATTTCGATAGTGTAAAATTGTATAAATACAGAGTTAACTAAGTTAAAACAATGCAACATAAGCATAGCGTACAAAAACGAGTCGTATACTTATTGATTTTTCACATTTAAAAACATGATATCTGACTTTGTTGTTGCTCCAACGCACTCAGTTCTGATCTAGAATAACGCAAGACGCACCAGTGTACCACATCACATCTTTCATTGTTTGCCGCGACCTTCGGGACTCATCTACACTGGGTCTTTAGGCCAACGCTGCACGTGCATTGTGTGTAACTATTTCGATAAAGCGCCAGTAGTGTCGCCGCGATCGCTTCTCTGCACCGACCAGGTGGCAGGAATCCGGACGAGTCGTAGGTCCGAACGCTCCTGCAACCGTACTGGTCGGCATTCTCCTGGCCAGATTAGTACGCTAAGCTCCCGTCTGCAGCGCCACTTCTCGGAAATGCGTCTAAAGGGAGAAACTATGTATTATATGAGAGGGCAAACGCATGAAAATGGTTTCATGCTATTGCCATATTTATATAAATGCACATATTTGCATTAGCTCTTCTGTCACTAACACAGAGCAAAGTGAACAAATATTTACGCCAGCTAATAATGGTGTCATCAGGTCGATTATTTCTTAACTAAAATTTTAAACAAATACTGAGGTGCCAAATATTTACTATGATGTTTGAATTGAAATCATACGGCGGAAATATCAGAATAAGTCTTCAAAAACAATTGCTTATGCTAGGCTATTGATTATTATCCAAGAAAATACACTGACCGCAATTAAAAATACATCACCAAAAAATTTTTGCAAAATAATGTTTATTATTTTCAAAAGTGTCTTTCATTTACATGTCTATAAATAGTGGTCATACTACTTATAAACATGTAAATAAAACACACTTTGACACAAAAGAAACGTAAATAAGATTCATTTAGGGCGTCTATGCTCAGGTATAGGTAATCGCAATAAAGGCGAGTAGCTACGAAACCTCAGACGCACTATTCGTCCGTAAATTATCTGGTATTCTACAACCGATAGCGTTCCACCACTGCTGCGCTAAGGTTACCAACTGAAACCGGTATTACTCAACCAAGCGCTTCAAGAGAAAATCTTCTCGGAAGTAGTCCTTCTGAGTGCACCTGAAGCTGCTTTACGCGGTTTATCTTGATTTGCAATTCATAAATTCCAACAGCGTAATACAGCCGAATGATTAGAATTAAGTCTACGTGTAATTTTCCCCAAATTGATACCGCCTTCTGTAACTAAATAGTGCGGCCGCGTTCGAAGGGGGTTAATTGTTTATAATGTGAACGCATTTCAATCATTTTTGTGCAGTTATCGAATTGTAACAAGTGTTCCTGTAAGAACATATGCGGAACATTTGGCTCTTGTAAATGTTAAAAAACAAACTAAACCAGTGCAATATGATAGTCACTACAGAAATACATTTATGTAATTTCAACAAAATACTCCGACAATTTAGGAGTGTGCATCTTTGCTTTGTAGTTGCACTCAAAAAAATAAACAACTTAGCACTATTATACTATGATTTCCAGGTTCAAAGCACGTAACATTCTCCATTCGAAATAAATATCTTCACCGATACAAGAATTAATAATGCCTTTCAGAAATTAGTAGAAACTCCAATTGAATTAATTATTACTACCACTAATTAACTAATCTAACTCTTTTGTGGCTCCCTCGGATCCAAAAGAGAAAATGCTGTGTGTGACAACCTCGTACTGCAGCACTGAACTAGCGTTCGGGTCATGTTCGGCCAGACAGTATGTTGCAGAACTTTTTATTAAGGAGGCAATGTGCCCACTCCATCGGTATGAAGAGTAAATCATAGTCCGCTCAATTGAAATAGATATTGAGTTTATTAATTTATAATTTCTTCAGTGCAGCCAATTACAAAAATTTTCCCTGATGCATATTCAAGAAAAGTTGATCAACTACGGCCCAACGATCCATGTTAGATTCAATAATGTAGATCTTTTGGAAAAAATAGGTAACATGAGGTAAGCAATTAAGTGGCTATAACCTTCAGGAAGTAACATGTTAGCTACAACTAGCTTTAAAATAATATGTCACCTTGTTTTATGGTTAACCTATTTCTGCATACAAAAACTACAATTTAATTGGTATTGCAAAATGGTTAGGCAACTCTTTTCCAATTAAAAGAACACCAGACGCTTCACATTTTGTATGAATTGTATTTGATATGGTCCAGAATCTTTAATAGTTTTCAAAACATATGGCGCCAAATGTGCAATACTGTATTAAACTTTGTTAAGGTACGTGCAGACTATTGGTGCGTGTGCTGAAGCAATTTATAAAGTTGTACTAATAAATATTACAACATAATAATTGGAACACATTGTATTAGAAACAAAGTTATTTTTAAACTTCAAGTGCTATTAAGCCTGCAGAAACGAGTTGCGCTTCACGAAATTAGCAGAGATTAGACAGATTCGTGTTTATTCGTCGCATGAGAATGGATTCGTGTTGCCTACTAGTTTCTCCGCGAATCGACAAAACACAAGTCTGTCTAGTCTCTGCTAATTTCGTGAAGCGCAACTCGTTTCTGCAGGCTTAGTCACAATTTTCTTTATCTTTTTGCATTATAAGGATTGAATTCTTACTTTGTTGCTTCTTTAACTTTATGTTGGAATTTCCTTTATTTCCATAGTTTTTGTAAGAAGCAATTGTTGGTTTTATTGTAAATAATGAATAGAAATACAAATATCAAATAGAACCGAGACCTTTACCTCTACAGCATAAATTTTACCAGAATTATACCAGAAATAAGTTATTTCAACAAATTGAAAAGAAAACTCAAACTAGAATATAAGTCTCCAGACGCTAAATATCGCAATGTAACTGGTAATATATTTTTGGCAGGAATTGCCTTTCGATATGCTTTAGTACGAAACCACGCATAGATATATTTGTACAGGGTGATATATAATAGGGAAAAAAGAATCGTCCTGTTCGCAAGTTGTTTAAAACAAAAAAAAATGCTAAATAAACAAACAAAGGTTAATTTTTTTTATTTACAGAACTGAAACAGATTTGAATTTTAATAAATTAGAGATGGTTAAATTAAATTACAACTACAAAAATAAATAATTAAAAAAAGAAACAAATGAGTATGTAAGAAAATATTGCCTATAATAGTTATTTAAAATGCCCTTCTTGAGCTCGAATACAAGCATAATACCTACGAGCCATTAAGTCGTAAACACGTGCTATTGTTGCACCATCTTGACGAATTTCGGGAAAATGTGCATTCAACCATTGAGCTACGTGTCTACCGTGTTAAGCTGGGCGGCATCCTGTTGAAACCACATTTGTTGAGACGATCAAAAAGCGTTTCATCTAGCAAAGTTCCAAAGTGTTCCGCTTTTAGCCAGGTATTGCAAAACTTATAATTCAGACAGTTCTCCATTCTCCGATTGTCTAGCAGCGTATGGATTTTGAAAACTCCTTAAATGGTAATTGTAAATGCTGTCAATACCATCTCTAGTAAATTTGCCCTCATCTGTCCATAATATTTTAGTAAAAAATATCGAACCTTTGGTAATTTTTTCTAGCAACCAGGTACATACGCTGACCCTGTTCCACTTGTAGCGCTTGAATCCAATAAATGTGATGGGGGCGTAAGCGTTAAGGATGTAGTGTTCGCCATAAAATAGACGAGACTGCACTGCAATCCCCAGTATCAGTCCTCACAGTCAGATAGTCCAGCACTGCATCAACCACATTTTCTTCGATGCTTACGTTATTCTCTCTAGCGTGATTGCTTCGATTACGTGGAACAACAAGTTAACCAGTTTCTCTGAGTAACTGGAAAATACCGCCGAAAACTCTTGTGAGAAGGTTAACATCAATCAAGAAATCTTCGGCGATACTCTTTAGATGCCTAAAGATCGTTACCACCATAGTACCCATCCACATAAAGAATAACTCCATTCTAAACTCATTCATTTTCAAAACTATCGTTCGTCGTTCGGCTTTTAAACAAAGGCCGCTACATTACCCAATCTAAACTAGGACCTGAACTAAACTCACTCATTTTGAGAATTGTCAATTTCATATTTTTAAATTATATTACAATATATTATGTTCATAAAATAAGCGGTATGAAAAAACAGAGTCTGCTAAGTTTCACTTTCTTTAAATATTCAAGTAAGAAAATTAAAGCTATTGCCCATGTGCCATCATCTCTGGTTTCATCTTACAACGATATCATTATGACATAACACAGGAACTTGACAAAAGCATAAGCCAGCTCAAAAACAGTTCCCAAATCGAATAAGTAGCATACTTATACCAAAATACCTGCATTCTCTTACCTACATCTCGACGACGGAGTAAGTAATACACACAATGAGCATATTTAATACGCTCTTTATCATGTTATTCAAGGTAATTCCTCCACCGCAATACTACAGACTTGCGCAAGATATGGTATAATTCTATGCTAGGTTTTCAGGAGGTCTAGCGGTAGGTGGTAGGTTGGCCCTACACTGCAAAGGGATGCGTAGATAAATTTCCTGGGAACGGTCTCATGTGTTTAAGCCTCGATATATTATTAAAACTGTCACCGATGTCTAATGTGTAATTTATATAAACGTTTCCGACTATAGCGATAGAATATTATGGTGTCCACCACCATCAAACATACACAGCGGTGACACTAATAATTGATTTATTATCAATGTACTTAAACGACACTTCTATTTTACGATAAAGGTAGGCACAGATACGGTGGTCAAGGCATTATGTGTCCACTGTTACCGATCGACAATAAATACCCTGTTATGTATTTATATTCTGTTATGTATTATACCCTGTTATGTATCAGAGGTTGAATTTTGAATGTTCTGTCTGGATTTGGGATGGAAGTCCCAAAAGGCTAATGACAAATTTTAACGAAACACATACACTATTATTACACAACCTTTTCTCCACTTCGTTCACAGTAGATGCATAAATTTAGCAACGGTACGAATCTTTTAGATTGATTGCTCGTTATAAAACACAAACATTACCAAAGAATATTCACTGTAGTCGCAATAATTTGCCGCTATAGATTTGAACATAAGTAAAATTACACTGAATCGGAATACTACTGAGGAATTTACCTATCTGCTGTTACAAACTGTTCCAAAAGATTTTTATTATGTAACCGAACTGGCAAGTAATCCTAAATTGATTGATAATTCTTGGTGTTCCAAAGAAAAGAAATTCGTTCAACTCCCTTGCGAGACAATAAATAAGATCCCGGAACCAAACTGGTATTAGCCAATAATGAAAACCTTGGAATTCTGCAGCACTAGAACACAGAAATACTTCACCTTTCCAACACCGTGGCAAGCTTTCATCTTCAACAGTAAAACGGAAGTGTCAGTTTAGTATTATTATCGAAGGTCAAGGGTAATGGTGAAGTGTTTCAAAGGTAATGCCAAAATAAGAATAGAGTAAAAAAAAGAACACAATTTCTGATTCACTAAAATTCCTTGCATTTCCTTCCAAAATAATTTTCCGTTACGTAAAACTAGTGTTGCGTTTCACTATTTAAAAAAAAGCTGAGTCAATCTACGTATAGCTATATCTTCTTGCAAGACAAGTATTTGCTGTAACAGTAATGCAATAATCTGTTGCAAGTTTTGTACTGGTGTTAGTATTAATTAATAAAATAATAGAGTAATTATTATTAATACGTCTAGATAAATCTAGTACATTAAAAAAATAAGGCTCTGTGTATGAAACTGAAATAATTACATAAAAAAAGCAATAAATACAACAATCTGTTGTTAATGCGATAAGATAATTTCGAGCATTCCTTGTGCTTTAACCTTTAAACGACGATCTAGACATTTCGCGGCGGCCGCCCTTTAGTCCCCAGACACACATGCCGCAGCTTAAAAAGGAGCAACATAAACCGAGTACTGTTTCCAAAAATGCTCCTTGCGCACGCCACCTCGTGGTAGCAGTCCAAGAACTACTCGAGAAATGGCTTGGGAAGCAGCAGTCGGTTTGTGTCGCTGCTTTCTAAACGGCAGGCATGTGTTTCTTGGCACTAAAGCGCGCCAAGAAATGTCTAGTTTGTCGTTTCGAAACGTTGTGGTATTAACCAGTTAGGCAAAAACATGCCCGTGGGTAGTATATTTTTTCTCTCCTTGCATTGCGTTTGCCTAAATGCTACAAATCAATACCACAAAGGAGCTACCTTAGCATTATTTTTTTGGTTATTGATTCAAATATACGTCAAAATTTCATAAATTATTGAATATTCAAAGGAAAAAAGTATATTAAAACAACTTTTTGCTTGTATTATTTTAAAATTAAAACCTTGGCATAATATTTCAACACTGTTCGTATGCTAATACAAATATGCCAACACGAGTTTTATAATTCCTGAAATAAAGCTATACATTCAGAAAATCCTCGGTAATAGCCATTGATCACAAAGGGATTTCCAAAGTATACCTAAACTTCTCAAAGCTCCCAGTTTGCTGACCGTGTTTCATAAATCTCCTAAAAAAGAAGAATCCGGAAAACTAGATTTGATATTACGCAGGTGGTACTTATACACAAGCGTCGTGGTCAAAATCGTATGCAAAATTCATTCCCCAACATATTTAAAGTTGCATTATATGCTGTATGACAGAGGGCGTGTAGCCAGGTTGGATTTCGTACTATGCGGCGCATCTGGTGAACCACTAATGCACCGCGATAAATCTTGTAGGGGTTTCTGCAAAAAGAATAGATCGGCCCAATTCGAATTTCTAACTAGGTATTTAGTGAAAAAAAAATGCTACTATTAGCAAGTACGAACTTTCTGCAATTTAGATACCTTTATACAGGATATATCACAATGAGCCTGACTTTTGATCCAATGAAAATTTACAAATTAACTTTAAAAACTAGCTCGGCCAAAATATTTGCAACTGCCGGTATCTGTCTTTTATACCGAAAGTAGTCGTCAACTTCCCTATTAACCGTACCATTTTTATGTTAGATTTAGATCCGGGTTAAATTAGATTATGCAATATACCCTATCCCCAAAATTTGATCTTACAGAGATATTGCATCTTTTCGAAAAGCTTGGCGTTACAGACATCCGATTGTAATACATCAAAAAATTATTCTGCTTGCTGGTGATGTTCATGAAACGATGTCCCCATAGTAATAGATAAATTTGCTAAATTATACAGGGTATGCCAGTAGGAAAGGAACAATGTCAGAGAATATTGAGAAATTTCGATTTTTCAAATCCTCTGAAGGGTATTACATTCTTATCAAAAAATAGAACAAAAATATATACAAGGAAATGCTATCTCGCTAAGGTTAATAGTTTAGGGAATATTTTGTGAAAACCTCCTTAATCTTATATATTGCGTTGTTTAATACCAACTTCAGTTTGCCATATTTAAAAGATTGAAGAAAGTTGTCAAATGTACTATCAACAACAATGGAAACAGTAGTGGCCTTCAGTACTAATTAGTCAGCATAATTATACCTCCTATCCATGCTACAGTACAATTATTTGAAAAATAACTTTAAAAAATCTTTGTTTGTATTAATAAACAAAAAAAAAATAGGCAGGAAGCAAACAAATGTACAAATGACAAAATAAAATTGAATACGTATTTCATTATTAGTAAATGTTCCAAAACACTACCATTTTCGTCCATACATGCGGTTATTCTTCGTATTAATTCCTCGTGAGTAGTACTTTGATCTTGATCAAAGTTCATTGAAGGTTCTTTTTACTCTGTCAATCATGTCATCTTTTGTACCAACCGGACTTCTGCATACATTTTTAATGTAACCCCACAAAAAAATCTAGTGTGGTCAAATCTAAAGATCGTGGGCACCTAAAAGGACCGTTTTAGCGATCCATCGATACTCAGACATTTCAGTAAGAATAGTCGATATGTAACGTGCCTTAATAAAAAAGTTGGTTATGGACAGAAGGAACTGAAGCGTGAAATAAAAATTTCGAATACACCATTAGATAAGAGACCGAAAGTTGTTTTAGTTTAGTCTGGTAAGATGCTGGAGGCAGAAGAAGAAAAGGTTTCCATTTGTTACTTAGAACAATGATTATTTCTTCCCGTAGCTAATATGTTTACCTCCTACTCTTAAATGAATGAAATTTATAGATTAGAAGAAACCAAATCTATAAATTTCACTATTCTTTTCCCACCATTAGATAAATAATTATAAGTTACTGTCTATCTCGATCAAATATACTTTCGGATTTATTGATTCATTGGTACATTACTGCTTCACTGGAATTGCAATTGGAATCGCAATTAGAATTTCTAGCAAAAAATGCTTTGTGTATTCTTCTATAACTCGGGCGACAGCGGTAGCACTTTATTCCCCGTTTCCTTCCCAGGCGACGCGCTAGAACTAAATAGTGCAGATTCTAATTATCGCGATCTAATTATCTGCTGTATATTAGGTCCCACTCCGCGTAGACATGGTGTAATTTAATATATAAATGCGGTAATCCGCAGCGAATTTAATTTCCCCACCAAGATTCCCAATTATAAATTAATAAACCGGCGTAATAGTGCAGTGATTTATGGAAGCGCAGACTTTATCTAATTTGCTGGGATGAGATCGGCGTGTTTCGAAGTTTTATTGCGTATTTACAGGTCTTAAAAGCCAATTATCGAGTTTAAAATGAAAATTGTTTGAATAATGACAATCGATAGGCTTGTTTGTATACACAGGCCACATTGTCCGATGCGTTAAACCTTTAAGGATTATACTGTTAGCATATACTTGCAATAAAAAAGTTGTGAAGCACTTCCCTTCACAAAGATTAATCTGCGTTAAAATCGCACACGAGTATGTGGATTTGGCCGATATGAAATAAGAGGCGCTGTCTTTGGTACTTGCTATATTTCAAATTCGGAAGAGTCAAAGATATAAGATAAGTATAGATATAATTTGTTTTATCTTGAAAATCCACAAAAATTGCCGGATTTCCGTTTTCCTCCATATAGTTCGAGAATGCTGAAAGGTAGAAAGAAGGGATGAATACAAAAGTTGAACTATATTTAAAGTTCTTTCAAAATACGTGACCAACGTGTATACGCACGAGTAGCTGGCGTGAGTTGTCTACCTTCTTTTGTAAAGAAGAAAACTTTTTTCTTATGCTTTCACAACTTAAGAGTCAAAAAAACATACAAATTGAAATTATCCTCGACGAAATCTTAAATTTTCTTCTTGTTGAAAACATAAATTTTGAAATAGTAACATTGTTATGCACAACCTTCTGTTGACAAATGTACACACTGCGTTAGAAAAGTCTGGAATTTTGCAAATATTCCAAAAATTACTAAATGTTTCATTCATTCAAGATAAATTTAACGACATAGCGTTTAAGATTGGTCATATTAATATTTCGAGAATAGAAAACTTAGAATTCAACACTGGATTCAGCTAGATATTGACGGATAACAAATAAACAATGTTTTATTCATAAGCTAACAAAAACTAAGAATTGTTAAATAATGGTTGGATGTGGACCCCAGGAGAACACAACAGGAAGTATGTGATTTATTCAATCGAATCTACCCCAATCAGCCCATCATAAATCGGTCTTGTGCAAACAAACTCCTAAAAAATTCACCGAAACAGAAAATGCAAAGGACGTAGAACAAACAGACCAAAAATAGGTTTGATGGTGATAAAGCTCTGGCAATCCTAACCGACCCACAAATAAATCCTAATCAATCACGTCGACAGGTTGGGCTAGACCACAGCAAGTGGTTACCAATCAGTTACAAATTTAAAGGCGAAAAGATTCGACCTTTCAACATTCAGCTCATTCAGACGAAAATAGGCGAAGAGTTCCGCGAAATTTCGATGGACAGATGTAATACTGATCCTGTTTTTGTCCATAATATTATTTTTCTAATAAAGCTGTGTGGTTATTCCCTAGTGAGTGACGAAAGTAAACGCGTAAAGATTAGAAAGTATTTAGCTGGGTAATGCAGGCCATAACATTATTGAATCATTTATTTTATTAATGGGAACTTTACGTTCCCAACTTGCATCACATCTGTATCCCTCCGTTAAATAGATTTGAATACTACATCCAAGTGGTTTCTAGTGTTAGTATTGTTTGGCTACTATGGCAACAATGAACAAAACATACTGATGCTGCTGCTTTTAACTATTGATTCAAAATTTTACGCCTACGTAGTTACTTACAAAATTAAGTCCCTAAGAAAACACGTACAATACATAATACATATGATTTGTATTAAGGTAAGGATAACGTAGGTATTCTTGACTGCAACTACTATGTACTAAGAAAAGTGTAGAACAGTTTTTACAATTGTGCAAAGGTATCCAGCCTTCACTTCAGATAGTTGATAATTGATTTCATTAAGGAATAACTAATGCTCGTTAACCCATCTTTTCAATTTGTGGTACAAGGTATAAATGTGACAACCCCAACATTTAAACTCTACACGTCCCACGTCCCCAAAGAATTTAGACAAGTGAAGTGAGGTACGTATATTTGACCTATTTTTGTTACCGATGAAAACCATATCGTAAACCTGGTCAGTATTTTGACACGGGCGGTAGATTTATTATTTATGCACAAGAAAAACTGGGTCAACCATAAATTCAACAAACAAATATTACGGTGACTAGTGGTAGTCATGGCTGCCAATTATGTTTATAAATGGCCCCATGCGAATTTATCTTTCGAGGATTAAGCGCGAAAGGGAAAAATCAATTCGTTCTAATTACGCTCTAATTAGAATATTGTGATGTATGCCCTCGCAAATGCCAAACGAAGCATCGAAATAGGAGCAATCCACACAAATTAATAAAGCACATTCAAATTCAATAGGATTATTGTGGCAACTTTCGATTTCCAAGCTGTGAAGGATAACGAAAGAAAGAAAACGTTAGCTTTTTCCAAATTGCAAGAACATGTACAGTTAATTCGAAATTACAAGGTAGAGCTTGGATCTACGTTTAGCGACTTGGAAACAATTATCAATATTAATATATTTTTTTGAGAGATACATCAATTCCGTAACCAATCCGACACACATTTATTGATTACTTATTCAGCGAGCCATCTATCGTCAGCTAACTGGAGCAGACTGTGAAAGTATGACCGATATCTAGTATACTACAGTAGCATGGCAGTAGCCTTCTACCTACTACTAACTTAGAGCGTTTAAAGCTAATTTAGTCTAATATCCTTGTATTATTTTCTATTGTTTGTTATTACATATTGTGGAAATTGCACATACAAACGGTAAATACTGAACGTTTTTCACTAACAAAATCAACTCAAATTAACTGCCGCTTCTATTAAAATAGGAATTCAATTTCGAAATATTACAGTAGCGTAGTTGTAACATAATAAGACCTAAAAACACAACACACACGCCGATAGTAATAAAACAATTGTGAGGCGCTATACGCTTATTTAAAAATAAATACTGCCTCCTAGAAATTCCACATCAACGAAATTTGAGAATATAATTCCAATGAACAATTTTCAATTGTCCAAGTATCCAATTAATTATTGTCAATAAGTGAAGAAAATAAGCAATAAAGCGATGCGATTGTATCACTGTAATTTTGATTTTTTTTTTTGAAGTCACATGAGGCATATAAAGAACACATAAAAGTTACGTGAAGATTAACAGTTGCATCTCAAATACTTATAAAATTTAATAAATAACATATATACATAATAATGTCAGAAAACAGTAATAAACAGTAATAAATGTTTAGTTTTATTTTGTATATTTGTGTATACATATTGCAGAAAAAAGCGTTGGAAAATGCGTACAAAAACAAAAACGAGAACCAGCTAGTAACTAAAAAACAATTCTGAACGAAAGCGTATTTAATAGTATTTCTAGCGCCATTAATAGAGAATGGTTTATGTTTAAAAACTACGTTGTAGTTCTTTTGAATTTACATATTTTCCGTACACCCTGTGTGTTAGTTTAGTTTTTTTTAATTTATTAGTCACGATTTTCTCCATCATAGGTTAGAACGTTAAATAATTAGTTTATAACTATATTACGATAAGTCCTTTTGGCGCTGTAAAGTACAGTCTTATGTAGACGTTATTGTTATAAAATTATTTTAGAAAACGCAAAACCATACAAAATAATAACATTATTACATTGTATTTAGTTAGGGTTAACTAATTTTAAATTCTAAGAAGGCATTTGCTGAATATACGTGATATCTAACGATGATATGATTTTCCTGTAGTTTTCGATCTCGTCTTTAATAAATTATTGAATAGAAATAAGAGGCTATAATAGCCTCAAACTTAATCAACTGCCCGCTTTTATAAGAAAAGCTCTTTTAACATATTAGCAATACTAAACTATTTGCCAGTTAACCAATTAATACCCGGCCAAACTTGATAGGAGATATACATCTGGTCTACTAGCTAATATAGTTTTAGTCAGATTCGTTTCATAGCATACACATTTACAGCGCGTCCACCCAGGGTGTGGATAATTTCTTTCCTAAACAATTTAGAGAAAAAGTTTTGGTATAAAAATATTTGGATACAAGATCTGCACAATATAAAACTATGTGCCAGATACTGTTGACACTATTACATTTTTTGAGGCTTCCTTCCAATTCATCTCAACTCCAACATTACCTATATCCATTTATTTTAGTTTCTGTGATAATTTGAGGTTCTTGTGAAATTCCATCGTTTTTCTAACGACCGATGTCTTGAACACGTGGTTACTGGTATCGAGATGAAAATCAAAATTAAAGACAAAAAAAAATTGAAGAGTTATATTTTTTCTAACATGGGTCGTCATTCCGACAGTATTAGACACGTGTTAGTTCTCAACGATCATCATACTCCTTGCTGTTGTATGATATCTTAATCGTTTTGTCCGCTAGAGCGGGGTGATTCAAATTGTATTCAATTATGTATTTCTTAAACAAAGTATTTTGCTATTTCAGCTGCTTTCATTATTTGATTCATGTTATTTTAGTTTTTTTAATGGAACATGCTATATTTTTTTCCAGAGTTTGATAGAAAAACTGCTATAATGTTTTACCCCAAATGCGTTGTAGAACACTTTTTCATACAATTCCAACATCTATACAATAACGATAATCTACATACATTGTCTACCCTGTTAACAAGCACGTAAAAACAATAAATAAACAAAATGAGCAGAAAAATGTTGATTATAGTTCAACGTGGAACAAATAGATTTATTTAAAGCATCACAAACTAAGTTTCTTCATAGGTAAGAAATATAATAGATAATATTAGACAGTTCAGCTAAATAGAATGTTTACGAAAAATCTTTCTGGATTACTTTCTTAGGGCAACGGGCAACGTGGACATTCGCCAAAATATCGCTCAAAATGTTACTCGATGTTTAACAAAATACAAGAATGGATATCTTTGGAAAAACAATAGTCTACAGTATTTCGTTAGAGCGCATTAGCAAAAAACGTAATCCCATAGCTTTATATTTAACAACACATTTGGGCATAGGGAAATGTTTACAAAAAAAAATATACAGCGTTTTCCTTAAAAAAATTGTATATTTCATGCACAGCGGAAACTGAAGACTCTATATACTTGAGTATAATTTTGTGTTGTGCAGCACGTATTTCCAAATATGTTCCCTCTAAATTGGTAAAGAAAGGAATTACCTACTGTCCACGCACTAGGTGGACAAGCCGCATAAGCAAAGATTTCATTGTTTTGTAGTCGATTACCTCTCAATTACATTATATTTCTCAGATTATTCTTAAAAAAAACTATGTCCAAATCTTGATTTTCAACAGAAATTGGATGGAATATTTAGCAACAGAATAGTAACGTCACCTACCTTTATATGAGGCCTGTTGAGTAAATCCTGCAGTTCATGCAGATCCCTGTAATCGACGTCCCGACGATGTTCGAAATCTCGCAAGACATCCAGCACATCGCGTGCTTTCTGTATGGCGTCGCTTGGCGGACCGCGTACAGGTGTCACCACTTTACTGGCTATCGCGTCATACAGCTGTAACCCAATAGATTGGACAATTACAAAATAGAACAAAGAAAAGTGCGCCAATACAAATAGTTTTCCTTCAAGAAAGCTGCGAGAGGAACAATGAAAAAAACGTACCAATAACCCCATCAGTGCGGCAAAATCCGTGGTAAAGATTGAATTGCTCAACAGATCCCTGTGATACGTCTTTTTCACCATTTTCATCACAGCTTTGATTATCGCTTTTCTCTCGTTTCGAATAAACACAATTGTATTAATTGATTTTCGGCATAATAATTGATCGGTTATTGTTTTCTTTTTACTACCTTCAATGCTACATCGGCATTCTTCTGCTTTATTTATTTTTGTTTACATAAATCGTTGTTTTGTTTACTTTCTTCCCTACGCTCCAGTGAACGAAAAGGACTATTTCGACGCCGGGAAACAAGTGACGATCAATGGGGTGCCGCTTCTACGAACGGACGCGATAGCAAACGACGCCAACCGCCGTCAGCGTCATGCGCTAGACTTACCTCCAAATAGACGTGCAGTCGTGTATCTTCCAGTAGGGCTAGAACATGGGCACGCTCTTCAGGCCTCGATTCCTGTAGGCAACCGATGTCGTCCAAGGAATCGAGAATAGTTTGAACCGCTGAAAAAGATGTAACGCTCATTTTCACAATAAATATTTTAAACTACTACTGCACGCAATTTTTTAAACCGGCGTTAGTTATAGTTAAGTTGTATAAGTTTCACGACGCAAAAATTTTTTGCTTACAAAGAGAATTGATTTAAAAGAATACCCGAATGTTACTAAATATTAAATGGTAACCTACAATTTTTAACATATTATATGCCAGAAAACAAAGTTACCTTGTTGTGCCTTGATTTATTCATCACTATCTGAAAAAGTATTTTAAGCACTATTACTTTGCACCCGCAAAGATGTAGGTTGTTTGATAAATAAAATCTGTCCGAGTTTATTGGGTTTATTGGAATAACGGTGTACAAGAAAACCTTATAAGGAAGTCTGTTGTCTAACTCGAACTAATAGGATTAACTATAAAACATAATTTTAATAAAATAAATTCATAATTACGATCTCTTATAACTATTTCAATCTCCAAAATGAGGTTTAAGTTATAACTACAAAAATAATGGGTGTATGGTTCTTTTTTTAGTTTGAAACAGCTTTTCTAGAAGATTCCAAGATGAAATGAATCTACTAGAGCATCAGTTACACACGCAAATCTATAATTAAACATGATTGGATGCAGTTTCCAATAGTCGAAGAATAAACACACAACACATTGCAGCTAATTAAATCTTTCCAACGACCTCGTTTTTACGCCCACGTGTTTTAGAAATAAAACTCATCGCAATATTTGAGATCTATGATTTCAGAAATATGCATAATGCAATTGGTTTTAGGTGTAATTAAAGCTGTTTTTGACCATTAAAATCGGCCAAATATTGACGTGTGTGGTTCCTTTTGCTAAATAATCAAATAAGTAACGCAGTATTAAAGTACTGCCAGTTCAATTAATATATTTTTTGGGAAATAATAATTTAACAACTGCCTGTACTTGCTCATCAACTTTATAGTTAGCACCATAACACTATTTGGACATTCTTTCAAGAAATCTTCAAATGGTTGTAAAGAATTTATTAGCATACCTCTGTAGATATAATTATAAGAACGACCGATTTCACGATGTTACCAACAAAAGATCACTGGTAAATTACAGACTCAGATTTAAATGAAACCTGGTGGGTTTATAAACTGATTAATACAAGAACAGCGATATTTCTAGATGCCCAAATTCACAAACAGTGGGTAGTGCGACCTAATCAGAAATAGTGTTACGCGCAATTTTTTCAGCCACCCTGTATTTTGGTTATCTTGCGAACTTTTCCTCCCGTTGCATTTCCAACTTGTTTTATAGCTAGGCAACCCATTTCGCACCGTGCGAATTATCGTTATTAAAATTCTATTTGATCGGATTTTGCAGCATTTTTACTTCATTTACTGCTTCGATAGTGCTCGGGAAGATTTTACGTAAGTGTCTTTGTCTCTGTAGTACTTACTGTGAATATGAGTTTTTTAATAGCTCAGGAAATACCAGATATCAACTACAGAATATATGAATATAGGTGCAACATGAGGATTTCCTTTTAGTTGAGTTCCTCTGCTTTTATTTTCTGTGGGTATTCCTTTTTTCCGATGGCCTACCCCTTGCCCGTGAATAGTTAGTTAGGCACTGGTGTCTTATGTTTGTTCTAGGGTCCATCCGAGTGGCCAGGATTTCAGTAAAGTATATGCCTAATGGTGCTAAACTACCGAGGCCAATAATAATGATAATAATAATAATATAAAAGATGCTAAAAACGTGGCAACTATATCTAAGAGCAAGAAAACAAAAACAAACTAGAAAAAAATATGAAACAGTGATTTTACGTTCTAAAATGGGGCCCTCAAAAATAATATTTAGATTTATATCACACAAGGAGAATTTACATTAACCAAAATATACAATTTAAACAATGTAGAGCAAAAGAGTAATATACAGTGAATATGAAGACAAAAGGAAATTTTTAAATAAAAGGTAACCTGCGATTTGACCTGATTTGCTGCGGTTCTTCGACCGAGGTACTGATGCGTACCCGTAGTCTTCTTAGGTGGAGAATAGTGACCCTAGCTAGCCGCTCCCAGGCGTCGGTGACCAATTTCCTTAAGCACTTTTATTTACACACCTTTATTCACGCTGTAACCATTATTGCGGCTGTGGTTAACGCAGGGCTCCAGGCGACTTGACTGTGGTACGATACCACACAATTCAACTAGGTGGTTTCTTTGGCCACTTAATATTCTCTACCATGGAGGATAAAGGGGTTAACTACCCTCTTCGGCAGTTGGGATTTAATTCAGGAAGCCGCCGGTATTTCTTTTGTGTGCTGGTTACACGGCCTTACTAGTTACATATCCCCAGATTACCCGAAGGTTGCTTGAAAACTTAGTTTTGACTAATGATGTCACTGCGAGGGTTTTTATCGTCTCGTTTCGTGCCCATTTTCTCGCATAGCGTTGCTCGCATAATCCTCCACCAATCACAGCCAGCACAATACATCACACGAGCGACTGCTATATAAATACAGGCGCGGAGTAAAATAATATCATATTCTTAAAATAAATATATTCTGTGAAATAAATAAATAAGATCAATTCTACAGAAATCCCCTGGCTACTATGGGACAGACAGCAGATTTTAAATAAAATAGAAAAACACAAAGTGGACACCATTGTTTGTTTATAAACCATATAAATTGACGAAAAATCTACACAATTTTTTGGTTGAAATAGCATGGGTTATATTTTTTGATAATGAAGTTGAGTAGACACCTTATTGAAGTAGTGCCGACGCAGCTATTAAATTGTACTTTTAGGTAATACAAAAGTAAATTACTGCAGTATATCTTTTCTAGGGAAAATCGATCAAACGCTTGTGTATTTCTGACATACTGTATAATCCATAAACCACATTATGTATTCATACTATACACTCGTAACTGCAGTAATAAACACAAAAGTGAGCAATACACCTAGTATTATTTCGAGAAACTATATTATCTAACAATTTTAGATGCATCCCAACGCCCCCAACAACAACAACGTAGAAATTACGTACACATTTTCCCAGTAACTTGTATGAGCAATGTATGAAGCACGGAAATACAACGTTTACGATGCCAATAAACACTTCCAAGTTAGTTTTCGTAGGTTTTCCAAGTCTATTTGCTCGTAGATCGTACTTCGACATCAGACCTCCAGAAACGTATTTACATTTAAATCATTCTTAGAAACTTTATAGACTAGTTCTTCGGCATGCACGTGAGAACACCTTGAACTGACATCTCTCTCTTTTCTTGGCGCCAGGCTTATAAAAGCGCCAGCGTTATTTATAAGCAGACGAACTTACAATTCCGTAAAATTCACGTTCAAAGCTCCTATATCTACGAGTACGAAGTTATGAAAACAGTAAATCTCGTTTAACATCGAGAGAACTGGGAAAATAATATAACAGTTGGCTAAACTCGTTCTTTTTCTTTTTTCTCTTGAAGAGAAATTAATGTCAGAGATTATTTATACAATCATATCCTTTTAGGTACACATTTGAAGGCGAGTTTGCACGACTTAGTTTGTGCAGGAAGAGACGAGTATTTTAATAACTGCACGGTAGATATCAACCTTAACAGAGAAGACGGTTCCTTTGACATTTAAGATCTGTTTTGTACTGTTTAGCGCTTTCTTTAGTTTTCAACGTTTATTCTGACTTAATTCTCGCATTTCTTTTGCAAAAAATCTGACACTTATCCTATTCTGCAAACAGCAAGCGTAGAGTGTAAAGTTTGACCTTGCATCGTATTTCAAGTTTCCTTAAAAGAGCATTATTTAATCTTCAGATCCAAATTCCCAGAAAAATCGATTAATCCCTTAAATATACCACGGAATTCGAATTTTCTGCTGCCATCATTATTTCGGCTGAACTTCCGAATATAGTACCCATCGATTTGGCGGTTTGTATGAATTTTAATGGAAAGCCCATGTTTCGCTAAGTCCAAAATTATCGTTCTCTTTTTTATTGAAATTGAAAACAAAGTGTTTCAAAATGAGGTGTTTTTCTGAACAAAATTTCGATTGGTAGTGGTACATGTATATTAAAAGCAACTAAAATAAACCAATAACTTAGGAACCTTTCTCTGTGCAATATTAATTAATGTTTATAAATATAAATTATCCTTTATTATGATTATGTAATCGTTCGATAGAAAGTTTTCGAATTATGACTTACTTATGGTACTTTCTAAGATTTTGTTTATCATCGGCAGTGTAATGCTGACCATCATTAGTATCATAATTATTGCAATGTATTCTTCACTAACTCATACATTAAGGGAGAAAAAATGTTTTATCACATAAAATATAATGTTTAAATCCTAATAATGTAATGAATTAGTTTAGTCTTAAATGCAATTAAACTAGTATTAAAATATATGTATTCTTTAAAGTTACTAAATATAAAACGTATCCTTTACGCTACTGGAACATTGTTAATTGCACTGCTGACGATAAACAAATACTTTGAAAGTGAGTAAGGTCTTGAAAAGTAAATCACAATTAGAACATTCGGTCGAACATTTACGTAATGATAAAGGATGTAAACATTAATTGAAATTGCATATAAAAAAAATGTAAGTTATTTCCATCGTAATATCAAATTCAATCAGCGAAAATAGAAAGTTATCTAGCTGTATCAACCATAACTGTAGCACCTTTCAGCGCGTCTATAATTATAATGCCGTTTAGATCAGAATTTTTGAACAAACAGAACAAACTCATCTGCTGAAATACACAATCATGTACAGACAGATGTTATTTTAATAAGTAAATGCGGTCGCGATGGTTCATCTGGCCTAAGCTAATACAAACAAATTCTATCAAGAGAAAATAAATAACGCGAATTTGTTTAACCTCTGAAGCACTCTTTAATCAGAATCTGACGTCATCACCAACTCGATTCTGCAGACCAATATTTATTGAATTTATCAAGAAAACCGTAAAAGAAACCAGGAATGTCGCAGCGGATATTGAATCAGGAACTACTTCTTTAGTACCTTTACAAATAGATGTTCATAACAAACGATTTAATGTGAAATATCAATTACATCTCAGAATAATTGATGGAAAAGTATGTAACACATTAACAGACACTCCGTCAGCATCAACACGTATGGTATGCCTTGCTAAACCTAGGGAAATGAATAACCTTCAGGTTATTAGTGCAAAACTCGCTAGAGGAGATACCTATAAATATGGGCTCTCTTCTTTAGATGCTTGGATAAAGTTTATGCAGTGGATGTTGCATATCTCATATAATCTATCGTTTATGAAATGGACTGCTCTAACTGCTAACCAGAAGAAAAGGAAAACAGTAAAGAAAAAAATATGTTCAAGAATGATTTTAAAATGAGGTTGGAATTATAAGAGATTAATCTCAACAAGGTACGAGAAAAAGTAATGATGGAAACACAGCCAGAATGTTTTTCTGAAATTCATCTTGCACAGCATATATCACACGTGTTGATGAAGAATTAATTTGCTACAATGCTGCAAACACCAGCTTCTAAAAGATCTGTAAATGCTCAAATATTTGGAAAGTATGCCTACAAAACTATAGAATCGTACATCAAGAAGTACAACTGGTACTATATACCAGCTGCTGTGCACAAAATACCCATACATGAAGAAGCTGTTATACGTTTTTTGACCTAATCAATAAGGCAACCGCCAGAAGAGGCGCAAGAAGCTAGAAATAAAAATTATAAAAGTTATAGATTGCATCATTCCTGAAAATATTCCAGAACCGCAACCAATCAAGATATCTTCAACAAACTAATTTACACTTCTAATCCCTATGTCTCGTCTAAAAGGCCTACACTTAATAAACAGGAATTAGACTTGGACACTGAAACTATACGATATTGATATCTATAATAAGGAACTGCAATGTTCTATACATGAAAAATTAAAGTCTTTTGTATTGTTCGTATTTCTGTAATACTTCTGTAATAATCAAATAAATGGAATTTGTTAACGATTTCAATGGCCGTAAAAAATCTGGTATATCTACGAAATATTCTATCAAATAAAGTTTGAAAGAAACAACAACTATAAGGAAGAGAGGGAATGTCGAAGGAAGTTAACACGAATTAAAGAAGGGCATCCATAAATGTAGTAATATGCAGGGTGTTCCATTTAAAAAACTAAACTGGTATCCTATGCAACAGAAACTAAACAAATGCAAGATTTGCCTCCGAATAGTTTTTGTTTAATAATTCCCTTATTCAGTCACTATTTTCCATTTACGCACTACGTGAGCACGCTGTATATTTTCCAGAACTTTTATATGGACTTCGCACGTATATTTTCAATCCACAACTAACATTCAAAGGGGATTTAAAACTGTAAGTTAAAATAAGTTCCGGCATCTTGAAAGCGCTCTAGAGCATTGCACTGATCAAAATGCGCACCCACGGTAAAACGATTCATTACCAAGCGCGTACTATACATACATATGTACATCTAAGTTCCGCTTCTCTAGAATACCGTAAATAATGTAATATTTTTAACTTAAATGAACTTCCTCGTTTTGGTTAAGTATATTCAAGTATATTGAATGTATGACAAACATTATTTCATAAAACTTTGCGAATATTCATAAAGGAGTCCTACGTGCACTTTTGGCGTTCATAGAACTATGAAGCCAAGGTTACGGGGTGTTAAAATGACATTAAATCAGTTGTAATTAACATCCTTAGCTGTAGCTGTGCAAGAAATACTTCCAGAACTGCAAACTGTAAATTAAAAACTAGGTGTAAAAAAAAACAAGCTATTTAAGATATTCCGAGTTATCATTTTCAATTGGGACGGTATACACAGATGCTCAAAAGATATAACGAAATTTGAAAAGCCACTTTTAATCACTTAATGTTCCATTAAGTAATTAAAAATTGTTGAAGTAACAATAAAAGAATATTTCCAAAAGAAAATATATTTTTTATGGGCATTATATTTCACTATTTATGTATATTTTCAATTTAATCGTAATAGCATTAAAAATTTACTTGCCTATCTAAACTTCGAAGTCTTCGTAATGGAAATCGGTCTCAATTACGAACTTTCCAACTGAAACGTATTTGACCCCACGTCCCTTTTCTGTGTAATTTTAAATCTAGGCCATCAGCATAATACATCAGCTTAAATCCCAACGCAATTTACTTACTTACTTTTTTCTTCCGTTTCTGTTTCCTTTTCTGAGTATTCCATCTGTGCTTCAGGACACGAGGTCAACCTATGTTGCTCAGGAGCGATTTTGGTAAGGTTAGATGTTACGCAGAGTAATTCAATTTCGTGTTTGACTAACAGAATTTCAGTAACGTCCCAATATAACACCATTAAGGTGGGTATACAACGCGATTATCGCTTCTCACAAATGCAAACGGCACATTTCATTAGAAGAAAAAAGAAAAACAATATGTTCTTATGATAATGATGTTAAGGGTCCGCATCATATGAAGACATTATTTATAATTCATTAGCCGCAAATTTTCACGTCACCCTTTGTTTACGTTTATGTAAAATGATATGCACAAGAACAATTACGTGAGCTTCTGTAACTGTTAAATTTGACATTATTTCAGGAAATTGTCAATTATCGAACTTGTTGATTTTTGCAATTCGATCAATCCTTAGTTCGAATAATATTTTTTTGCCAACTGTCACACTTAAATTTTGCATGTCATAGTCTCTCAACGTAGAATATTTAAACAGTGCTGGTGTTTTTAAAAGAACTTCAAATACAATCCAAAGTAAAATTTTGAGAGCCTACATTTGCTGTTTGCAGAATAGAAATTTCGAATCAAATTGAAAATTACGATTCACTGTGTGACGAAACTACAGATATAACAAGTTGTTATCAGATGGTAATTATATTTCAATATACCTTTAATGGCAGAATTTATGAATTCTTTTCGGGAATTAAACGAATTAAGGATGGGCGGCGTTCAGGCACACCCCAAAAATAAATATCTTTGTACGTATTACATTCACCAGTGCAGTGTGCGTATTTTTCTCTAATAACCTGTCTTTTCAAAGATCCATTGTAAACTAAAGGTAAATTCTTCTACGATCGCGCCTCCCTCGTTAAGGTCACGAACCGCTACTGCAAGTAGAATTATATACTACTAAATTTTCATATTTATTTAAGATATAAAATTGACCTTGCCAAACCGTTGACTCACCCCTGTACTCCTTTCTCTTTATTGATTAAATCAACAATTCTAGAAAAGTCGAAACAACTGCGATAATCTCTGTCTTTGTTAATTCACACCAAAGTAATTGTATTCAGGTGTGAACATTATTGTGTAAGCTGTAGATATCGATTATAAAGTTATTACGCATAGCAACCTGTTGCACGGAAGTGCTAAGGATGATAAATTACTGATGCAAATTTCAGCTAAGTCAATGCTAGTGTTCGCCATAATGAGCTGTTAACATGTGTATCTAATAGCTAATGTTAGACATGAGGATTTTTTGAATAATGGCATTGTATTAAACAGATAAGGAGGTATATACATATTAATAAATGGAAGAAGTAAAGATTTAAGGTCAGGCAGATGCACTTACCCTATTTTTTTCGATTGTAAAAGCACGAGAGAGGTTTGTCAAGAATAGTAACAATTTTTTTTAACGAATCCGCGTTATGCATTCGTATGTTGAGAAATAGTTGACAACTTCATCCTTTATGAGAAAACAAGGGAGTGATAACAACAGGCTATAGAACAGAACACATCAGAAAAAGCCTAGAAACAATAACCAAAAAATATGATGCTAAGATAGCTTAGCTTCCTCATGGTATTGATGGAATAATTCACGGCAAACGCAATAAAAGGAGAGAGAAAAAATACACTAACACACGGACATGTTTCTGCCTACCCCGCGTCATCAGCGTGGTTTCGAGAGTATTTTTCATATCTCTACCTTCTATCGCTGTTGCCTCATAGTTAATACCACAACTTTCAAAACGACAAAGTTGAGTATGAAAAATACTCTCGAAACCACGCTAATGACGCCGGGTAGGCAGAAACATGTCCGTGTGTTAGTGTATTTTTTTCTCTCTCCTTTTATTACGTTTGCCGTGAATTATTCCATCAATACCATGAGGAAGCTAAGCTATCTTAGCATCATATTTTTTGGCTATAGAACAGTTTTATACGCTACATTCTGTGCTTATGATACATAATTGAGCTTGTAATCCCGTTATACTATTCACCGCATTCACCTACAATATATATCATACCTTAGATGATCAAAGGATTTGACTAAAACGCATAGCCTAAAACGTGAATACTACGAACTGAGTAGAAATACCGACTATAGCGTGTCAAGACAATAAATAAGTTACTGGGGATTGTAGTTGACCGAAAAGGAAAAGTTTTCTTTGTACTTTGGGCTTTCGAGTTATTTTAAATCTTTATTTATCGATGGTAGGTTAAAGTTAAATTGTTTTCTAAACACTCAACTTGATGCAATACCTAGATGCCTGTCAAACATCAGCCGCGCACTAACAAAGCTAACACAATAATTACGAGGGATGTTTCCAAAGTTCTGGGAATTGTGCTCTAATTAAATTACGCAGAACTTATAGGGCAATGCTATTGGTGATAGATAAGTCTTGATATGTTTATGCAGTTTTTTGGTGAGTCTGCAGAATCTAAAAGTAGTGCATGTCGCTGGATCGATCGTTTTAAAACTGGTAGAACATCATTAGAAGACGATCCACGCAGTGGTCGTCCAAGTACGTCGGTAAACGAAAGAAACATTAGTGCCGTGGAGTACCTATTGAAAGAGAACAAGCGAATGACTATTCATCAAATTAGTGTACGCCTACGAATAGCTACACGACAAGTTCGTGACATCTTACATGATTGTTTGGGCGTAAACAAGGTTTCAGCTCGCTGGGTGCCAAGGACCGGAACAGAAACTCAATAGGTCTGACATATGTCGTCAACTTCAAGAGCTGTTAGCCCGTTACGATGATGAATTTTCGCAACGGATAATAACCACTGATGAAACGTGGATTCCTTATTTCAATCCTGAAACCAAAAGCCAATCCAAAGAACCGAGAACCGGAAACCGGAAGAAGGGCCTTCGCTTAAGGCGCGTGCAGTTCCGTCTGTTGGAAAGGTAATGCTTACTGTATTCTGGGATTGCGAAGGGTTTATTTTTACGGATTATTTGGCGAAAGGTACTACAATTAAAGCCAAATATTATTCGAACTTATTTATCGGACTACTGCGGTAGGCAATTGTCAGAAAACGGACTGAAAAGTTGCATAAGCGTCCCTTATTGCAGCACGATAATGCAAGACACCATACCGCAAGAAAGACAAAGGATGTTTTGAACGATTTACCATGGGAATTGCTTCCGCGTCCACCTTACTCACCAATTCTCGCACCCAATGATTTTCATTTGTTCCCAGTTTTGAAAAAACCTTTACGATTTGAATATTTAACTGACGTAAAACGTGTCATAAATAAGTGCACTGCGGACACACCGAAAGAGTTCTTTGAGGACGGCTTAAAAAAATAGTTTATCGTTGGGATAATGAGAATTCAGTTAAACGAAGATGTAGAAAAACTACATTGTAATATTGATGAAAATTGACAAAACAAAGAAATTATGACTAAATTCTCAGAACTTTGGAAACATCTTTCGTGTATTTTTACCTACTTTTTTTCTCTTTCAAAAGGATTTATAATAAATCCAAAACTCACGAGCTTTTTTCTTATTTTTTTTATTTTTTCTGCCGACTGCAATCCCCAAATTATCATTTCCTACTGTCATTCTCAAGAAACATTTTATGTTTTGAGCTTGTAAAGATGGACTATTAAATTAATATCTATTAATTTCTAACCAATCAAAGGCAATGGAGAGAAATAACCTCAACATTACTTTCCCACTACTTTGTGCAATATTGTTACAATAGACGAAATATTGGACCATCATTAGACATATACATAAAAAAAAGAACGTACCAAAAATTTCCCTAACAATGTTAGAAGAATTACGAGAAAATTCTGGAAGCGAGCCATATACACAGATCTATGATAACGTCGAACATTAACCCACGTTATACTATATCACATTATTGAAAAATATACAGGATATTCCATTAAGAGATTGAAATAGCTGCTTTTCCGACGTATTGCCGAAAACTCCAGAAAATACACAACCAAATAAAATTTAGTCACCGTTCTAGTGTATATCGGCCATTAAAATCTGCATTTCGCAACAATCTCAAATTATGTCATTTATCCAGAAACAGTTTTCTAAATGGAAAAGCTCGTATGCTTTTCTAAAACCTAATAGAGAAGCACTTCTAGAAACTTCTCCGTAAACATTCGTTTTTTATGCTTAACTTCTATGCCGCAGTGAGAAGCTTATAAATCCGCAGATAGACAAAGCGTAAAAGGTGCTTCCACACCATCCCTGTTGTATTAAGCTTGAGCTATATAACTATTACAACAAAATGGGAGAAAAATCGTTCGTTGATGACTTCAACAAGTACATTATTTTTTTTAACTGAATTAAGTAAGAAAAGTAATTTAGTTAACAGACATAATTGCAGATTAATCAACATGAAATGTTTTAATTGAAAACTGTCACGCAAATGATAACTTAATTCCCCTGTTAATGTGTAAATGACGTATGTAAAAAAAAAAATCACAATCAATTATTCCCAAACATGCGAATGGTAACTCATGAATCATGAGTCATGATTGTATCAGATCCGCCAGAAAAATCTGCCACCTGACTCTGGTAGGACTCGAATGCACAGCACTTTGCAACAGCCAGGCGGAGGACCTGGCCATTGGCGTACCGAAATGAACATTAAATAAGGATTAAGAAATTCGTGTGCCTTAAATGTTTCTTATTTATGTATAGATACGTGAATTTACGCGAGTTCGTTAACCATTTTCGTAAAGTTCATTGATTTTTATAGTCCTGCGGCATTTTCGTCCTATTCCCTATTTGTGCAGCTCCGAAATCTACGAGTCCGAATCGAAAAACTAATGGGAATGGAATAGTCTTGTATCCGAGGTGTAAGACTTCACATACGAGCGCATACGGTTCTGTACGTCACGTTACCTTCGAACCCGAACACCGCTGCGCACCTGAACGAATTTAGGGCCGCTCCGGACGTTGTCGCCGTCTCGTCCCAGTACGCCGACAACTCCTTAATAGAATTCGTAACGAAAATCGCCCCTGACAAAGGACTGAGAAACTGAATTGTGGGGAGTGCCTTAGGTATTACCTCTATAAATTTGTTGGAAGCTCATAGAACTTTTATTGACTGTAAAAACAACAGAAACAATGTAAAATAGTAGGTATTATGCTAACCAAGAAATTATTACTTCTGTAGGTTACGGTGCCCAATGGATCGACGTAACTGGATTCTTTTTTACATTTCGGAACTATGTCTCAAAATAGAAAAAGATTCCAGGATGAAATTTCAAGCAATTTGTTCTTCCAAGAAATGCCCAGACAGATCAATTGTAGCGTATAAAATTGATTATTCTTCATTGTTCTTTAATACCGACTTAATCCGCAAAACTTATCTTTACTTTTTGTTACGCCTCTTGTTAGCAATAAAACTTATGCACTGGTAAGTAGTAACATTTCATTCATTGAATAATAGCATTTATCATTGCGTTTTGCTACTAATACCGCAAATAACACTAAAGTATCGACACACTCGGTACCACATAAGTTACTATTTGATTACACCGGAACAGCTGTTTAGAAAATTGATTCAATGTCGTTCCGAATTCCGTCGTAGGGATTGATAAAATAGTAACTAGCATTATTTGCCCTACTACTCCAAAGTCTAGCATTATTGATAAAGTGTATGTCTTCCACTCCTTAAATTACATTTATTCGAAAATTTGATTACATGAAGTATTAAAATGTTGATGGTATCATTTAGACAATTAAATGATCTATCAAAAAAAAACAGGAGGTGTTATTTTAAATGAATCTCGATGATCATGATCATCATTGATTGAAAACCAGAAGTGGGGGAAACTTCAAATTAACACAAAAATGTTAATGTATAATGTTATAACAAATAAAATTGATCTGTCCCAGCATTTCATCGAAAAACAAAATAAAGAATTTATTCCACATTTTTTTCTGAGTACAGTGTATAAATACACAAGATATTGTTCATAGTCAAATTTGAACCTACTAATGGATCCATAGGATACTAAAAAGGTGGAAGATCTTAATGGCGCTCGCAGTATCGAAAATGGTTTGCTTCTAGTAAGGATCATTAGGCACTAGACAGCTGTCAAAGTCTCAGTTATAACCATCACACGGTTTCATTTTTATTGTCAGTTTAAGCAAAGAATTTTTGTTTATGCACAAAAATGAAAAAAAATGGGTTTTGAGAGGTGATTAAACTCTTATATTTCAAATGCTTAATTAACACCAAAAGAGATCAAAATTGAGTTCGACGAAGTTTATGGCACATCTGCTCCTGTGATAGCAACTGTTTACAATTGGGTAATTGAGTTTAAATGTGGCCGTACATCCACAAGAGATGAACATCGTTGTGGACGTCCAATGGAAGTGACTACCTTCGAAATGACTGACGAAATCCACGATATGGTTTTGAATGATCGACGACTTAAAGTAAGCGAAATAGTCGAAGCCAAGGGCACATCGCAAGGCACAGTCTCAATTTTGCAGGAAAAATTCGGTGCGAAAAAAAATTCTCGACAAGAAGCCGCGTTTGCTCTCAATGGACAGTAAACGCAGGCGTGTGGTCGACTCTGAAGCTGCTTTGACGCTTTTTCGTCGCAATTCGAGTTTCTTCGTCGATATATAACTATGTACGAAACATAGGTGCACTACTACACTCCGGAGACGAAGGAATAGTCAAAACAGTGGGTCTCTGAAGGCGAACAGGGTCCAAAGAAAGCGAAGATTGTGAAATCGACCGGCAAGGTGATGGCCTCGGCTTTTTGAGATCCACGCGGAGTCATCTACACCGACTACTTGAAAAAAGGAAAAACAATAACTGGAAAGTACTGTGCGTCGTTATTGGTGAGGTTGAGCGAAGAAATCGAGAATAAAGAAAAGATCTTCTTATGCACTGGTGCACATCTACGCAGTTTCGATGGCCAAAATTATGGAATTAAAGTACGAATTAGTACAAAATCCACCGTATTTACCGGATTTGGTCCGGTGTGTTTGGAAATAAAAAGTGACTTCTTTTTATTTCCAAATTTGAAAAAATGGCTCGGCGGACAACGGTTCACGTCGAAAGAGGAAGTCATCGCCTGAACAGATGCCTATTCTGAGGATCCGAAATCCTACTTTTTAGAGGGCTTAGAAAAGCTGGAGAAACGCTTCGAAAAGTGTATAGAGTTAAATGGAAATTATGTTGAAAAGTAAATAAAAATTTACAGAAAACACTTTGTTTCTTTATCTTTTTCTAAGGACTTATTGAACGACCTTTGTAAATAAGTAGTTGCAATTTTAGTGTAAGTCTGTGTGTAATTGAAACACAAAATGTAATACTTGAGCGTTTTCAAACTGCTGCAAAAATTGCAGAAGTCATTCATATTTTCTTATAAAAGCAATAGAAGTTCACAATTGTGTTCGGGACAATTGTGTTAAAAGCGAACTGTGAGAATACAGACAAGCCCTTCTTACGTAAGCACTGGTTTCGAGTAGCACTGTATTTTCTACGAAAGATAAAAATAAACTTCAGAAAGTTGTTTACATTCATAGACATGATAGCTGAGAAATTCACTGAGGACAATTTTATGATGCTACCAAAATATTTTTTATATACAGCAGTTAAGTATAGGTAATGTTACAACAAGAAGTAAAATGTAATCTTCAAGAATCCCAACATTGGAAAGTCCTTAAGCAGTATTTCTCAAATGTGTAAAATAATTTTCTTTGTTGTTAATATGTAATAAGATAATAGTTAAGGTACTTATTCTTTAGAGAACTGGAAAATAAAAACGTATCGATGTACTATTCAACTATGCGGCCATATTTAGTAGCAAAGTAATGGGCAACTACACAGTTCAAAAACAAATTAGGTCATTAAGTGCACGATAAAAATCAATATTCACAGTAATTTTAACTTGTAGATGGGTTGATATGCATATTTACAATACGAGGGGTGTCAAAAATATCCGCAAAATCTGGCAAGTGCGCTACCAATTCGTGTGGATGAAAAGTTACAGACCTAGAATGTTCGGAAAATCGCCTATAAAGTGTTTTAGATAAATCTACTGCTCTCTGCCTCAGAAGAGATTAAGTAACACCAATCCCAAAAAATGAGCAGGAAAAAAATTCGGATAATGATAGTGGATGATAGAATAGTAAAATTACGTGAAATTCCTAAAGCTGCGCAGACACATAAAAAATATTTTGCATCACGGAAAAGCTACCCACATAAGGAAACACAATGTCAAGTTTTACGTCATTTCGTGGTAGCACGTGTTTTCTTTTGTATTTTAGGTCGTTAACAGGAAAGATAAAGGATAATTCTTTTCTTTTCCCACATTTATTTCATTGTTAGGTTTTTTTCCCAACTTTTTCAAGCTATCCTATTATCCTCCTTTTGTTTTTTTCTTTTGGTTTTTATTTTATTTTATATTTTACATTTTTTTAAACTCTAATGTCAATAACATCTTACCAAAGGATCGAGTCTCATTGAATATATTCAACATATATGTCTTAATAGGTGAACAACTGAATTAACGATAATCAAAAATCCCTGAATTTATTATGCACACATGCCTTTAGTCACTGCTACATTGATAGATCTATTGTAACAAAATGCCCTTGTATGCGTTAGAATAGATGAACGCTCTTAATAAACCCTAATGATACTCTAGGATCTTCATCCTTCAGTTCGGTAGATGTCAGAAAAGGTTTACTGAAATATTGTAGTCGAGTGCGACTGATGGTAACACATTTACATAGAATGCGTTCTGCCGTCTCCAAATCTTAGCATAGACGACAGATTTGATCTTCAGTTTTTGCTAGATTGAATAGGTGATATTTTAGGGCTGCATGACCTGACAAGAATCCTGCCAGTAATCTTTTATGAACGATAGCAAATTTTTGCTGTCTTAGGCGGGCCTGATATGAATATTTTCTACTATTTTTGTCCTGGAATATTTTCCCAGTACAAGGTTTTTTGATTCTCCTCCCATGTTTTAATTATTTGTTTTATGTAGCTCTCTTGTAGGCCACAGAAGAGGTTAGAACCTATGAAGGGCATATTCGCTGCTTCTCTAGCCAGCTTGTCTGCCTTTTCATTACCTTCGATCCCGGAATCGAAATTCTACCTGTGGCAGTCAGTGCAATATTCAACTCTGCTTTCCGACTGGCAAGCAGTCGCCACAATACGCCATTTGACGTCGTAATGTTTGTTATTTCCATCATAATAATCTGATATTTAAACCAGGTATTCAATTTTAGAATATTTTTTTGAGAACCTTCAATAACTCTTGAATTATTGTCTACTTTTTTCATATCACAAAACCCTTCTTCTCGAAAATTCTTTTTTATTCACACTTGCAATTAATGTATTCCATGTTAAAATGATAATATGATAAAGTAAGATGGCAAAATTTAGAAAGAGGATGTACACTTGTCCTGCACATTTCCAGTCATTTGCAAATATTATTTTATTTGTTTGAATAACTAGGACATTAAATGTACACAGAAAAAATCGTAAAACAATCTTACGACAAGACAACCTTATTCGTCGATTAAGTCAAGAAGATCCTTTTTGCACAGCTACACAAATAAAAACCGAATTTAATAAACAATTTGATATTGATATATCGAGAAGAACAATATGACGTCGGCTGAAGGAATTTAACTTACATGGGTGTATTTCAGTACGAAAGCCACTCGTGTCAAATAAAAACTGTCAAAGAAGATTACAGTTTGCGAAAATGCGTAAGGAAAAGCCGCTTTCTTTCTGTAAATCTGTACTTTGGACAGGTGAGAGCAAATACAACCGACTTGGGTCTGACGGAAAAATGTATGTGTGACGCCCCATCAATCAGAGATTCAACCCTAGGTACACTATAGAAACATTGAAACATGGTGGAGGAAGCGTAATGGTATGAACTTCTATGTCATGGCGTGGTGTAGGGCCTATGTTCAGAATTGCAGGAAAAATGGATCAGTATGTTTATCGCAACATTTTAGAAAACGCGATGGAACCATATGCTGATGAATTTCTTCCAGTAACCTGGAGTTTAATGCACGACAATGATCCCAAACATACGGCGAAGACCGTAAAACAGTGGCTAGAGGAGAAACAGATTCGAGTGTTAGAATGGCCTGCACAAAGCCCTGATTTAAATCCCATAGAAAATCTATGGGGGGATGTTGAGGTTGTTATAAAGTCTAAATCTCCAGCGACATTAGACGAATTATGGAATACTATTGAAGAAGCTTGGCATAACATTCCTGTAGAGAAATGTCAAAAATTAGTTGAAAGTGTGTCGAGAAGATGTGCAGCAATATTGGCTTGTAAAGGGTTTCCAACAAAATATTAAATGTAAAAGCAAAAAAGAATTAAAAAAGAGAAATAATACAGTATTTCGTTATTGTTATTAAGTGTGCTATTTCTATGCCCACTTAAAAAATAATATATTTATTTTTTTAATTTGCTTATCTTGAAGTTTGTAAAATATTGTGTGTTTATTATAAACTGCATGCCATCTACTACATTTTTGTTAAGCTAAGTTAAATAAATCACTTGTTAACATTTACAAATTTATCAATTCATCCATATCAGTTTACCTGTGCTATTTATATGGCCGCCACTGTATACCTGTACTGGGTATTAGAAAAATATTCGAGGCGAGACTTAATTGTTCAGATACTTCATTAATTCTGAGTTAAACAAAAAATTTATTGCTACAAAATATATCCGCTGAAGTCTTTTCGTTTCGTCCCAGAATTTATTAAAAAATGTGTTTATGTGTGTATGTTATGTTAGAACTTCTAGATCTCGTTACTATAAAGTTGTAATATCTTATCAAATAATAATGTCGAATTTTGTCATAAAACGGAGAGGCAACTATAGAGACAATTTCTGATATTCCTTATATAAACGTGTGTAAAGTTTAGTACAATTCTTTACAGCGTGTTTAACTAAGGCTTGTACATTATTGTCGCAACCTTTGTAACAGGTCATGGACTACATTTTTGTAACAATAGTTTAATTAATACAATCGATTATACGCAAATATTTGAGTATGAAAACTGCAAAAAATTTGAAATTATATTCTCTCGTCATTTATTTTAATTTTACAGAGCAATGCTAGATTACGACACGTATGTTAAAGTAATGCAACTATAAGTAACCACGGATAACCCGTTCTAATTCCAGTTATCTTACGTAAGTCCTTCCACCCAGAAACATTGTTTAAAATAACGGAGAAGTAAAACAATCCTCTTGATCTTTATAAAGATTTTCTGACCGGTTTTACAGCGTATCAAAGTTCAAAACGATAGATCAATTTTAAGGGGAAAAAATGACTCCGACGTCGTGGTTATTGTAAGCCACATGAAACGAGAACAAGAAGATCGAACAAACAATATAACGGAAATACCTCCGTTTTGTATACAAAAATGCCTGCCGCTCATCGCAGACGGATCGATGAAAATAGCAACTTGTTGCTAGTTTTATAAACTCTTGTTATTTATCTATATATTTTGCTATTTGTTATTATTACAAACTATTTGTTATGAATACTATATTATTTATTAAAGTTGTTAAGCTTTTACAGCCCGTTGGGCCGTCACAATACAAAAAGTACATGTTGCACTATCTAGATTACGTTAGTAAGCTACAATAAAGAATACTGGTATGAAACGTAAATATCACCATTGTTTCCCTTATTATAAAAATATTTATATAGCATTCATCAAATAATTAAATCAAAAAACTATACAATTACGAAGGTAAAGACATTTAATAAAGCGGAAACTTGAGAGAACCATTTCAGTCTGGAGAATAGCGCTGCAGGGCGGCGCACCGCACAAAGGAAACAGCCCGAAAGTGGCGAGAAGAAATATTTATTAATCGATTCTCGCGCCCGTGTCTCGGCAAAACTTCACCCCTTTATCAAATTACGCGCACTTCTCCATCAATGCGCTCTTTCCGACGACGACGACATCGGCCAAATGCGAAGAAAGCGTCCCGACAAGCGACGCTCTTATGACGCCGTTACCGTAGCCAACTACGACTGAAAGCTCTTAATACGATTTAGCCTCGCAGCGCTGTTTCATTAGTTTCCATTTTCCCGGCGATACATTTAATTACACGTATCGGCTCGGGTTGGAAATTTTGAGTTTTATGGTAGTATGCTGTGTTTAAATTAACACGGGCCGAATCAAACAGCGGCACGCTTTGGTATCTACATTCAAGACCTCATCGATTTACGTTAAAATTCGTATTTCGTGATGCCTACTGAAGTTTGTCGTGCCGATGAATAAATTTGTCTTTACGTACGTATATATTACTGAATATGCGTATATTATTAGGAGATAAAGTCTAATAGACGCGTCTATTCTGGACCCACTCCGACATAAAACTCACAAAATGGAAAGTAAATATCACAGTATAATAAAGAGACATGATTGCATGTTTGAAATAGAAGCAGTATGCCCTAGAACTTGCTGTAGGAATGTCTAATGATAACTTTCGAAAAAGAGAATGATAGATATAAGTAATTAATATATGTACGTCTCCCCCACGCTTGTCGTTGGCTGGACTTATGTTAATTTTCTATATTTACTTTATTATTTTTACGCCCCAAAGATATTCGGCTCAACACAGGATTTTTTCTCTAGGGATCGGGCTTCCTACCAACAGATGGACCCTCATACCCGATAGGTGTGCAATGTGAATTTAGTAAAGAAGAAGTGACTACGGCGCTGATGACAGCTAACCTCGTTGTTTTTAATAACATAACGAAACTTATAAAAATAATTGAGAGGGATAAAAGCAAGTTTTCGTCAACGAGGATTTTCAAAATTACTGGATAAAATATAAAAGTTTGAAGCTATTATGGGACTTCTACGGAAGATTTAAGAAAAGTACAAACTAAATTCATTTAGGCAGTATAACATCGAAATTACCATTCAGGAAGCAAGAATGAAGGCGGGAAGTATTTAGTTATAAATCGGGTGCAGCTTCGAGACCAGGATTTCAAGATCGGACTTCCAAGTTAAACATTTTTAGAGGAACGTCAGTGCGCACATACCAAAAATACTATACTTGGCCAAACAAAAGAAGAAATTCGATTTAACATTAATTTATAAATTCCAATTTTTTAAAAGTGTTTGTGTTAATAAAGACATTCAAAACCTTGCTATATAATTTGAAATATAAAAATAAAACTGTAACTCGCAACGACTACAAATTGTTTAATTTTTCGATTATATTCGATTTGCAGAAAATAAGTAGATCGAATCATTTTTTGTATAAAAAAAAAACAAACCCTAAGTTAATAGTTTATTCAACCAAGAGTAATATTGCTTCATAACAATTTATTTCGGTCATGTTTTTCATTTGTGTCCATACACAACGTAACAAACGTAAGTTAATTAATTTTTATAGAGGGGGTCGAGAAGAATGACCAAACTCCAAGAGTATATTGTGATCGTCAAAATAATGTATAAACGTTGATGTTCTTATCCGACTTTCATTTGTTTTCAAGTTGTAGCTTAATTTAAAATAATTAAATAGCGTTCTTGTAAATGATTAAATTTTTCTGATTTTAAATTTTTTTATTTTTTAAAAATTTTTTAAAAATTTTTAAATTTTTGACTGATGATAAATTAAGTTTTCGAGTTAATACGTATTAAATTTTGCGAAATCAGAGTGGAATTTAATCTAACTCTAAAAGTATCGGCACAGTTCCTGCCACACGAAAAGTTTCATAAATCCAGATCATATGCTTCGGTAATACGTAGATTTTCATTGTTAACCTTTAGTGTTATAATTCTTGTCGTTTTTACACCCAAATGCTTTTTTAAAAACATTTACAATGCTATCGTATTAGCATATGCCACTCCAACTACAGTACAGTTTATATGCAGGGTACGTCAGAAATAATTCGCAATTCATAAAAGGAAATTCTCTATTACCGAATAGAGGCTAAACATTTCAATAATTGGACAAAAGCTACAAGTTTTTTGCAAAATATACGTTTAACAAATTTTCGATTTCGGACCTATGTTCAACTACACGCTTACTAATATTTCAATAAACCGAAATGCAAGTAAGCATTAATATCTACTATAACTCCAAAACACCGACGCTTTCGGAATTCGTATACATACAACAGTTACTTAGTTAGAGATTATGCCCTTATTCTTGAACACAACGCTTAATGCGATAAATATTGAGTGGGTTAGTTATCTGGCAAAGGTAACTAGTGTTACACAAATAAAAATTCGGTGACAGATCTAACGTCTGGTTGTTTCCTCGCGTCCATTTGCACAAGTAGTTAGAATCGACTTAAAATGTTACGGTGTTGTTTCAACACCGTCGCGTAGTAAAGAATTGAATAGGAGCTTTCAGTGTTACATACATATGTTCCGTTCCAGTGAAAAATCTCTTTCGGTAACAAATTTCCGTTTCGGTGAAAAATCTCTCCATCTCGCTGAAAAATCTCTCCGTCTCAGAGAAAAACCTCTCCGTTTTAATTAAAAATCTCTCCGTTTCGGTCAAAAATATCCCCGTTTCGGTCAAAAATCTCTCCATTTTGGTGAAAAATTTTTCTGTTTCGGGAAAAAATTTCTCCAGTTAGGTACTGTATGTTCCAACTACAATAGAAAATTTTTCCCATTTCAGATTTCATCGCGGTGTAAAATGTTTTTGTTCCAATATAAAATAAAAAATTGAGTTGCGGAGAGTAGCGAGAATAATCCTTGCGTATTTTTGTTTTCAAGAAACCAGTGAATCTCGGTATAGGGGCCGAAGATCATCATCAAAAGAAAGAGAGCACCGGGTACTTTTAGAGAAAAAAGAACAAACCGTCCTCAAGACTTGTTATGCTGGACTAAAAACAAAAAAAAAGTTCTCTCAAAGCGAAATTAACAGTAGATAAATTGTAAGCAACCAAAAAAGTAACAACAATTGAATATTGATAGTATTTGACTTGATAACAAGAAAATGGTAATCCAGCAGTTTGATCAGGAAGGACCTCACTATGTATCCAAGTTAGTATCTGTAGGTTGGTAATCAGCTTGGCTTCCTGACGTTCAAATTCTGAGAGTGGTCTTTCAGATTCAGATTCATAAACAATTGAAATTAAAATTTAAGCAAGACAATGATATTGAAGATGTAAATATACAAATGATTTTAAAATTGTAAGTGAAATTGCACACTAGCATGAAGTGAATTAATCAAATCAAGCAGGAGAAGAATATATATGGTAAATAATATAAATGCAAATATTCTGATTTAGCAAAACGATATAAAATCGATCAGCTAAATAGTATAAGTGATTGCAGTAACTCAAATAAACAAAATTATTGAAAACTCTAGCATCCGATATTACGCTCCAAAAAAAAACAACTGGAAAACCAATACCTATATGACGGATGCGTTCACATATGTAGAATGTTCTAATTTAAAATAAACATTCCATAATTTAACGGCAGATTCACTAGAAAACCAATTTAATTTGGATAACAGTGTACCATATACCAAAGAAAATCTATTTACCTTAATAAAATTGAATGCATTATAGATATATATATATATATATATATATAAGTAATGTGACGTGCACTGGTAAGAGGAAATAAATACTACTAAATACGGTAAGAATCCAAACAAGATGTGTAAACAAGAAAATCCGTTGTATATAGTGAGATTAATTTCACCACTTACCTACTTGTTGCATTAATTACATTGACATTATAAGTAACACTTGCCCAGCAATTTCACCTCATTAGATGCACAGTGCCTTTCAGTGCCGAATGGAAACTACCTACATTCCTACATCCTTCCTCATTGTTAGAATGTAAACAAATGCATAGCGGTATACAAGTAACTATAGATCGGTGTTATTTTAGGTGAATTCCTAACAAAGTAAGAAATTACTAACTTAACAAGGTATAAAATATTCAGCGTTATAGATATAAAATTATATTCTTTGCGATGTTAAAGTCAATTTAACTTCTTAAGGATAAACTAAAGTGAAAGTTTTCACCGTTTGAGATACTAAAAGAGAGCAACTACTTGCTACTTAGTTATTTTTCACCACAACGGTGTTACTTTAACATAACATAAATGGCAGATGGAAAAATTTAACACCGTCAGCTCTTACTTCAAGAAATTTTTATGTGTGTAGACTGCCATAATTTAAATAAAATTCTAATAGTACATGGTAACTTTGTACGATTTCCAACGGCTGCAATAAAATGTCAATGTCAAACATGTGATTAATAGTTCCTTCGTACCGTTAGAAGTAAATTACCTCCTAAATTAATATTTGTATAAAAAGATGAACATTATATTGCGGATTGAAAATGGAAATATAAAACGACCTTCCGTAATTAATTGAAAGAGTAGCATATCATCTGAGTTCTTTTTACTAAATACATTTCCATCATTTTTATTAAGCGTATTTCTCAAAATAAATTTTATTTATTATATCTGAAATAAATGAATATAATGCCTAGTACGAAAGCACCTATTATCCTTTGCTCGATTGTATATTGATCCTAAAAAGAATGGTTTCTTTGCGAAACAGGAGGGAAAGGCACAGGCCAAAGAAGACGGCCGATAGAGATTTCCAGGCAAATCACAATGCTACATTTTTCCTCGGATGCTTGCTGCAAGATCAAATATTCGTGCACTAAATGTTTCATATAATATTTCGCCACAAATAACTATACTGCAGGCGTGCCAACGCTCGTATACTAATAATATAACCGCAAGCGAAGCCGTTTTAAAAAAGTGTAGATATATATCACACATGGGCTGCGTAAATCCAGGATTAAAAATCAGAACGAAAGCCAAGTACTGCGAAAATAAATTTCGTTGTTCCTTTTGGATACAGATCTGCAGCCAATCAGATAAAATCACCAGTCCTCTATTTTCAATCAATTACCACAATTATCTCACCTGCACCTCATGTGCAATATACCCGATGCACTTTTGTGCCGCTCGCCAATATGCGTATGCGTTAAGCGGTAGTTTAAAATTGCAACCATGCTAGCTCAGGGTGTTATCACATATTGTGAACATTATTAAATAAATATAACTTTATAAGCAAATTATTATATCTCAATCGATTAACCAGTAACTCAGTAATACTTATCCACAATAGCTTGTATTACGGAACAGATTCCTACTACAGCTACCAAAAAAATTGCATATTCCTTCGATAAGAGAAAAAACATTCCTTTTAAAGGAGGCTCAACTATGATCTCTGAAACATTGTTTTTGTAAAAAGCGCAACAAATATATATTCTATGAATCAAACATACTTACTGTTACATACATTTGCCACCTTACTGCATCGGAGCAAGTGAGAAAGCTTATTAAACACAATAATACAAGCTTAAAATAAATGAGAAACCTGCCCTCGTGGAAATTAAGCGAAATACAGAATGACTCAATTTATTAACCATTTACCAGGTTCATCTTCGTCATCCTTATTATCAACTCATTACAATAATTTATATAAAATTAGTTACTCTAATACCTGGAAAAACATTTATTTTTCGGAACAGTAAAAAGTACCTGTTTAATTCAAGATTAACATGTAAAGTTGTATTGCAATTTTTTTTAATATACTTTCGCACTGTACCTTATAAATACATTTTCGCTATAAACCTATGAAGAAATAATATGCATTTAATTACTCTGCTTGCGATTACGAATATCATGTTGTATTGTACAACATCGTTCTGGAGGTATTCACCTAACTCACAAAATAATCTATTGAAGTCGTACATATTTACACATCGAAAAAGGATAAACCTATGTCTGTATTCTCATGTAAATTTAAAAATAAGATTCACAGCTAAAATTTCTAACAGCGTGAGTATTCAGTACCAACCTGCTAGTATCTAATAGCCTAAATCTGACAACATTTACTGATGTTCCCATAAGCTCAATATTTCGAAGGTAGGGTGAAAAACGCTATAGCAACCATAAGAAATATTTACATAATCTCACAAAATACATGATAAATTCCACCTTAACACTTAAATAACATTAAAAATATATTGTCCGTCTAGAAAGTATCCGGAATTTATTGTTTTTCTTAATTTTAATATGTTTCTTTTTACTTTTTTTTTCTTTTTTCTTGTTGCATCCTAAGACAAAAGTAATGCATCAAGTAGGTTGTGCCGACTGTAGGCCATGGCAAAAATCATATAACAACACCAGCTGTCAAATATTGTTGATTATCAACAGGCTTAATATTTGTGAAATAATGTCGCAAGTAGAACGAAAGAAAGTTGATGGAATATTTGTATAGAAAAGGTGTTCAAAACGTTAAAAAATTAGTGCAATTGACTGAACTCGGAAAAAGTGCAGTGTATATGAGACAATAAAGAGGATAAGAAATAGGAGAGATATGAGCCATGGACCTGTTTCTGGAAGACCGCGTAAGATTAGCGGAAACAATCTAAACGCTTTAGTGACTTTAGGGCGACAAAACCCACGCCTAGGGTTTCGAAAACTGGGTAACAGATTTGGAAATCAACGTCAAATAAGAATGTGTCCAGAAACTGTCCGCATTTCACTGAGAAGACAAGGTTACTTATCATGTAAACCAAAAAAAATCCCTGCAATGACACCTCTACAAAAGCAACGAAGAATAGATTTTTGCCAACGATTTCGAGACGATAATTTTAGTGATGTTTTTATATCTGACGAAAATTGTTTTCAGCTTGAGGCAAATCATTTAAAAATCTTATCAATAAAAATGTTACCGTTCAAATTTCCAAATTTCCCACAAACATAATGGTTTGGGGAGCAATTTCTCAGCGTGGTGCTACACCTCTCTGTATAATTGATGGCACCGTTAATAGTGTAAAGTATTGTGAAATTCTTAATGGCTTTCTTCTTGAAACGGTTCGTGCTTTATATCCCGAAGGATGGCGTTTTCAACAGGATAATGCAAGATGCCATACTTCTGCTTACACTAAAGCTTGGATGCTAGAACAAAACTTGGCAACAATTCCATGGCCAGCAGCTTCCCCAGATCTTAGTCCCATCGAAAACATATGGGGACTAATGAAAATTGAAGTAGAACGAGCAGCACCACGATATAAAGAAGATTTAATTTGGTCAGTTTTACAAGCCTGGACCACTATCACCGAAAAGTATAGCGTTGACCTTGTTTCGGGATTACCTGAACGTTTAGTTAAGTGTTTACAGTTAAATGGAGATTGTATTAGTAAATGAGATGAATTATTTGTTGTGATTTTATTATTCAAGTAATAAAAATATATACCGTCAAATTATAGCTATGTAGCTTTTTGTTTTCCGGATACTTTCTCGACGGACTATACTTGACAGTAGCGCACAGAAAATAGAACTATATTAACTACTTACGTAATTTACTTTGTGCGACGGAAGATCAATTATTAATAATAGCAACGTATGCTTCTTTCATATATTTAATACAGTGCCTTAAAAGTAATCGATGTTCAAAGTAACTCTTTCTTCAGGTTAATTACCAAAACTTTTTTGTAAATTTTCTTCGGTAAAATTAGTTTATGCTTATTGCCTATGCTTATGCTTTATGCTACAAATTTGCTTATTTGTGAAAATATTATTAAATATTGGAACCCCCGCCGGACCATTTACAAGGAAGCTATTTCTGTATATAGAAAAACGGAAGGTGCAAGTAAAATCAAACAATCCTTAATAAAAGATGAAAAAAAAAAAAAATGGCCCATTCGAAATTGCATCCCGAGGAAGATATTGTTACCTGAACCGAAAAAGGTCACAACCAAATTGCATCCTTACTAAATATGGCTCAGCTGTGTTCGACGGTATATGGTTGCCAAGTTTTTTTTAGTAAAATGATCACAAATCATAATTATGTTTATTAACACGAAAATTATGTGCAATATACAATATAGAAATATTTACATTTGCCTCTAAATCTATATGAAGCCGCTTGTACAAATTTAAATTTGTTTATTTTATGATTTTTTAAATTATGAAATCCCATCTTTATTGAACATCGAGAATCAATCGACTTGGTTGTAAAAACACTATTAATCTTTATACTTGTATTAATTTGAAATTGTAACAATACATTAATAAAGTGGTTTATATTCGGATGTGCGGAATAAAAGGAAGAATTATATTTTGAATTAAAAGATTCACAAGTAGAGCTCAACATTCTCGCTTGCATTCCAGTGTTATTTAACCGCGAGAGGTTGGGGGGATACAGAGCTGCTTCGTTATATGTGTAATAGACATCGCAGTACGAAGTTGATAAGTGCCGGAATTGAACAAAATGCATTAAAAATGTTAAAAATGCGTAGAAATGCATCAACTTGTCTATTTGCTAACAGGGTAAACACGTATTTATGGCAATTTCCAGACTTAATATATGATGGTAAAGAAATCAGGTGTTTAGTTTGCGATAAAAGTTTATTATGTTAGAAACATGATGTATAAGATATGTGTAGGAACTATGTAAATAGCGCAACACACAAATTTTAAAAAACCGGAAGGAGTACGCATGTATGTGATTTAACGATGATAAGTGCGTGCAATATATCGCTTGCAAAATTCGGACAAACAATGTTTCCGTCAGTTTTGGAAAAAATACAATCCAACGTCGGAACTACCAAGTCCGCGAACACTAGGTAAGTAGGTCGTCAGTGCGCGAGAACATTGAGAATTATGTGAAAATCGCAGTAAAAAGTGAGCATGGCTAATTATAGATGAAACTACAGTCATTAAAAAAAATTCCGTAGTATCGATTGTAGCACGGACAATGACCTTGAAAGGACCGTCACACCCTTATTTGCTGGCCTGTAGAAGACAGGAAGGATGTACTGCCTAAGCTGTTTATAATGTATTAGTTAGAACACTAGACAACTTTGAATTTTCACCAAAGCAAGTGTTAATGATGGTTACCGATGCTGCCGAGATTATGCTTCGCACAGGTCAGTTATTCAAAGCTGTTCAACTGAATTTGCTGTCTGTTTCGTACTTTACACCTTGTAGCAGACACTACACGAAAATGTTATCAGGATGTGGATCAAGTAATAGCACGGACGAAAGCGGCTTTTCTTAAATCACCGAAACGTATTCGGCTATTTCATTCACAGTGTCCTGACATACCGAAAGCGCTGCAGTCAATTCTTACACGATGGGGTACATGGTTAGGAGCAGCATTCTATTATTTTAATCATTTTGAAAAGGTCAAATTAGTGATTTTACAACTGGACGCTAAAGAAGCAGGTGCAATAAAGCAAAGTAAGTCAAGTGCAATTCCAAAATCTTCAAGTTGCAGCGGATTTAAAAACTATTAACGACAATTACGTTCCAGTAGCCGACGGCCCAAACATGAGGTAGAAAATGGAAAATGTAATTGACAACAAGGTAGTCACAAAACTCATTTTTCATTTTCCGGCTTAATTTCTGCTAAATCAATAGCAAACATTTTTCTTACATCTTCAGGATGAAGATATGGTAATCGAAATATGTAAGTTAAGAGCTTAATAATTTCCGTTTCATTTTCTTTTTTTGTTTGGTACTCTGCAGCTAACCTTAATTGCTGAAGTTTTCGATACCATGATTGTTAAACAATTGAGTAAAAAAACCGCGGACAGTATTCAAAAGTTCCATCAACGTACCAAGAAGAAATAGAAGAGAGAAACTTTAAATTTGACAAACACGAAAAAATAACAATATCATTTTCTTTATCATTTTTTAGCAGGAAACATTGATTTTTATGCGTTACAACAGAAGACGATTCAACTGCAGCATCAAAATCGGAAATATTCTTAGGAAATTTAATTAGTGCGGAAGCTCTTGTCCCACAATATCACCTGCTACTTTACGTTTAATGGAGTTGCTTACGAGTTTTCTGTTAAAAACATCTGCTGTTAACTTTTCGTGATTATGATCCAATTCCGATTCCCCTATTATATCTAAGCCCTTATACGCACGTTTGGTGCACTGCCGCCGTTTCACTGTATCTTTGACTAACATTTTTTAAGCTAAAAGTATAGCTGTCAATCACTAACAAGGATTTTCCTTTTTCACTGGTACAAAATATTACTTTCATTTTGACGCGTTTTTTATACTTTTAAATATTTTCTGAAATAACGCAACGCGAAATAATAAATTCGACAATAATAATAAAATTCGAGATAATAGTTCTTAAATAGGATCTTTTGAGAAGTTATAGTTTATGGATTTTCCACATTTATTGTAAATCCTCAAAGTGTGAAAATAACTTCAATTTTAACTTACAAATCAAGTTTGGCTCCTTGTTGTACCCGGGATGCAATTTATGTGCCAAATTCTCTACCTGCCTATTCTGGGGTGCAATTTCAACAGAGGGATAAAAATTAATTTTAATAATGCCTACTCGATTTGAAATGATATAATTAACTTCTAACTAATCCTAAATAATGAAATCACAAGCTAACAATTAAACAGTAAACTATTGACCACTAAAGATCTAAACATTCCTAGAAGAGTAAATTAAAGACACACGTGCATACCATCTCTCTGTCTGCGATGGCAAATAAAAACGCAACAATACCTATTTATTTCGCAAAATTTAAAAACTAATAAAATACCGTAGATAGAACCTTATCAGATTAGAAACTCGTTCTTTAAAAAACCCCAGATAGAACCCTCTCATTTCAAGGCGATGAAATACGCTTTCGTTTAACCGATACCTGTGCGACACTCTCCGGGCGTCTGATTGTGTCGGAAAGGGACCGCGTTCCTTCGCACTTTAATTCTAACACATCTAGTAAACCTATCTGAGGTAAAAAGGGATCGTTGTGGTCACAAATCTACGACTTTGAAGAGACACAAACAGTAATGCTGCCATTCATTTGAAATCTTATGCTAGGTAGCCAACCTTCAATTTCGTACCTTAAATGCGATAGGCAACTTATTGTACACGTTCGAAGCTGGTCCCTTCGCATTTAATTCTTAACATAGTGTACATAGTATTTAAATGCTACTGCTAATCTGTTACTGTCAGGTTCTTACATTTTATTCATTCCTCCCTATATGTAAAAAATTCATTTAGTTCTCTGTCTTTGCATTTTATGTTCACTTTGCATTGGTAAAAAAAAACATAAATTAGTAAGATAAAAAAAAATCGACATGTCAGAATATATCAAAAATATGCAAAGGCAAGTAAAAGGAGCAACGTATTCTGCGACGCATTTATTTGCCAAAATAAAACCTCTTTCGTATAATTATGCTCACAAAATCTACTGTTTGATTCTAACAAGAATCTGTCCAAAGATTCGCAACAAAAATAGTCCGTCCAAACAATATGGAATGGTGATGCAGCATATATCACGTATAAAATGCAGACAATGTGATGATGGAATATAGTAAATAGTGAAATGTAATAATCTCGTGGTGTAATTTTATTTGATAGTAGCACCACCGCGCAAACGGTAGGGCACTTTTACACAATTAGTTAGATAGTGGTTATTTGGATTATTAATATTAATTGTATAATTTATATTGTTATTAAAAGTATAAGAACATTTCGATAAGGAACTTGGTGTATTAGCATCAATATCTCGATAGTCCTTACCTACTAAGGAGACACCATCGATAATAATTGGCTTGTTATTGCTAGTATTTATACAACTATTAGTGATTGCTCTAAACTTCTACTAAGATTTTGATGATCAACTTTATGTTGTTGAAAAAAAATAAAATTTTCAAAATATCGTTCGGCAACTAGAAGATTTCCAGTCTCTATCCCTTTTAAAACTTAAAATATTGTCATCAGCATTTACCAGCAAAGACGTGTATGTTTTTACAAAACTGTGTCCAGAATAACCAGAAGGTTCAGACAATTTAAGTTATTCAGTTACTTTACGGGGAATCTGGGCAAATTTTATCTCTAACTTCTTGTATACTTAGTACATTTTTGTTTTATATAATAGTATTTTGCGTTTGGGAACCTTAATGCGACATATGTCTTATAAACTTCATTATATTAATTCCATTGATCTTATCACGAGTTTTTTACGAAGGTGATTTATTTATTCTCTTGAGTGTATATTTTAAAAACTACGGGTAAATATGTAGGTTAGATTAGAAGGAAACCCAATATACCAAAGAAAAGTATATTTGACGCTCTTAACAGATACATAAATAAGAAAACTAGAAACTTCCACAAATCTATGTGGATGTTGTTTAAATATGTGAGACAACGGACGGATAAAACGCTAATCGCCCATCCTGTATATAAACTGAAGCATCTACATGTACAGAACATTCATCCATTATACAACTGCCAGAGGCAGTCATTTTACAATCGACGTTGCCTTTCTTTATATGAACTTTCCAAACGTAAGAGCTATCCCATTGAGGCTCCGTAATTTTTATGGTTTGCACATAGAATTGTCCATTTGCGGACAGATGGTACTTTTGTATGAAGATATTGCCATCGTTATTGAATACACGCCTTTGGGCTGAATTAAGTTCCATAATACAAAGTTCTTTTTGATTTATGATGTTTTTGTGTGCTTCTATTAGATGTTCCACCATATCTTGATGATGATACCGTTCTTTGCAAAACGGACAAGAGTGCGGCTTAAAAAGGCAATGATAATTGAGGTGAATGTCGTATTTATCACCTCGAACAAATTCAGGGCAGTCTGGTGAATCACACGGAAAATTAGAATCTATACCTGATGCACAAAAATCAATTAACTTTACAGTATCACAGTAACCGCAATTTGTACAAGATGTTCTGCAACCGCAGTTTGTAAAGATCGAACACAACGTGCAGAAGTTCGCGCGATTTACAATTTTAGCACAGTGATTACATTTCCACCATATCAATCCTTTTTTGAACGAACCTATAGCTCCAGACTGCCGAGAAACATCTTCGACATAAATGAAAACTTTAATTTCCGCTTCAAACTTCAATCTTTTCAATACACTCAAGTTGGCTGTAAACCTATCGTTTGCGCTGTACTGAAACAAATCGAATTCGCTTATTCCAAGATCCTTATTTGGTATCGCAACAAAAGCATCTGAAGTGAATTTTACCGATTTCGATACAATATTGTCAAGTAACCGGGAAAACGCATATACTATCACATAATCATCTTTTTTCCATATTGTTCTCAGTAAAAAATAATTGCCATCGAAATCGATCAAATAAAGTAAATCGAGCGCTTTTATTGAAGGATTTTTTATAGTAACGAGTCCATCTTTTGCCACCAAAACACTATCCGGATGCTGTTCACGAATGTGAGCAATTACATCATCGAAACTATAATTCGTATCAGTTTCGCATTTCTTCAGATACACAAACGGGCACAAATGCTTCTTAAAACGGCATCGTTTCTCGTGCTCGCAGGTTTTATAAAATGACCCGTGAAACGTGCATCCCTCTTCGTTGTAATTGCAAGGAAAGTGTAGCTTCGCCATCATTCGTTCCAGTTCTACGTTCCCTATAACGTCAGTAGTGTCAGGCGATTTTTGAAAGCAACTTCCACAGATGTTTCTGGACGATCCAACTTGCATGATTGGAACTTGAAGTCTACGAGAGCACTGCCGACATTGAAATATGGTCAAGCTCTTTACATCTTCGGCTATCAGGAGACTATCCATATTTTCTAAAAAGAATGTAGTTACTTATTAAGGGAGTTTTAATACAATAAATACTTACCTTTCCAATTGCAACTGGCATGCGGTTGTCGAATATAAAACTGGAGATTGAGTAACATTGAATTATTCTAAAGTAGGTGTGGCAGTTATTGAGATAAGATAAGATAATGGCAACCGCAAGTAGTTATTGACGTAGATATGCTCCAAAGATATCGATATCGGTAAAATAAAGAATGTTTTAAGGAGAGACGTTTGAAACAGTCTATGGGACGATACAGAAATTGATGTACAATTTGTTTCAAAATTAATGTCATATCAATAAAACATTTGGAAGAATTTTATGGGGACAAGAGAACATTACAAAAATATTAAGGAGCACAAAGCCGAACAGGGGTGAAAGCATATTAAGAAGCGAAGACTCCTCGAAGAAGTGAAATGAGCTCGTGTGATTAGTATTAGGACTATATATTATTTGGCCAACGTAAACAATCAAAATTCTATCTTTATCTTTATTTAAATTACTTAGCTAGAACGTAGAGGTTATTATAGGCCATTTGTTTAATTAAAATCAAAATTCAAAATTTGTTAAAGAATATAATTTAAATTATTTTATTTACAATAAACTGTGACTCTTGTTTGAATCAAAATTTGTTTATTTGAGTCTAAATTTAAGAAAGCTTTTCAAAATTTTAATTAATGAATCCTTAATTTTTCAAAAAACGAACCTGAAAAATGATATATTTTAACTCAGTCTAGTCTCACTACAATATATTTGGAAACTTGTTGTTTCAACCACATAGCATATAATCCAACACGAAACGTTAAAGAAAGAGGTTAGAAATTGCGTCGGAATAATAAATTTTTTATGGAAATTAACCTATAATACTCAAGTCAAAGTCAAAATTCAATACCTACTCAAGATGAACGTGTCTTGTAACTATAGTAAAATAATTCCTTAGCTAAACTATACTTATTTTACAATTACTAGAATATTAAAATTGTCTGAAAGAAACTTCTTAATTCATTAAAAACATATATTTTGCTAATATATTTGGCATATTTCCACATAAACAATGACATAGAAATACGGGTATATTTCATTTGAAAACGAATTCATTTAAGTACAGCCATAAATGCAAATATCAGCAATAACCGAGACAGCTCACCGAATAGGCCCCTCCCGCAAGAAAAAGGTTTGATGTCACGTCCATTGGGGTACGACATTAATTTTGCAACAAATAGTACGTCACCTATTAGGTCCTCCTGATTTCAACAACAGATCGCTAATTGTTTGTTTCTTTATGAAAAGAAAAATTGATTGCTTTCCCTAGGAAAAAATGTTTACTTATTTATACGCTGACTCGGTTACTGAATGAAACATAATAGGTGTGTATAAAAATAGTTATTTATCCCACAAGAGACGTAGTGCAGTTTTGCGGTCGATGATGCTGTTTGCAGACCGATACGAAGCCGAGGGGTATCTGGGAAAATTAATTTTTTCCAACTATATTTTCCTTTTATGTAATTTACAAAAAATCCTGAGTATGTTATGTTTTTTTGGAGACTAATGCATACTTATGTAAATCAATTTAATTCCATTAACCCAACCACGAACCTTTGTTGTAAGGTTCATATAATATTCCGGAATCCCAATTATTAACGTCCTTCCTGCCTAGTATACACAAATAAAAATTGCTCTGAGTAAATTTGCTAAATTTCTCCGAAATAATGTAAATCTACCCGGCAGTTAGTTAAATCGTCACCTATGTTATGTAATTAACTAGCAAGTAGTTGGTTTTTTAGTATCCTAAACGGTAAAAACTTTCATTTCAGTTTATCGTTGAGGAGTTAACGTGATTTTAACATCATAAAGGATATAATTTTGTATTTATACCGGTGAATGTTTTTATAATTTGAGTAGTTAAAAATTCACCTAAACTGAGTTAAAATAACACCATTCAGTTGTTAATTATGTACCGTAGTGACTGTGTATATATATATATATATACCGTTTGACAGATTTTTTTCTGGGCACAGCTGAGCGTATAGTGATGAATGGTGGAATATAGTTTGTAGTTTCTATGTGGCACTTATGGGCACTCTACACGTAATTAGGCGAGATTGCTGGGCAAGTATTATTTACCAGAACAAAGCATCAAAATAGAAAGAAATGGATTAAAATAACTGACCAAGAAATCAATGTCAATACAACGGGTAAGTAGTGAAACTATTCTAACTATATCCAACAGATTTTCTTATTTACACGTCTTATTGTTTGGATCCTTGGATTTTTGTTTTTCTTTTCTGATTTTTAGCAGCTTCGACCATTGGAAGGTTGTTCCAACATATTAACCTCAGCACTTGCACGCCAGGAAACCAAGCTGATTTCCTACCTACAGATGCTAACTTTGGATATATGGTGAACTCCTTCCTAAACAACCTCCCGCATCGCCATTTTCTTATTACAAGTCAAATATTATCAATATTGCTTACATTTTATTTACTGTAACTATACTTTTGTTCTGAAAAAGCTCAGCTTTGAAGAGTTTTTCTACTGCAGTTGAAACATATAGCACCTAACTGAAGAATTTGTTGGTAAATGTTAATACCTAAGCAGTGATGTTTGAGTGAGTAAAACATTTTATCATTAAGTTCTGGTCCACAGAGGAAAACAATCAAGCCGAAAGAGTGGCATTTTTTACTACATGGGAAACATTCCAACGCCGATTCGGAAACTTTCCTTAATCAACTTAATACCAAAACGGTAAAGTTTTTGATTGTTGAGGTAAATGTTCTAACTCCGAATCGGAGATTTTTTTCCCGCGGAGGAAAAATAGTATCATCGAAACGAGGCAATGTTAACACCGCAATGATAATTTTTTTCCCTGTGGGAAACAAGATAACACCGAAACCAAAAATTGTTCCACTGCAGAGGAAGATTCTTAATACCAAAACGGAGAAATTTTTCACCAAAACAAAAAATTGTTCGGTTACATTTGGCTATATTCGATTTCGTTTAGCCATGCACGGCTTCAATCGGTTCCGTTGACTCTGTTTCATCTAGTTCTGGTTCTTTGAACAATGTTCAGTTCAGTTGGGTTTCGAATATCCAGATCACTAAACGAACTGCATGTGCTGTGTATGTATTCGGTAGGTAATAGGCGTTCGTGTACACAAGCAATGTACGCTACTCTTCCGTTTCTATGTCCTATACGCATTAATATTGTGCTAGATATCGTCTCCGTATACATGCACATATGTTATGTACGGTACGTAAACGAATGTACACCTGCTATTTAAGTTTCCTCAACAATGTTGCACCAAAAATTCGCAACAGAAAGATTATAAAACAGTTTATCGTCATTATTTTAGGTGTTCTTAAGTTGACAGGTAAATCAGGTTTGACAGATGTATATGAACAACATCGTACTGGTCTCGCATTTTTTGGGCACCTTTATTTCGTTATTTCTCTACCTTCCTTACACCGAGAAAATTTTTTTATGAAATTAAATTAAGCCCAATTATATTTTCTATTTAAATATGGAACAAGATGAAAATTTATTTAGATTTAATACAAATTTGTTGTTAAAAATTTGTTTTCAATTAAATCAAATACGAGGCCAATTTTACGAAAAACATTTAATTATTTTAAAAACCCCCACATGTGTCAGTCAATTTAACAATACTTTTTATTTAATTTAAATACGTTTTATATGTCAATATATACGCTTTATGTGCTGAATTAACAATAATTCTTCTGTATTTGGAATACGCCGTATGTGTCAATTTAACAATAAGTTTTATTTATTTTAAAAGCGCCTTACATGACAGTTTATACTACGTAGACCTTCAAAGCCGTGCACTTATTACTGATGATTTCTTCCAGAATGCAGTGTACACATTTTCTGTCTTTTGTTGGTCATTCTGGCAGCTTCTTCAGTGTTTAGCGATTAAATATTATAATTAATATGAAGTAGAAGAGATATTTGGTGGTTTCAAAAGATAGACAGGAGTTCCGGTACGTATAACATAAACATAGTGTTTATATTGAAGCATCTCAATAGGAAGTTAGTTTTCCTTGTATAAAACTTCATTATTTGATACTGGTAATTTAAATTGCCATATGTTTCTAGACTGCCGGATTCCCAGATCCTATAAATAATTAATTCATTTCGAAAAATCAAAATTCTTTTCAATTTTCATTACAGTACGTAAGTATACAAGTGCATGTTTGGGACTGAAGGGTACCAATTCTGACGAAGGTCGAAAAATACACTTGTAAGCTAATAAAATCTATCAATTAAGTTACCACGTACCAAAATTTTCGCCCACCAAGAAATATGTTAATTATTCAAGGAGGATAATTGTACCTTTACTAGACCCCCACGACCCGTGTAACAATATTTTTCATTGCTCTGACCATTTTTTATCCCAAAACTTACAATACCTTGCACTTCTGACAAGCCACTGATGGGAAAACGCAACTTTGCTAGCTTGGAAATAAAAATGGAGGAACCAATGATTTTACGGCATAATTTGATAGAAGTGTGGAAACGCATTTAACTAACATGAAATAATGTATTGCTCGAACATGAATATACTTCATTCTCAAGAGTTACATTTTATTGATTACATTATATGACGTGTTAAATCCAAATTTATGTATACTTAAAAAAACACTTGAATAATTGTAATATTTATTCCGAACACTTAATTTTTGGTATATTCATTTAGAATTGATGGAATATTACATTAAGTATACCTACTTATTCGGTGTAAATACAAAAACATGTTCTAAATATGTTAATTCTTAGTTTAACCAAATTTGTTTGAATTTGAGCAGTACAAGAAGCGTTTTACTTAACTTAAGAATATAATTGCAAACAGATCCATACTTTCAATTTGAATGTAGATTTTTTTCTGTGTAGTGTATTGCTAACAGTCAATCTATAGATCTGTTAGAGAACCTGTATCTTCTTATAGAAATTACCCAAGAAGCAATCTCAAAAATTTCGAAACGCTGCAAATGCGAGATAAACGTCGTTAAGCACCATTCAAAAATCTGCATATCATAAATTATAAAATCAAAATAGTAAAGCCCGACGTAAACGATCACAGTTACGAATTACAACTTCCCTCGCTTTTATTTTTCCATTTTACACCGCCCACTTTTGCTTCTCACCTTCTCCTGTCGAAGTGACTTTAATGGAGCGATACAAAACGAGACCGTGCTGCAAATCAGGTAAGAAGTGAAAAATTACTGCTTACTGTAACGGTAACGGCTGAGTTTATTGCGGCGGTCGCCACAAATGTGTTAGCGTCGTATTTCTTCGTCTTCCTTTTTTAGCATTCTACACTACTCGACGTTGAACATCGTTCTACACCCCTATAAGTATCTCTGATAAGATAAAGCTTCGTAGCGGTGTTGTTGCAACCGAAACGAGTTCAGAACTTAATTTAGTTCTCGGTTATCGCAAAATCGCATTGATGTTTCTGCGTTGTTTCGTATAGTACGGAACGTCGATGGTGAAAGTAATAAAAGCAGATAATATTTCAAGCATTTTATATGAGAACTTTATACGTCTACATGCAACATGCGCATCGATAAATATAATTTAAAAATATTTTGCAGCGTACACCTGGAATGTTGTTCTATTCTTGTTGGGCAATATTCCAGAGTTGTTCCTTTGACGTAGGACCAAGAATTTTGCTCATCCCCCAGTAGCTTAATAGGGTTAAGGTCGAGACGTGGTGGCCATATCATAATTTGCAAAATATTCACTTCTTTTTGCTCATTCAGGTACCGTATGCATATTCAAGATGTATGCTTCGGGATCGCTGCCGTGCATAAAAGTGAAATTTTATTTAGTTTTTTTAGTATTTTATTATTGGTACCATGCATTAGGAAAGCATTCTCTCATTAGCCGACCGTGTCACAAACATCTTCCAACTGTGACAGAACACTTTAAATATTGATTCATTGGTCCATAAAACATTTTTCCACTGTTCTGCCGTCCAGATCTGATATTCTCTGGCCTACTGCAACCTTTTCAATCGGTTACTCCAGAATAGCAATGGTTTACGAGTTGCCACGAGAGCGTGTAAATTTCCTTCCCCTAGCCGGCGTTTAACCGTGGTAACTGAAATCGGATGCTGACGTCAGCGATTGAATTCACTCGCTATTTCTGGTGCAGTTTTTCTACGATTTCTTTTACTTATTGATTGCAGCAGACGGGAATCTGCTGGAGTCGTAATTCACGATGGACCTGGAAGGACAGGGTCTTCCAAATCGCCTATTTGTTAACATCGGCGAATGATAAATTTTATTGTCGTTGCGGCCAAATTTAATTTTTCACCGACTTGACGACTGGAATAACCTTCTCTTCATACAAAGTTATTATACTGGATCGTTTACGAATAAAGCCTGCAGAAACAAGTACGCTTTCTATGCGCTTCACGAAATTAGCAGAGACTTGACATACTCGCGGTTTGTCGACTCTTGGCGAAACCAATAGGCAACACGAATCCATTCTCATGAGACGAATAAACACGAGTCTGTTTAGTTTCCGCTAATTTCGTGAAGCGCAACTCGTTTCTGCAGGCTTATTACGAAAACATATTGATTTACCACGTGGCATTTCAAAAACTGCAATTGCCTTACAGTACCCGCTTACTACAACAATATTCAAACAAAATCTAAAATCGCATTAAAACATTCTAAATGATCAAGCCAGGTAGGAACCAGCCCCAAAGACAAAGAGGGGACGCCACAAAATTTTCTGCTGTCTGGTCCAATCGATAAGATAATAAATAGAATATAATAATTGGGTGCAAATTCAATTGGGTATTCCGCGTCTTAAAATGTGTAAATTAAATTTCTTGTTGGTAATGTTTTGGGTTATTTCAAGTGCAAGTGTCTTTAACCACAAATATATGTTAAGATTGTTTGGACTCAGATACACCTAGAAGCATATAACTTAGCAGTTAAGCAAATTTAAGCTTAGGATTTTCTATTATAATATTATTCTATTTTATTGCTTCTCATTCACTATTTAAAATATTTCTGAAATTTGGAAGAATTGAAACAATATCTCCGAAATGAACCTATTTTTCTTTCAAACGTAGTCAGCGAGAGAATTGTCACCATGGAAGAGCCCATCTTTATCAAGGCCATAAGAAGAACGTTAGCTCAAACGCAACATCTCTTTACCGACCTGTTGAGGATGTAAAAAGGAAATGTCCAGAGAAATGGCGCAGGATAATAGCGCGACAATACACAACACTTTCATTCAACACGTTGTTCCTCATCCATTGTACTCGCCTAACTTCACTCTCTGAGACATTTTCCTCTCTCCAAAAATGAAAATCAAGATGAAGGAACGAAGACTTGACACGATAGAGCAGAGTGAATTTAAATCGCGAACAATGCAGGATACATAAAACAAAACTAGAACAAAACTTCCTTTCGTGCTAGAAGCGCTATAGTTGGTTTCACGTTGAGTTCGAAGTATCGGGTTTTACGGAGTATAGCCTTATTTTAATTGTCTATATTTATTTGAATGTAACTATTCCTTTTTAAAACTAGGAGTGTTGCCAAGTCAAATATCAACTGTCAATTTCGGTTCATTTTTACGTGAATCAGTTATTTTAAAATCCACTACAACTTTTAATAATGTCAACCGTTGTAAATACAGTACAACAACTAATTACTACCACATGAAAAAGAAGGTGCCAAAGCGAAAGTGATTTTGTGAGAGAAAAACATGATTTTCAATATCTTCAAAGATTTACAAAAACCATGAATGTGTTCAATGCAGTTAAACAACGCTCGGCTATGACAAAGAAATTTATTGTTGTAGAGAACACAGTATCATTCATCGTTCATTCTTACCTTCACGATAAAAGTAAGAAGAAAAAAATGTACGGATGCGATGTTTTCCTTTTGACCTTTCATAGTAGGTAATAGCAGTTAAATAAGGTACTGGAATATACACTTTGTATTTTTGTAGGAAGCGATATTCATAAAAGAAAAATTTTGTCAATCAATGTAATGTGTTAGTATAAACTACAATATTGCACTATGCCATCATCGAATCCGAATTCCATCAAATCAGTACAGTAAACAATAAAAACTTTCTAACTTAGTTCAATGGGAAAATGTGTACAAATATATATTTTCAGTTTGTATAAAAATTATAACTAAAATTTTGTACATCAGATAAATGCTGGGTACATTAATAAGCTTCATTACAAATAGTAACAGTATACTGAACGGTAATTAACTGCGGTAAGATAGATGACTTAATAAGGTGCATGTCCTTGCCCCCCCATGTGTTTTTGAGTACGAAGTTTGGTTTAGTTTTATATCGTTTTGTGCCAAGCACTAAATGCTGTATTTGTGTTGGTTTGTACCGAAGTCAAACGTTTTGTACCAAAGTCATTTAGGAAATACAAGTCATTTAAAACGAAAGTAGAAGTCATAACGCGTAAATTTCGGTTCTTTGTATGCTAGTTGATAATTCTAGTTTTATATTGTTTTGTACTGCTCATTAAAGGTTAGCAGTACAAATCCAGCATTTAGTGCTTGGCACAAAACAATATAAAACTAAACCGAACTTCATACTCAAAAACACAGATTTGCCGGAATCTGTTAGAATGCCGAATTTCTGCATCATCAATCGCGTGTATTTTCTAAAGGAGACAGGTACAAAATGTTTGGGTTCTAGTACAAAACAGTACAATACCAGTACAACAATTTAGCGCAAAAAGAAAATAAAAATTTTAATGTGCAATATCTGATCCTGCCCAAAATTGTTTATATCACCCAAACGGAAATGGTAGAAAACTTTCTATCTTTGGTACAAAGCAGTACAAAGCTGGTACAAAACTTTGACGTAGAAGAAATTTTAAAAATCGCTTGTGGGGGCGCTGGCATGTCGCTGGCTCCCCCATCGGAAATGGCTCATATCTTCCAAACGGAGATGGTACAAAACTTTTTGCTTCTGGTACAAAACAGGTACAAAACTTTGGCATAGAAAGAATATAAAAATTCGGTCGTGGGGGGGCCAGGGACACCCAAATGAATCGCATGTTAACACAGGCCTTGAGTAAATAATTAAAACTAATTGAAACGAATTATCTAATCCTCCGGTCAAGAACATTCCGCTTTACTCTTTTTATTAGTTCAATTAGTAGTAATTTTACTGCTACGCAATATCAATAACTATTAATTTTATTGCTATTTCATCTCGTTGGTCTCACAGCAGAGATAATTTTATGAGTATTTTATTGACACAGGCTTATAAACTTTTAGGAAGTTTTCTTTTACGTATACAGGCGTGCATGTGAATCGATATATAGTATCCTTCTAGCGCATGAGAAGGAAGATATTTCCTTTTCCTGAGCAATTTAGAGAAAGAGTTTGTCGCAAACTTCGATGGAATCAAATTTGAATCAGGGTTATAGTGTGTAAGGCATATCGACAGTCACAGAAAGTGAGACATTTCGCAATAATGTAAGGAATGTTGATGAAAGTTGAAATGAATTAGAGAGAGTCCAAAAACGTAATATATAGAGTGTTTTAAACTGGTATCGTGGAAACATCCTGTATATTTGATAGATACATTGATAGAAATCGGCACGAAACACAATTAAATGAATAGTACAGAATTTGATAGACTTCAGGTCGATCAAGGCAAATATTCAAAAACATAGTTCTTACGAATTTATTTTAATGTGGTCTCAAGAGCGCGAGTTAGATTTGGACAACATTATCTGGACAAATAAAAACAAATTTACAAGAAATAGGCTGACAAACACACAATTCTCATCACTGGAGCAATTCAAATCCCCACGTATTTAGAACGGTAAAATTCAATGTTTCATCGATGCTAGATTGTTTTCTAATAGTCATGACTAACTTAGATATCGCTTAGGTCCTTCTTTGGAACAAAATTGCGTTACGATACACATTTTCCTAAATACTTTGAAAAGTATAAATTTTAAATACGTCATGTATATCAAAAATTTTTTTTTTTTTGTAAGAGCAATTTGATAAGAAAGACGAAAATAGGTAGTTGCATTAAAAAAAATTGTTGCCGCTTTTTCCATTTGAAAACTTAACCGGACACGCTGTACAGCATTTTCAAAAAAATTATTCGGATTCTAATACTACCCACTACGGTTAACAGTTTTGCAAAATTTCAATTTTCCAACTTAATCATTTTCACTGTTACAAAAATTCACATGCAATCGTCCATTTGTCAAAAATGTTCAAAAAACATAAATATTTCAAATATAGTTAGAAATAGAAACATAGTTGTTTCAACACACAAACCTTGAAATTGAATTCGAAATTCAAGAATGTAATTGAATCGATGATTGCAGAAAGGATATAAGCGCCATTTTAATCAAAATTGAGTTTAATGAGAATTAACGTTCTTTAGACGAATATCAACCGATTGAGTGCAGAAGAAATTAATTTTCATTTCGTAAGTGTGTCTGTCGCATTGAGCAGCCGTATCGTTATTGAATGCAGAAAGGGTCACTCATTTTTGAACTCAGAAAGTTTAATCGTGTACATACTTTACATCATTACATTGAACTAATAGCATCTGCAAACATTAAACATAAGGCTACAATACATGTTGTTGAAGGCAAAGATATCATAAACTTCAAAGACTGGTGGCATAAAATTTACAAGTCTACGATTGTTTCTGCTGAAACTGCAAAAAGCCCAAGCGATAAATAAATTCCATTCAATATCAGCACCTTTCACCATTTTGGCTACCATACAAAGATGGCAATACCCTTTCTGCACTTATTATTTAATGATATAGAGTATTCCATTTAAGTAAAATAACAACGGTGACAGCTACTTTCGGTATAACCGGAAGTGGCAGATTATTAAAAATATTTTAGTTCAGTAAGGTATGGCTACTGCTTTAGTGTACCGCCAACTTTTCAGAATTTTCCAATGTATTTTTTTTATATATCGATTGATGCAGTTCTCGATGAGACATCCTGTATAGAATATCACATTTTACCTAATAAAAAAAATGAAGATAGTCATTACCTACCGTTTCTATGCTTCGTAAGCATTACACCAAGGCTATACACTTCACGAAGTCTAATGGGTCATATATGATGCAGCCAAGAATAATAAGGTTACTATACACTTCTTAGGCGCTCATGTAATATGGGAATGCACCAAACACATGCACGATGTGTACAGGAAGGCAAATGGACGTGTAGGGATAACATGTTATGAATCATATATGGCTCACGGGATAGTTAATGTGTTAAACAACGGTAAATATTAATTGATATGAAAACAATTAATTACGATATGCTTGCGTACGCAAAATTAAATTTAAATTATTCTTTCCTTTCTAGTACCTAATATTGTTTTAATTATAGCTCAGGTTTTTTCGTGATGATAGTTTATCTTTAATTTATATGTTAACTAGTAAAATATGGTATCTTTTGTTAAAGTAATCTTTGTATTTAAAAAATATTTGAAATTAAACCACTAATTTGCTCTCTACGAATACCTGAATGTTTTCTTTCCACAGCACACTCTCAAACATGTTTGATTACAACTGATAACGCATGTTTTATCTTATAGGTATCTCAAAACTAAAAAAATATATTAATACGCGACTTTCAAAAACGTTTCTTTTTTGAAAAAATTGAAATAACGCCAGATAAACAGGTGAATTAATTATTAGTTTTAAATTTGAATGTAATTCAGATAAAAACTACAAACATGTAGCTGTTTAGCTTATTGCTGATGATGGTAGCTTGGCTATTGAAACCAGCGTCCGGGGCAAAAAAAAGTAATCGTCCATTTCACCACTACGGTCATTGGCTGGACTTATAATGTTGTTCTACCACCCAAGATCCAAGGGTAATAGGCCAGATAAAGGCAGTTTTTTTAGAAATCGAGCTTTCTAGCACCAGAGAGACCTTCACTTTCAATAAGTGAACAAACTAAAATCACTAGACAAGATGTGTGGGTGATGACAGATAACCTCTTAAACGTTAATTGTAACATAATACATATATGCATTATTGGATTGATGTAACGGCATTACGTAATTCTCGTTTATAGTCTCTCCTGATATAGTTTTTATAGTTTGCTAACAGTTCAATGCTATCGATGTATGGTTAATTCTACACTATGTAATGAATAATGAACCTTTCGCGTAATGTTTGATTATCTTACATTACGTAACTTAAGCAGTACTTGAGTTTATTACAACTCTCTTGATTAACATGATCACTTCTCAAAATTATCCCACTTTTCTAACCCAGATACATGGTAAACTAATAAAAGACAAAAGTGGAATAAAAAGAAAAAAAGTGGAATAAAAAGGAATAACAATTTTCGACAGTGAAATATAAGTGTACTTAGTTTAAAGTGCGAGAATTGTAGATAAATTGTCATAATTAATTATAATATTTTTGTAAACTGCCGAATGCATGTTTCTATAATTTTCCATAAGTTTTTGACTTGTTTTCAAATTGGTAGCTTTTAATAGTTAAACAATAGTTTGCTTACTATGACTCTAGCCAACTCTTTAAGTAAGTTTAGCGTGTTATCAAAACTTTTTCTTTATTCGGAGTACGAATAGTGAGTGTGATCGAATTCCACATATACGTATTGTATTTTAATGCAGAATGGTTCAAATCCATATGGTTTAACCTTACAAATCAAGTTAATTTAGATTACGATTATACATACATACAACTGCGTTTAGAAAGACGAAAAGTTATAATAGTATACGGAAGTTTAGTATTGTAGTAGTAACGATTGCGAATGCCCTCTTATAGATTCTACCTGATATAAGAAACTTTTCGATGTATTACCTGAAGCTCCAATAAATATCCATTATCTTAAAAGAGAGGAAATATTGCTATAAATTGACACGCGCTAGCTTAATATGAAGTTAGCGTAGACAGCCCCTATAACTTTTGATCCACTACAGATATCAATACAAACTAAACGGCACATTTTGTTGCCAATCCGCTTAATTTGTTACCCAATAATTGATTTTGTTGCTTCGACCGCTTCCGAGAAACAATGGTTAGACTATTAAGCCAGGCGCAGCCACTCGCTGTAACTTTTGGATCACTACAAATAGTACCAACTAAACGGCGTATTTTGTTGCTAATTTGCTACTCAATAATTGATTTTGCTGCTTCAGCTATTCAGCTAGGCGTAGCCACTGGCTATAGATTAGATGAGATTACTACCCGAGATGGTTCTTGATCTATCCCACTGTGACCTTTTCAGATCTATCGTGGTTCCTCTCTCGAGAGATAAATTAATTAGCTTTGTTTTCTTTGCTAGATAGATAGGACGGCAGTCTCTTTTTCCACCTGGCAGAATCTACATCCTGTTTCCTCTGTCAAGCCTAGATTGCTCATGTTAAGCATACAGTGTCCTGTTAGCAAGCCCACCATTGTTCTAACAGACTTCCTGTCTCTGCTCAGTAGGTCCGCGGTAAATGTAGACCTGTGTCCAATTATAAATTGCTTGGCCTGTCTCTGACCTGAAGTGATCTTCCACCAGTCTTGCGATTTCTTATCTTTCCATTGTTTAGTGGTTGTTTTTATTACCGAATATGCCATTCCCTCCGAGTGCATTGGGTGATTTTTGCATTCCCTCGATTGCCTTCGTGTTCTGGTACCCAGGCCAGCGTCACCTTTGTTCGGCTTCCCGGCTTATTGAGTGCACTCATGCAGTTCCACACCAGTTTCGAATTTGTCTGTGTGGAGTCCAGCGCTTTTATTACCGCTTGATTGTCTGAACAGATTGCAATAGATCGATAGTTATCTGCTTGCCAGTCTAATTCTTCAATACACCCCAGCACTGCTACTATTTCGACTTGAAATACTGAGCATAAACACGTACTAAACACCATATTTTGTTGCTAATTTGTAACTCAAGAATTGATTTTGTTGCTGGAACCACTTCCGAGAAAATGTCTACGCTACCTCGATATTAAGCTAACGTAGCCAACCCGATTTAACTTTTGACTCAGTGAGATATCAACATGAACCAAATAGCATATTTTGTTGCTAATTTGTTTGTGCATCCGAAAATCTTAAGGTATCAACCCTTGAAGCTAAAAGATCGTTGTCACTATCCTTGCGAATTAATTAACAATAAACGAAATAAACATTCCTTCATATTTTTTGACTTGTCATTTTCTTCACATGGGTTTCTTCTATACGATCAATAGTATTATAGAACAGGGAGTTCCTGGATAACTTTCTTCATTAATACATATAAGTAAGACACTCAAATGAAACCCAAGAAAGAAAATATACTCTTTCATTCATTATATTTGATAATACCGATGTGAAGATAGCAATAGATTTCAGCAATAGATTTTTTTTGGGAAACCGATTTCAAATGTAATATAATCACATTATGGAAACAAAATCTGTTAGGAGATCATTCCAGCAGGGTCTAGAACTGACGATATTGTTATAAACAATCCAATCCCTCCTTCCGTCCTACCGCTCCTAGTAATCAAGTGAGCTGCCGCACTTTATTTGTTTTGACAACGTTTGCGTGAATTTAATCCAAACTTCTTTTTATAGTCGTGTTGAGCAATGTTTGGCGATCGTAAATATAAAAATGTTTTTATAACAATTTCTATAAACAATCAAAGTTGACCGTTCCGACTATACGAGCGAGCTGCCGCACAATTTTATGCAGCATTTGTATCCGAATATCTCTTATTTCAAAACTTTTCCTTTAAATTGCTCAGAGAAGTACACAACTAATACGATATATGAATTAACAGTAAACCCTAAATTTATCTTCACATAGATACTACTTTCATTTTTATGTAAAACAGTAAGTGACATTACGCCCTTGAATAAAGTACACCGATCCAGTTGATGGTACCTTTTAAAATAATCAAAAATAATCTGTATTTGATTATTTAATCAAATACTGAGTTGATAGTTTAATATTCCTCATGAGATTGAAAAAATGTACATGCAGCTTCGAAGCTAAATCACAGAAATCTCTTTCTAGAATAGACGCCTAGAAATATATGTCAAAGCGATTCGCTATAACATTAAATTATCCAGTTTTATTAAGTTATAAAATAAAACCGCGGTAGATCGTCATAAAACCTGAACCGAAATATAATTTCTTTATGTATATAAAATTAACCACATACAACGCATGTTGAATACTGCTTAGGATATACTGTACTTCGGGCGACATTATTAGCGTAATTCCAAACTTTTATGTCAGGATTTATTGAGACAGTGATGTCTCTAAATGATAGTAGCATTAAAAATATACCTCGTCGTGATATAACCTTCTCGAACTGTAAAAGCGGTAAATAGGCTAGGTGATCTGATAAATGTTATTTAATACTCGTGACGAATAGGAGTTTCATACATCACAATGAAAATTCCATGTTCAAAGTAGTAAAGTAGAATGTATTAAACTACTTACCGCAAGATGAAACTTCGTCGTCTCCGAAGTCCGAGTAACTGTCAACATTCGATTCGTCATACGGATACCATCTACCAGAATTCACAGCGCTTAGAATGACAGATTTGAGCTTTCGACAGGCGTTGAATTTCTTTAGTTCTTCTACGGTATCGGATAAGTGATATTTGAGACCTTTTTCTCTATCCTAAGTAATATGAAAATTTTGAAAACATTAGATAATTTTGGAATTTAATGCTGTCAAACACGTTTTATTAATTTAAAAATACACCTCTTATCGGAGTTGACTTTTATTGTTGAATGTAAAACTTACCCTTAGCCACACGTGCGTAAGTACATCCTGTATCGTTATTCGCTCGTTAGGATCTATTTTCAACATTTGCCGGATTAAGTCTTTGGCGTTATCACTAATAAGTTCCCAAGGGGGCGAATCCAACTACACATATAAAGAGAAGGTAAGAAAGGTTTGTATCCAACAAATAATGTTCGCGGAAAAGTATTCTAACGTAAACCTGATTTAAAAGTGAGGAAATATATGTATGTCTAGACCTCAAACCCGAGCTTCCTTTTTAACTATAAAAGCCAATACTTTAGGTGACTGGCATCTCCTATCGGACGAGGAAATGGCCAAAATATATGCAAATAGATATCCATATGTTACATTTATATTTATCGTGAACTTGTATAAATTTAAAAACAGGTTAATGAAAATCGTTATTGATGCACATGCATAGCATTCTTTTTTCCATTATCTTTCAAAAACAAAAATATACAGATTGGTCTGTTTAAAATAAAACACAGCATCATTTTCAATGTACAAAAATGTTTATAACATTAGATTTTGTGGTTACAAGTAGTTGCATTTTCTATAATGATTTTAATTGAGCTACAAATGTAGAATGCAATAATAAGTTCATCAGCTATAACCTATGAGATAAAACCAGCCACGAAAATTTGGTACTTGGGAATTATGGAAGTTTAAATGCAGATTTCATAGTTATTGAAGGCTCATTTGTAAATTGAACTGCTCGCAAATGCAATTAAAAGGTAACTTAATTACAGCCATGTTCTTCTAAAAGCCTTTCCGCGAACTTTTCTAGTCCCGCAACAAATAAACAGAGGAAAACGTGTATATTTTTACAAAATGATTTTCCTATACTTGATGATTAAAAGTGATTGTACAGTTTTATAAATTCAAAAAAAAAACTAAACGTTGGCTCTTCATGAACTTCGTACGTTTCAATTTATACTTGTTATACAAAAGTATTAAACTTTTCTTATTCTTTTGACAGTCTGATATAAACACAATGTGACTCCTCTAGAGTAAAATAAAAAATTCACGAAGGAAAAAACTCAATTTTATCTCGCCCTTTTAAAAGATCTTCTGCCTTTTCTAACCACTCTCAATAAAAATAAAACATTAACGGCGCGCAGAATGGTGTAATGAGAAAACTTACGTGAAGTTTACCCCTGCATATCGCCTCCATTAACCTTCGCCCAGTGCCGTGGAAGGGTAGAGTGCCCGACAATAGGACATGAAGGAGTACTCCGGCCGCCCATATATCCACCGCTTTTCCGTATTGTCTCCTCTCCACCACTTCGGGTGCCATAAACAACGGGCAGCCGACTCGACCTGTGGGAAATATGGGGAAATTTCGAATTATAAAATGGGGAACCAAACAGTTTTCAATGGGAGAGCGGTGGAAATTCACTTTTAATTAATCCGGGAGTGAGTATAGTATATGACAAATGACATAAGTGTGACGTAATGTGAAGAAAAAAGTCTTTAGCATGCATCATATAAAATGCTAAAAGAAAAACAAACTTAAACAGTAAACGAAATAAAATACAAGAAGTAAACGTATCTGGTGATTGCTTAAGATACAATCATTTTGATTTTGGTTTTTGTGATTCTAATACATTGTACAAGTTGTATCGAGTTTACTAAATCGAAGTGATAAAAGGGAACTGAAACGTGTAAATGGAATCATCATTTTAAGTTAGTCCCTATCTCTGACATCTTTAGCATTCAATAAATACATCAATCAGAAAATGTACATGTTTCTCATCCTTATTGATGCATTTAATTATTTATTTTAACAAACAAGTATCAGATAATAACATCTCGCAATTACTAGTTCTAGTTAAACTTACAAGTTTTCTTTAACAATAACAAATAGCGCTAAATGATACTCCAAGACCATATAGCGTGTTCACCTAGTACGTGGACGGAAAATAATTTCTTTCCTGAACCACTTAAACAAAAAAACCTTCGAACAGAAAATGTTCAAGGGCTAGTTCTGAACAAAATAAAATGATGTTGAAGTGCGGAGGATGGTCAGTTTCCGCTACAGAGGATATAGGTTTCGTTTTTTAGAATGGAACATCCTGATATTTTTGCGCTTTTGGATGCCTTTTGATTTCAGTGAACTTTCTTACACCTATCTGGCTTAGTTCATTGCCAATTTGAGATTTTTGCGAAATCTCGTTGATTCTTTAACGCTCGATATTTTAACCGTATTACGGACTAAAATGCACTTCTAAATTTTTTATTTTTCAACATTTTTTTAAGCCCTCCAAAAAGTAGGCTTTCGAGAAATCCTCAAAATAAGCACCTGTGTGGGCGATGACTTCCTCGTTCGACGTGAACCGTTGCCCGCCTAGCCATGATGATGGATGTTGTACTAATTCGAACTTTAATTTCATCATTTTAGCAATCGAAACTGCCCAGGCGTGTAGTATTGCACTATTTTGATGGAAGATCTTTTTCTTTCTCAAATGAGAACGTTTTTTCTTGATTTCTTCGCTCAGCCGATTTAGTAACGACGTATAATACTTTCTAGTTATTATTTGTTCTTTTTCCAACTAATTGGTACAGATGATTCCGCGTGCATCCCAAAAAACCGAGGCCAATTTCACCGTTTTCGCCTTCTTCGGAGCCCGTTTGCCCTCAAAAACCCACTGTTTTGAGTGTGCCTTTGTCTCCGGAGTGTAGTAATGTATCCATGTTTCGTCCATAGTTATGTATCGACGGAGAAATGAGACGGAAAAGCGTCGAAAGATTCCCAGAGTCAACCACGCGATTGCATTTATTCTCCACTGAGAACAAACGCGGTACCCATCTTGCCGAGATTTGAAAATTGAAAACACTGTACCTTGCGATATGCCTGTGGCCTCAACTATTTCCCGCACTTTGATTGGTCAATCATTCAAAACCATATCGTGGATTGCGTCAATCATTTCGGAGGTAGCCACTTCCACTGGACGTCCAGAACGATGTTCATCTTTTGTAGATGCACGGCCATGTTTAGACTCATCAGGAGCAGATGTGCTATGAACTTCATCCAACTCAGCTTTGATCTCTTTCGATGTTAAGCCTTTTAAATATGCGTTTAATCACCGCTCGAATGTCACTTTTTTCCACTTTTCACAACTGTCTAGTGAATAATGATCCATACTAGAAGTAAACAATTCTTGGTACTAGGAGCACCACCTCTTAGATTCTCTAAGGACTTCTTGAACGACCCTCGTAGATTAAGTATAATGCTATGCAGATATGTCTTCACTTTAAAACATAGAGCGCTGTGAGGAATACTATACGTTTTTGTTAGTTTGTACGAAGAGAATGTCAAATTAACATTATATTTGCATGGATAAATCAAACTTTAGATATTATTTTTAATGAATATTTTTGGAAAAACAAAAGTTTATGTATTTCACCACAGCACTCTTCGCATTTTAGCCACAAATTTATCTGCACAACTTCATATTTAATTTACTAAAGAAGAACGCATTTTATGTACGAAAAAAAAAAGGTTTGCAAAAATTTTCTTAGAACAGTTTATCAGATTTTGGAAAATTTACAGTGTTCCATTAAAAACACAGAAATAGCATGAATCAAATAGGACAACGATTTTGATGGTCATCTTACAAACACTATGTATTATATAAAACCTACCGATATACTGACGAGATACTCAATCGAGTAAAATTTGAACCACCGCTCAGGAATGTAAAGTGCTTAGGATATCAACTGCCAAAGAAACGGCGGAATTTCGCAGAGATTTCAAATTGAGTAGGCATCCAAAGACGTAGTAATATACGAGATGTGTTAAAAAAAAACAAACAAACTTGTACCATAAATAGCGGAAATTGAACACGCTGTTTACTGGAGCATAATTTTATATTATGCAGAATTTGTCTTCGAATACTTTTTTATTCGAAAAGTTGTCTCTAGATTGCTATGGAAAGAAATTGTCTTCCATTCACGCATCTAGGTGCACAAAAACTCTTATACTTCACAAAATCAAATATTTATTAAACAACTTAAAAATTAATCCATTCGGACCAATTGAAATCATTAAAAAATAATCAAAAAGACGCAACATCTTTGCACTTGTACTTTGCACATCTTAATTGCAATAAACTCTATCTGCAAGTTGCCTTTTATTTTGTCCGTAAAAACTTGAAACCATACGTTATACAGACTGGCGCAATAATTATTAACAATTTTCAAAGGATTTACTATTTATAACTTTATTCAATATTAAACAAGTTTGTTTGCTATTATTTGGAAGATTGCATGAGTACATCACTTGAAGGGAAGGGAATTTGAAAGATATTATATAGGGAGGGTAATATTTTCCATCAAACTGTCGAACTTAATCCTTAACCCTTAACACTCTTATGTCGGGTATAGTTCCTCATCATATCTCTTAGGCTAACTCTTGTATCGTACTGGAACTGACTTAAATCCTAAATTAATTAAAGAGTTAAATCTTTCATTTAAACCCCTTGAATTTCACTATCAGAAAATCACACAAAATAATGAATTGCATTATCCAGGTTTTATTAGGACGGTTGTCAATTGTTATCAGCTAAGAATTACCCTATTTTAAATTATTTATTTTACAAATTCAGTTTATTTTCTGTGAATAACTTTTACGATTAGTTTAGTAAGAATAAATTATGCAGCCCTTTTAACGTTTATATTATTATCTAATTTTAATGTGCAGTATGTATATTTAACTATTTTCAATTAAATTGATAATAATCACAAACAGGTGCTTTACTAGTGGTGTTTACTATCGCACGAGTCCAATGGGCAGGTCCTTTTGTTTCTATCTCTAGGCATTATTTATTTTTCTCTCTTCACTCAAGAATATATCTAAAGCATATCAAACTTTACGCTTTACTCGGTAAGCGCCAGCAGCAAAAAAAAAACTTCGGTCTACTTTGGAAAGGCGAGCATAAAAATCCGCAAAAAACGTATAAAACAGAACAACGTACACGCCCCACATGTTATTCTCGTAAAATACAGAAGGAAAGCGGGGCACGGTTTACTGAACACGACCTCCAAGGGAGGCGATGCTGTAGTTCTTAAATTCGAGGAAGCTTGTGTGTGAAATTCGATGAAGTTTGCGTGTGAAATTCGATGCCTATCCAACCACCGTACCATTTTCTATAAATCCACCACCTTTATGATAAGCTCGAAATCCGCTTTCGCTTTTCTTGAAAATGATTTGCAATGGATAACACAGAGAAGCAATTGCGAATGAAAACATTTTATTTAAATTAGAACTTAGTTACGTCGAAAGGTTTAGTATGAGAATACCCGCAACTTTTCCCGAAGGAATAATTTTGATTAAAAAAAAACATCTTTGGAATTCATACCAAACTGTTCTGCTAACAAAGATTTATTTTTAAAACGAATACTAAACCACCGTAAAAGGGGGCTACTGGATAAAACTTTTTAAACTTTACTTCTGTCGGTGCTGAACCATAAACTTATTTCAGAAACAAAAATTACATCGATACACCGAAAACACGGTTATTACAAACTTTTTTTCCACTTGTATTGTATATATAAGAAAAGAGAATTCGTCGTTAAATTGTAGCTGTTATTCACACATCCTCCTATCGCCCCTTTTAATTGTTTTTCTGAACAACATAGATAGTTTTCTTTGCAATAAAGTGCTTTAACACAATTAGAACATGCTAGTAATACTACAGCTCGTTATTACAAATAATGCCCAATAAAAGAAGTACTTAGAGAAAAGATTTTTACTACTTCTAAAGGTAATCCATCGTAGTGAAAATAAGCGAGGAATAAGACATTCAACACCATTAACAGTAAACAAACTTCATCAATGGAATTTTATAAGGCAAATAAAAGTAAATTCACATCAAGTGCTCCAAAATTCTAAGCGCAGCCTAAAGTATTGGATGATGTCGTTTTGATAGATCAATATAAATTGTGATTGCTGCTGGCAAAATGTCATCCTTATAAATGTAAGGGAATATTATATTTTCAATAACGATTGCTGCTATAGCATATGAGTTGTGGAAAGGAAATCTCGCACACGCGCACAAAATTAACAGAAAAGTGTTATTAAGGACGACAAACTGTGAAGACCTACATTCCATTTAACAATTGCAAGATGTTGAAAGACATATCTGTCTACTAACACAATATGTCTTCAAAGATGTACCACATAAATAGAATCTAACTGGCGTATACTGCTGATGTGCTCTCAGACTGAATACATATTACTGTGATTTATACATGTTAAATACGATTTGTCTTTAAATATGTTTTATTAAGATAATTTAAATATTACACGATTCAACAAAGTTTTGCCACATCAGCCAAACATCATTTCTTTTACAGTTTTTGATGCTGAACTCAAATCCGGCCGTAGAAGTGCTCTAGCACGTCAGCATTTCTTAATCCCAATTTGACAAAAGAAATGGTTTTCGGGGATACTTGAGGCCGTGTTATAAGAACAGCAAATTTGCTCCCTCATCATGTAGTTCTACTCTTCCCCTTCAAAACCCATTTACATTTGTTTCGATCCGCCTTTTTCTCCCGAGAGATACCAATTCCAATATATAGTACGTAAGCATTAAGCATCATAACCTAGTGCCCCATTTTAAATTGTTTTAGACACATCTTTCTAACATTTCCTCTGCAGGGATCGATTTATGAGACTAATTACTTAAAATATTCAGGTTAAAATCCTTACTTTTGATCCCTATAAACTTTATTTTAATAAATTCTGCAAACTGCTGATCAGAGACCCAGAAAACCTCGAGTAGCCTTTCTTAACCGATTTTCCGAGATTATCGAAAAATGTTAGAAACGTTTGTGCCAATATGTTTAAAATGGAACACTAGGCTATGACGTATGTTTATGAAGTATTATAGATTGAAAGTGATATACGAGGGCAACCCTAAAATTTTCCGAAATTGACCACTAGATGGCACTTGCCAGATATTTCAATTTGATTGTCTTGAAATTTGGCATGTAGTATGATAAATACTATTGACGGAAAAACAATCGGACGAACAGTTTAGTATCAATAGCGTTTAAAAAAAATCAATGTCATGAAGAAATGGGCGTTTCTCGTGAACATTATTAATTTTTTTCAATTTTAAAAGTGGCTCAACTCAACAACAATGGATCGATCGATTTCATTCTGCCTTTGCTGATGAAACACTATCCAAAGCCAAAGCTTATGACTGCTTTGATGAATTTAAGGGTGGACGTACCAGTGTCAATGACGAATTTCGTGAAGGCAGCCCATCAACTGCTGTTGTTCCAGCAAATATCAATGCTGTACGAGAAATGATTGGAGCGGATCGACATGTGACATCTGGAAACATTGAGGCATCCTTGGGCATTGGTAAAAGTCAAATACAAACGATTTTACATGAGCATTTAGTAGTAAATAAACTTTGCAGTCGTAGGATTTCACATAATTTAAGCATAGCTCAAAAGTGGCTCGTGTGAATTAATGCAAAGAGGTACTTCAACAATGCAATCGTTGCCAACGTATACAATATCGTAACAAGTGACAAAACCTGTATATATTCGTGCGAACTAGAAATAAAACAACAATCCACTGTATGGGCGTTCCAAAGTGAATCTAAATCAACAAAAGTTGTTCGTTCACGAAGCGTTTAAAAAAAAATGATTGCTCTTTTCTTCCGTAAAATTAGACCTGTTGCTCTTGAGAATCGAAAAAACAGTAAACGCTGATTGGTATACAACAATTTGTTGGCCTCAACTCTTCGATGAAACCAGAAGAAGCAGCAGACATCGGCGCATCATCCTTCACTACGACAACACTCTCAGACAGCACATCGAACAGACGATTATTTAAACGAGAATAACATTGAATTAATGACTCATTGCCCGTATTCGCTTGACTTATCACCTAGTGACTTGTTTCTGTTCCCTTTCGTCAAATACAAATTGCGTGGTGCCACGGAAAAGGCCGTTGAAGCATTTAAAAGGCATGTTTCTGAGATACCCATTTCAGATTGGAATAATTGTTTCTTCGAATGCAAAATCTGTTTTTTTTCTTTTTCCGGAAATTTTAGGGTTCTCCTTGTATCTCCAGAAAAGAAAATCGGATTGAACGAAAATGCATTTTGAAGGGAAAGAGTAGCGTTAAATGATAGCATAAGCAGAAATGATCAAAAGAAAACAGTCTTTTTAATACTTTAAAGATAGTATATCCCAAAATTCTGACGTGCTAAAGCAATTCTGACCTGGTTTCAACAGGTGGCAACAAAAAAGTCTAATTTTGTTGAATTGTGTGTTTTAATGTAATGAAACGCTTTGGAGGTTAAAAAAAGATAGATTCGTACCCTTGTCTTTTCACTTTCCGACTGTAGTTAATACTATAGATGAATTATTTTACCTTCACACATTAGCACCGCGGGTACTAGCTCGCCTGGCGCTTTATATATCTTAACGGCCCACTCGTATTGTTTGCTAATATGCATTCATATTGTTAATGCGAGGTGAAAATTCAGTTTACAAGAAGCATATTAAGTTAAGAAATATGTATATACATACATATATCCAGATTTGCTATGTGCTGGTTGCTGGAGGTTAAATTTCTCCATTAATATCTGGATGCTGACAAAGGTGTATCATCATACCGTAAAGAATGAACATTGTATTGCAGCATTAATATTATCTCAATTGAAGATTCATTTAACCTTCGCAGCGTGGCAGAATAGATAGTAATAAAATACTTAATACTCTGAAAACATTCACTGTAATACGGTACTGCTTCGAGTTATTCGAGTTGATCTACTTTTGTGTTGTGCGTAAAGAAGATGCAAAAAAGAACGTGTTTTTCTCCCTGGACACACTACAATAAGAATACAAAGTTCGCAAGTGGCGAACAAACATGCAACCAGTATGACAGCACCAGCAAAATAGTTACTATTTATTTATTTTTTTGGATATAAACGGGGCGACCCACAAACAGTATCCCAACATACATCCCAAAATGTAGCATAAATTACAATATAATGAAAAGGAAAGAAAAGAAGTATATATAAATCACTATTATGGAACCGCAGTGATGTCAAACAAGAAATAAAAAAACAGTAAACAAATACCAACAAAGTATGTGCGTAAATCCCTTCAAAAACCCAAACACGTTACATAAGTTGCATGACTGTATTTTTAATTTACCTTATACTCACGCAGAAAACAAGTATACGTGGGTTGAACTTATTGAAAGCTCTGCTCACTCGCACGAGTGGAGAGTCGTCCCCGTTCGTATTAAAACGTGATACATTAAATAACTCGTGCGAACGAAGTTGTTTCTGCACTACACTGAGAGACAAAGAAGACAACAAATTGTATCTATCGTAAATGTATTTTATATTTAAAAAATCTGTGTCTAGTTATTATGTTTCTGAAATAAAATCTATTGGTGCAACAAATAACTGCAAACCGTGTTACTGACGAGATCAATCTAAGGTTATAACAAGAACTTTAAATTTTGCACAGACTAAAAAGTTTTCACTCTAACCTTCCATCGAAGATGATTAAAACCCACAGAAAACCACTAAAATTAGCTGCTTATAATTTTTTCCTTTTTCACTCCACACCATACAAATAATTAATTATTAACTTGTATATTGCAAAGTGTGATAAGGTAATGTTGGCCATAATACCCCACAGTCCTTGCTATCAATATTCATTACAAAATCTTAAATTAAACAAAATCTAACGACAAATTAACAAAAAATTGTTAAAGGCCCTATTACTGCGATTATTACAAGATTCTGTAGATTTGTATGAAATTCGTAACCTAGTATCCTGACCATGTTCAAATTCAATCTCGTTAAACGTTCGGTAAATGCTTTAAAATATAATTTTTACATCCCACCTGCATAAAATAATTAAATGATAAGTAATAAATGTTTAAAATAAAACAGAAAATAGTGTAAAAAAGGTATTGATAGGCGATTTACACCGTATCTGAGCCAAAAACTAAATTATGTTAATAATTTGTATTATATTCAGAATTATATGCGCTCATGCACGACTCTCAGAGCAAACACCTGATTTTTAAATCAACAGAGGAAGTGAGAAGAAGACGGGTCTAGATCTCAAAAATTATTTGTTAATGAAATATAAATGACCAGTTTCATGTTAATCGCTCATCCTCAGGACGGCAGCAAAATACTCGATCCATCAAATCTCAATATAATGTTCCTTGCCTCAAAATGAAGTGACATTTATACAATTAATTAATCTCAAACCGAATGCACTAAGTAGAGTTTAAGTTAGTGAAGAATAAGTATAGCAAGTGACCGATGCATGAAGATAAAAAAAGGCTAATAAACAATTCTATAAATTGTTTATAATGCTGATAACTAAAGAAAAACAAGGCAAATCAAATTTTAGTTACATACATACATGTACATATATGTATACAACTGATTGTCACTTATTACTAATAAAATTTTGGCAATTTACGTGCTGTTTGTTATAATCGTAGTTGATAAAAAATAATCATAACTTTATTGTTCACTTTGCTGCGCCCACACGGCACATTGATGGTTTATATACACAGCACACAAGTCGAAAAAGTGGTGTGCCATCGAGAGAGCAATGTATGTTAGATTTGCTGTCCATGTTTCTCGAGTGTGGGTTGCAACTTCGTCTGCTCGATAAAAAAACTTCTGGAATAAGTACAATTCCAAATGGGAGCTCTCATCTCGGACAACGTTACGCAGGTATCTACCATCTGTCCGCGAAGATAACAAAAAAAAGATCAAAGCTGTAGTTAAAGGTAAACTGCTGTAGTTAAGCGTTGACGAAATGATAGATCGAAAAAAAATTCCATTGTGCATGTTGCGGTGCGTATACTGGAACCCCTTCAAACCGAATTTTCCAATCTTATTAGCAAGTAAAAGATTACAAAAGCGTACTCTGGTGAAGCGATTACGAAGGTAGAACTGGATACGTTACAGAAATTTGAAGTGTCACCTAATCTGTTGATGTTTATAAGCAATGGCGCAGCAGTAATGCGCCGTTCTCTAAAACAAAAATGTGAACAACTTTTACATGTGACGTGTAAAGCTCATGCTTTACATTTTGTAGCACAAACGATTCGCCAATGTTATTATATGTGGATGCATTAATTTCAAATACTAAATACCAGATTAACACAAATTGGTGATGGTGCATCTGACGCTTTATCTATTTATGAAAATTATTTTAATTCTGCGTGTCTTATATCCATAGATGTCGAACTGTCATTCTCAAAATATAATACTTTTTCATCACGACGAACGCAGTTCAGCCAGACAAATCTGGAAACATACCTGTATATACCAAGTGCAAATTTTTCAGCAATCTTATTCTGTTTATGCTACGTAGATAAGGTAAGTGGGTTATATATAATATTTACAATAAAATAAATAAATTAACATTACTCTTTCTACTTGCGTTAAACCATGATGAGTAATACGGTAATATAATACATATGCCTATATGAAACTTAGTACTATCCTGGCGTGCAGAAAAAAGTGGCCCACTCCACATGTAACCACTGTTCCTAACTCTTCCCTTCTACATGAATGTTTACTTATTATCTTCTTGCGTCCATCGCTTGCTATATTTGTCCCTTACTTAATGCATTCAGCTTGCGATTAATTAGTCCTATAAATATCACTTAATTCAGAGAGACAAGGAATGCTATATTGAGGGTTTACATATGTAGCTGCTTATATTAATTTGACGAATGGATTATATTTTCGCTTGCCTGGCACGAGGTTGGTTACGTACACGTCTCTAATAAAGAATTAATGAGATTTAAACCTGGGTTTTTTCTTTTCCCCTCTTTCCTCAAGTAACTCGCTCAGAGCAAGCTTAGATTATTTAGACCTAATTTTGTTAATTAGCTAATTTTACATTTATTGAATTATTAATGATTTGTTGTAATAATCATTTTCGTTTATGTGTCTCAGCATAGATTTACGCATCCATCATAACGTATGAAATATATTGGTAAAACCTGTAAGTAAATTGAAATAACTGAGTAAACTTCAGCTAGTGACTAGACTTTTACAGACACACTAACCCAGAATGATTTTCAATTAAGAGAAGAGGACAATAGAATCTATTTGAGTACCAAACAAAATCAAATGCAAGCTCAAGCTACGTACACAATAGTAAAAATGATATGTGTTGCTCTCGACGTTAATTGATTTCCTTTCAGGACGTCCTACTAAAAATCAAACGTAAACAAACCAATTCTCCAAACGTAAACAAAACACAAAGGATATCTTTCTTTTTACGTAATTACAAAATTCAAATGATACAGAATGATGTTACGTACGACTGAAACTGTGAAAAGGTGAAAAATATACAAAGTGTTTCGATGAAGAGTGCTATTAGTGGAATGTGTCATCCGATTAAATAAAAAAAGGACTGTATTATGAAATTATACTCAGAAAATAGAATGAGCAATGGAGTTTTGTTTCATTTTGACTTTAATTTTAGTGAGTTATGAAGCTGACTAGCGAGCTACACTGTTTAACTATTCTTCTAGAGTAACTTACCCAATATCGAAACACCATGTACTTTTAGACAATATTTTGTAAATGATCCGGTCAGCGGTATAAAATATTAGGCGTGCGAATGCGAGTAAGCAGATCTGCCGAGTGGAAAGCTTACCAGCTCTATCAGACTTCAAGTACTGCTGTCCCAGTGGACTGAGGTTGGTCCGAAAGTCTGACACTAGGCATTCTGTATCACATCAACACATATATGTAATCATACATCGAAATAAAAAAGAATCAGGAGCCAAATTACAGGTCCACTTTCTTTAAAAAAATATTCGAGCAATATGGTAACACATACTATACATTATTCATGGATGATATGGATGCGTGGTACTATACAACGATTCTTTGACTTGATTAGTCGTAATAATCTTGATGCGTCTAAACTAATTTCTAATAGTAAATTGTCGTGAGAACTTCATAGCATTGTTGGATATTGATTACCTGACATTTGCATATTAACCGTTATGGTAATCCTCGTCACACAAACTTCAGTAATTTGAGTGTTCATATGCATATATGTTGTTTATTTTGTATCGGCAAACTGTAAAAATTGTACATTGAGAAAAATCATCCAATTAAAGTGTGTTTCTAATGCAATTTATTTACCATTAGTATGTATTGATTTGTAGTTAAGCCCATGTTGCACCCAGAAATAAACACAGTTTACTGAAAAATTTGTTGCTGTACTAACAATAAATAAAATTAATTTGCTGCAGTTATTAAACAGTATGAAAGAATACCAGGAGCAAGTAGCTAGTTCATTTATAGTAGCTAACTAAGCTAGTTGAAACGAACCGATTTCCGTGATTTGTCGTAAAACCACGTAAAGATGGTCTTTCCATTGGCACATTACGTATCACGTGATTCATTCATGCTAATTCGTAAATACACGTTTGGACTACCATTCCCGTCGCCGTTTTGCTTGATGTCACCATTTGACCATTGTAGTGTTGGGGTTGGGAGAATATTGGCACATCTTTTGAAGATAAGTGAAAACGCGGCGCGATATTGATTTGGTGTTTTATTTATTGTAATAGTTTTGTGCTAATAATGGATTCTGTTGTATCATATTTACTAGCTAGAACCAATTCTCATTAACTACGAGGGGAACCCGAAAAATTTCCGGAATTGACCACCAAATGGCATTTGCCGTAAATTTCAATTTAATTGTCTTAAATTTGGACATTTAGTATGATACACTATTGACAGAAAAACAATCGGCCGCGTAGTTTAGTATTAATAGTGTTTCAAAGAAATCAATATAGTGGAAAAATTGATATTTCTCGTGAACATTTTCGTGCGATGATTTTTTACGATTTTAAAAGAGGCTTAACTCAACAACAATGCATCGATCGATTTAATTCTGACTTTGGTAATGAAGCACCATCCAAAGCCATAGTTTATGACTGCTTTGCAGAATTTAAGCGTGGATGCACTAGTGTCAGCGACAAAATTCGTGAAGGTCGTCCATCAACTACTGTTGTACGGCAAACATTAATACTGTGCGAGAAAAAGCGGATCAACATGTGACATATTTACTAGTGAAGAAGTACAGCCGTTGGATTTCACACAATTTAACCAAAGCTCAAAAAATAGTTCAAAAATTCAATCGGGGTGTTTTTGCCAAAATATACAGTATCGTAATAGGTGACAAAACCCTGGACATATTCATACGAACCAGAAATAAAAACAACAATCCACTGTTTCGGTATTCCAAAGTGAACCAAAACCAACAAAAGTTGTTCGTTCACAAAACGCTTAAATAAAATTGATTGCTTTCTTCTTCCATAAAGCTGGGCCTATTGCTACCCTTGCTCTTGAGGATCGAAAAACAGTAAACGCTGATTGGTATACAACAAATTTGTTTGCCTCAAAACTTTGATGAAATCAGCAAAAACAGCAGACATCGGCGCATCATCCTTCACCACGACAACACCAGCTCCCACTCAGCGCATCGAGCAGTCGATTATTTAAAGGAGAATAACATTAAATTAATGACTCATTGTCCGTATTCGCCAGACTTTTCGACACCGGAAGAGGCTGTTGAAGTGTTTAAAAGGCATGCTTCTGAGATATCCACCTCAGATTACAGTAAATGTTTGAACAACAGGTTTCTTCGAAAGCAAAAGTGGTTAAAAGACGAATATTTTGAGAGACAGTAGTGTTTTTTTTTTGATAAATTATTTTCTTTTTTTCTTTTTTTAGGGCTCTCCTCGTAGAACCGGTATTTCCAGAAATAAATTGGACGTGAAAGCAGTTTACGCAACTAATAAAATCTAAAAATTAAAAATTTCGTAAGTAAAATTTCGAATGTATAAGCTATAGCACAGTCTGTTAGAAGTAGGACTACTTACTTTATATACTTTTTCTTTTCTAAATTGGCTACAAATACTACAATTTGAATGCAATCTTGATCTTTCTACTTTAATCACCAAAAATACCGTATTTTTAAATTACAACAAAAGTTAGCGCAAATGTTCTAAATTGATATTGTTTATATTATAATCAAGTACATGTAGTTTTCCTGACTTTCACGTTGTTCAATTGTATTTAACATTAACACAGCGAAGTCTCAGACCAAAGCCATTAGACCCTAATGTTAATAAATACCAAAGGGATACAACAGAAATAATTTTTTAACAAAATGAAATACCAAAGAAAAAATGCGTCAATTTGTAAAACCATATAGTTCATTAACGGAAAGAATGAAACTGTGAAATTATTAGCAAACCTCTAATATTCGCCAAGAAAGTCAAAGGCTGATTCGAACATGGTCTACTATTTTCAATATCGGAGATAATTATTTGGTATATTGATAATGAAGGTAATGTTAATTTTAAATTTAAATTTGAATCCCCAATTCAGCTTTTCCCTCTCACATTTTGCCAGTGAAAAATAGGTAAATATCGCACAATAGCACCTTATTTGAATTTTGCAAACACCAAATTCTCCTTTCCCATCTAAACTTTATTTACTAGAGCCTCGCAATCGTTCCCAATAGCAATCCTATAAATATTTACTCATTCCCGTTGCTTTCGCACACTGTTTTTCGTTTTCGCTTATGTAAATATGCTCTCGTCAATATCCAACAATACGAGGAAGTCATAAAATTCGAAAAAAAACCGCGTAATCGTCCATGAAATGAATGAGCAATAGTACTGTGTGCCTGACAAAATTTCATTTCAAACTTACCGCTAGTCGTCGTGGAATGTCTATCGGGTAATTGAATTGCGACGCCAAATCCACCCAGCTTCACTGGTGCGGAATTTTCTTTGGTAGACAACAGGACGCATTCCGGTTTGATATCCCTATGAATGATGTCGTTTTCGTGGCAATATCTTAACGCTTCCAGAATTTGTCGCATATAATGGCTGCAAAGTAAACGCTAAATTATAAGTTAAGTTCGGAAACGCCGTATGGCAGACATAAAAGTCATAAAGCAGAATTCCTATTTCTCTTGCGCGATGCATATTTTACGGATTTGGTAAAAGAAAAGAAGCAGTGAATAATACACAGTATATTAAAAGGTGTAATTATCTTTTCTCTCAGAAAACGAAGTACAAGCGGCATTTAAAAGAAAGAAGAAAGAAGACAACGAAAGTGAAAACGTACCGTATAGAAATTTGTTTTAATTAACTCTAAGTCTTACAAATTGGGTGTCTTTTTACATACCCAGCCGTAGACGTAAAAGAAAATTTGCAAGACAACGCTTTGCGTGTCGTAGAATAAATTTAGAATGTCAGTTTAATATTGCTTGAATTTGTGTTACATTTTAAAGTAAAGCCTTTATTTAACAAAGTCGACAAACAAGCAAATAACAAATATGTAGGTTTTAAAAAGAAGCAATATGTTAATCATATTTTTATTAGGTAATAAAAAAAGTCTGGGGAACCCATATGGGCACATCGTCATTAATAAGGCAAAGTAACGCAAATCTGAAAATCGAGATAAGTCATCTACAATAAGCGTAATGATCAGCTAAGCAATTTCACCAAGTGGTGAATTTACCAATTTCGAACATTAAACGAAACACTAAACGAAACTGTAAGAATATTTTCCGAAACCAATAACACCCAATGAACCGCTGAATAATGTTATATAATGAAACAGCACTAATCAACAACATAAATTTCATTCATATGATATATACAGAAATAATTTCAGCTTCGATATTTTCACATAAACAAAAAGTATTTAGAAAAACAATCATTATCTGATAAGTCTAATCTAAGTTTGTTACGCTTGGTGAAAACCTCCCCTGGCCTTTAATAAAAAATTCAACGATAAATAAAGCCCAGTAGCATTTAATCAACTGAAGGCAATATATCCCGAAAAACGGTCAATTACAGGTTCCTGAATTAAATCACAAATTCAGAAATAATCCGCTTGTTAAAATTCTTCCACAACAAAATATAAACTTTTTTCCTTTGATATATAAAATGATCTTCAACAATAAATTCGATTTGGTGAGAAATAGGATAGAATATATAAACTACAACACCCGGTATCAATACCAAATGAAATAAATGTTCTCTCGTCAGTGAAGAAAACATATAAGTTGCAACATTTAATGCAAAAAGAGAGAATAAGAAAATCCAGCAGTACATTTCATGCCAAATTAAAAGCTGGTACTTAAAAGCAGAACTCACTCCATTAAAAACAAATAACATTTTAAATACGATTATTAACAAAGCTCCTTACAAATCAGCAAAAACTCCAATTCAATTAATCATTAATTAAATAATTCTCCTTTTCCATGACTCCCTTACGACTGAATTTACAAAAGATTATGTGTTTCCAAATCACCTCGGTATTATCATATCTTCCACTTATTACTGCTCCAATAATTATTACCGCATTTCTATTTACTTGTAGAAAGTGGAAACATTTGGTTGAGATATAGCAACAAAGTGGAATGCACTAAAACAAATCCTGTCAAGGACCTAAATCTTCTAAACTCTAACAAAGCATTTTTAGTAGCTTTAATCATCATGTCAGTTTTGCAACTATCGAAATATCTAAAACTATCTTTTTACTATTTTTCCTTTGATTAAATGTTTTCAGACATCAAGTATAAATACTAAACTTTTTCCTGTTTAGGACACAGAATCGTCTAGTACTTCCACCATGAGCAAAAGTCGAAATGAATAAAAACTAAATTACAATTAACCGTTTCTAGATATGCACATACATCTGACTCCAGTTATGCTTCCTTAAATTGGCACCATATATTTGGATACACGTTACGTATGACGCTAAGTGCGTTTGGCCGTTCTCGTTTGCACTGCTGAGATCACACCCACTCGCTGGTCATGAGCGGTTTCAAAACACGCTCTACATTTTGAGTATCAATTTATTATATTGCCGATTGTGACATTAACAAAAGGTAAAACATCTACATTTCGCTGTTTTTAAATTTGAGGATTTTCATTAAACAGTTTTTTTGGGTGTTGGCATGAGTGGGGACCGAATTTATGAAAAATGTTGATTGCCCTAGAGATTGTTGACCTCATCATCGACGACCTAAAAAGGAATGCCTAGAAAGATATTTAATCAACTAGTATTCGTCGATTTTTGAGATAAGATGTTGCATAATGAAATATTTTTTTGTAAAATAGTATTCTCTTGAGGTATCGTCGGTGGAATTATATTTGCTGGCTCTAATTTTACTTTGGCAATTTTTTCCCTAGTATTAATTGAAGAAAAGAGATTCGCATTCTGAGACGTTTTTGAATTAATTTTTGATAATGCAGAATCATGCGAGTGCGTCATGAAATAAAGAAGAATACTAACTATTCAGGAAGGCTTGTGTACCAAGAAACTAATCGCTTCTAACTCGTCAATTCTCTTTTGTATATATTCTTGGATGTTTGCAGAATTCATTGATCGTTGTTTTTAATTTGTACTCGATAAATTTTGTAAAATAACCAAATTCCTCCTTAATGCCGCTGAAGAATTGAAAACAAGATCGCTTTGACATAGATTCTCGGATCGCATTTGGGTGAACGCCACACCACATGGCACTAATGATATTGACTTTCGGTAATGTATTTTTATTAACATACTAACATATATATATATTTTTGTATATTTTTCTCCTGAGATATTGCCGCAAATTAACCTACAGACTCATAAAGTTTAATCAAAGCTGAATTCTCGTCTTAGCTCTTCGTGATTGCATCCGCAGAAATAGAATGTGACTTAACAAGGTTCCGTTGACTTCAGTGCTTTACAGCAACAAATTAAATATAAGTAAATTTAGTAATAATAGATATTTGTAAACCTCCGAAACAAATAAATCATGAACAAGCGCATTTGATTTACATTAAAGCAATATATTTGAACATAATCATTTATAATGGAAAACATGAAAGGACATAAAAGCTTATTTGAAGTCTGGGTGGGCTATATTGCATTTAGTAGAGTTGCAATTGACATTTGAAACTGAAACCGTTGAAATTACATTTTAATTGAATCTGTAGCCTTGCCATTCAATCGGATCCATCGAATATCGGCGCGCAGATACTGAGCAATTATAGCTTTCATTGAAATTACCAATTTTTCGGGATTGATATGAACTCTGGTAACAATTAATGACGTTTTCCATTACCCAGCACAATATCAGATCACACGAAAATGTCGAAAACATATTAAGGATAATTGAAGAGCTTCCAGAACGATATTCCAGACAACTCAGATAATTTGCGAATTTGATTGTAGAGTTTAACAGAGGAATTTGTTTAATTTTTATAAAAAAAAGTATATATTTCTTTTTTTTTCTGTTTCTATTCTTACCTAGCAACTGCTTCACTGTACACGAATCCCGTTATAGCTCTTCTAACAACTTCAAAGCACAGGTCATTACCGTCCATGCTGTAACAAAATAAATAGTTACGTCCATGGAAATAAGCAATAAATTCTATTTACATGCGTATAAATTTGCTTTATACAAACAGCAAAAAACCTATATATTTCCCCACGTAAAACATTACAATATATACTCCATATTCCGCAAATGTTAATTGCAGATCAACGACGAATCTTTATTTTCGACAAGCTTCTGATTCCATAAGCATATATTATGTAGGATAAAATATAGTATATATATATATATATATATAAGTAGTAAATATAAACTTATAGATATCTACCTAAAGAAATAGGTTTAAAAGAAGTTGGATAAATCGCATCATCTTGTGAGGAATATTGCCCTCAATCACATAGGCCCAATGACACTGGTTGATTAAACATGCAATACAGACAATTTTGTTAACTCTCGGTATCCTAAAGTCATAACTCATGATACAAGACCTTATTTACATCACCTTATTTATAGATGCGGAAAAGCAATTTTTTAAAACTTGAGAAATGATGGAGCGAACCAAGATAGATAGTTTAAGTTTACGAACGACAGGTTCAAAATATTGCTAGAGGTAACGTTGATCTTCTTAGAAATAGGCAACTTGTTGAACGGTTGTGCAAACTATAATCTATGATCATCTCTAATACCGTAGTATTACTAATTGTATCATTAAATAAGAACTACGTTTTTGAAAAACTAAAAAAAAACTAAATACAACTTAATTATACTTGCTTATAACAACGGTTAAAAATTTCCACCTTCAAACTGCACAAAAAGAGTACAGCTGCGGAGAAGGGATTAGTGGATTCTTTGGTAAACTCCGAGTATTTTCCTAATACTTTCTGCCGTTTCGACAATGTGAGCAACAAGTTCTTCCTCTGACTCAACTAGTATTGAATAAACTAAGGTTCCCATATGACCCATAGAAATCAATAGGCATGAGGATTTTTCTCTTTCAATACCCCTCTCACCAAACGTTGTCGTCAGATGTTATCGTACGCTATCAGCAAAGTGGGCAGGAGCGCCATTCTGCTGAAACAACATGTGTCGGCGCACATATATAACAAGAGGCCTTGCAGCAATTCTGGTAGAGCTTCTTGCAAAAATACGAAATAGTTCTGCGCACTTAGTCGAGGTGGTAACAAGTACGGGCCAGTTAGAAAATCGTCCCTAATTTCTGCCCAAGAATTTATTGAAAATCGTTGCGGCAGAGTGAGCGTACATCCCATGAGAATTGTCTTCGACTCAAATATGTTATTACGGAAAATGAAGCTTCGTAAATGAAGGATACAGTAACTACAAGAAACTCTAGTCTTTCTTATTTGCTCTAAACCTCAACAAGCAAATTGATCTAATTTTGCAATATATATATATTGCATTTAAGTTAGTCTTTTTGATCTTGTAATGTTATCTTACGATCAAGATTGTAAGCTACCTTCGTAGCGGTTGTTTTGATGCGGCTATTAACAGGTTTCTGTGTAGATTGCAATTTTTTGATTTTCTGAATACTTAACATTTTATTTTCCCTCATTATTTGTTTCTCGTTTAGTTAAATGTATGAAGATCGTTTTATTCATTATAATTGTCTTTCGACTTCCAGCCCATGCTTTCTCCTCTCTTGCGACTGCGAATCAACTCATTCTGTCGATTCCAGTTGGGCTAATTGGTCTTGTTTTATAAAGAACCATTTTCGTGCTTGATAATAATAATAATAATAAGTTTATTCGTCCAACAGCGAAAGCCAATTACAGGACAACTTAATACAAAAGAAAAAAATACATGTGCAGTATCCTAATAGCTACAAAGTATAAACAAGCGAGCAAAATAGCGATACAAAAATACAAAAACCTTGGTACTAAGAAACATAAATAACTTACAGTTCCAAGTAATTGGAATAGAAGACATTAAAGTTCTTTGTCATAACATAAATTGGAGACTTCATCATAATGTTCGTCCTAGCCCTTGGTGTATTAATTATAGCACCATATCTAGTACTATGCGTTGGGACATTAAAATTAACCGCAGCAAGCAAGGATGGAGAATCAATTTTGTTTTGTAGCAATTTAAGCATGAATGTGGCACTACATCGCTGACGGCGGTGAGATTTCAACATTATGATGATTTAACAAACTAATGTAATCTACATTTCTTTCAGGGTACACACCAGTGATCTTAAAAGACAAATATTTGAGAAATTTTCTCTGTATTCTTTCAACAGAAAGTTGTTGATTAATGTAGTAGGGAAACCATACCAGGGATGCATATTCCAGTTTACTACGTACAGTAGCATAATAAACAGTTTTAATTGCAGATATATTATGGAAAGACTTACATGATCTTATAAGAAAACCTAAAGATCTGGACGCTGACAAGCAAAGCGTTATTACATGTTGAGAAAAAGTAAGCTGTGAATCAAATAATACACCCAAGTCCGATACTTCAAATTTTCTGATAATAGATTCTGTGCTTAGAGAATAGTTAAAAACTACTGGAGAAATACATCTAGTGTAAGATACAACTGAACACTTGGCAATATTCAGGGAGATTCTGTTCTGTTTACACCATTCATCAATAAGGGAAAGATTGGCCTGCAGTTTTACGCAATCCATTTCTGTATTAATTACGCTATATATTTTTAAATCATTTGCATATGCCAGTGACTCACAGTTTAATTTCAGAAGCAGATCATTCAAAAAAATGTTAAATAATAAGGGACCAAGGTTTGATCCCTGCGGTACCCCAGAGGGTATAAGAAAGTGCTCAGATGAAAACCCATTATAAAATACATAACCAGATCTGTTGTTGAGGTAAGAAGACATTAACCTTAGAAGTGAAGGGCAGAAACCAATATAGTCTAGTTTCGCAAGAAGTAAATTGTGGTCGATAGAGTCAAATGCTCTTGAAAAATCTGTATAAATAACATCAACTTGCTTGCGATGGTCAATTGCAGATGAAATGAATTGAGTAATATTTGTCAAGTTTGAGACGGTTGACCTTGCAGCTATGAATCCGTGTTGCTGTTCAGATATGTATGATTGAACATTAATGTAGATTTTAGTAAACAATATTCGTTCAAGAACCTTAGCAAAGTTTGATAAGATGTTTATGGGTCTATAGTTAGATATGTCAGAGTAGTTACCTTTTTTAAATACAGGTATCATTTTGCTTATTTTCCACACATCAGGGAATTGAGATGTTGACAGAATTAGATTAAACAGCATAGTTAGTGGAGAGGCGAATACAGAAGCACAATCACGCACTAGGAAACTTGGTATGGAATCATTACCAGCAGTCATATCAGGTTTAAGATGCTGCGCACTCACTCTAACATCATTTTCATAAATGGTTCCAATATTGAAAGTGGGATAATAACTAAAAGGAACTGTTACTACACTGGTACTTGCACAAAATGGTTTGGAAAAATGTTCAGCAAATTTGTACACAATGTCTAACGGCTGATTAAGTTCTTCATTTTCATAGATCATTACCCCAGGAATCCTAGACGTAGATCTTTTGCCAGAGATGAATGTCCAAAACTTCTTCGGATTACTTACAATATCATTTTGTAGACGAGTTTCATAGTGTACAAATGCCAAACGAGCTTCCCTCTTAATCAGCTGTCTAAGTCTGCTAAATTCATCATAATAGGCCATTGATTTAGATGCTTTCCATTTTCTGAAGTAGTGTTCCTTAATATTAATTAATTGCTTGATATTGTCCGTGAACCATGCAGGATAGTGACGACCAACAAATTTAACTTTAGGTATAGAACGATCAATGATGGAATACAATGCGTCATAAAAAACATTCACTGCTACATTAACATCACCTTGCTCCAAGAGGAAAGACCAGTCAAAGTTTGCTAATTCAGAGTAAAGCGTTAATAAATCACCTCTGCGATAGTTATAACGAACATTGTTATTTGATTGAAAATTAGATGTCCTTTGTGCAGCAGAACAGTACAGGATAATAGCAAGAGCTGGGTGATGTGGATCCTCCGGTACCAGTGGAGATATATCACGATTTACCTCCAGATCACAATTCAAGTTCGTAAATATCAAGTCGAGTAGCTTGCCATTTAAATTAGTGACCGCGTTAATTTGGCGCAGATTAAGAACTTCCATAAAATGTCTAACTATTGTAGATTTTCTATCACTAGCATCAGAAATATTAAAATTGGGAACATTAAAATCTCCAACAATAAGTACTTGTTTATTTAGCAGTTGTAGACTCAGTGCGTCCAGGAACGTCTCAAAAACTTCACAATCTACATCGGGAGGCACGTAGATGATAGCTATAAAAACCGGTGAGTATTTAAATCTACATCTACACAAAGTTAAGTCGATAATCGGCGCTAATAATAATCATAGTAATTTGTGAGCTAAGCTCTATTTTTTGATTCTGAGGAATATTTTTAGATTGAAGCGCTAAAAAATAGGCTGACTTATTGGTCAGTTTTCGGCAAAAATCACACTAGCGAAATTTGATATATTGGCGGCCGCCATATTTTTACAACCAGCTGATTGACGTTTAGACCGCGTATTTTTCTAGGTGCGTTTGTATTTAATTTTTCTCCTTAAATTTGCGTTGTAATAAAAAAGTTCTTCTGAGAACTAATCGGCATATTCTCCATGTAAAACATTTTCACAGCGTTTTTCGTGGGTATGCAGAAGGTGGCAGCTACTGGAACTCAAATATCCCCGCAGAGAAGGCGAAAATCTCTCAGCTTAGGACATCTATTTTTGACAGAGAAGCAGAACATATTGAATATATTCCAAAAAATTTCAAAGAGATAACCCCAAAATAAGAAATACTGCTATTGTTGCAAGAATATCAAGCATGATAGGTTGGTGTTATAATACATTAGCATCATTCTACATGTTATAATGTTATCTTATTTTTAGGAGTGGCACAGTCTACTATCTATCGTACCATAAAAGAATACAAGGAGAAAGGACAAGTTACCCCGTCTAAGCAAGCTTCTGGAAGACAATCTTTAATTGCTGATTACGATAAAACTATCGAGAATTCTATAAGGCAATTAATTCATAAGTTTCTTTATAAAAATGAACTTCCTACACTTGATAAAGTGCTGAATGAAGTAAAACAACGTGAAAATTTGCCGATGAGCCGTTCAACATTGCACAAATTTATGAAAATGCTAAACTTAAATTAATATGCAACAAATTTTAGATTTAGGTACTCAAATTTATATTTACATACTTTGATATGCTAGAATAAATATAATTATTGTTGCAAGTACATAGAGAGCGAAAAAGTGTTTTTATAGAACGTGATCATATAATCAGATGAAGAAGAAGGTATTTGATGACAATATAAGATTATGGTCGTCAAAATCGGCCAATTTATTATTTAGTCGATACATGGCTAAACGAAGGTCACACCAAACAAAAAGTTTGGGTAGATGATAATATAAAAAATTGAGGGCAAGCGTTTAATGAAGGACTGACTACCGGCTTACGTGATCCTGCAGGGAAAGGAAGACGTCTCATTATTTTGCGCATAGGAACTGAGGCTGGTTTTGTGGAGAATGGCTTATTGCTTTTTGAAGGGAAAAAACAACCGATCATCACAAGGAAATGAATGCCGAGGTGTTTGGAAGATGGTTTCATCAAACATTGACAGCGCTACCAGACAATGGTGTTATTGTTATGGATAATGCTACATATCGTCGTAAAATTGAAAAAATTCCCACAACAACATCTAACAAACCCGATATGCAGGCTTGGTTGAAATTAAAAAATATCGTGTACGATGAAGAGATGGTTCGATCTGAACTTGTTCATTTAATTCGGCTTAATAAAGACCAATATTATACACATGTGACAAGATGAGATGGCCAGAAGTTGCAACAAAACTGTGTTGACCTTATCACTGCGAATTCAACACAATTGAGTTAATGTCGGCTCGAATAAGAAATGAAGTGGCAACTAAGAATACCTCATTCAAATTAGCACATGTAAGGGTACTTTTGCAACAGGCAATCCAGAATGTCACGGACAGATGAAAGAAATGTGTAGAACATGTGATTAAAGAAGAAAGAAAACAGTGCGAGTTAGATGGAGCCATTTATTATATCGGTAGGCAAAGATAGTACTTCAAGTGAAATGGAAAATGATAGAGAATAATTATTTTAGAAGGTAATGTAATGTATTAAGATGTATTTAAGGCCAAGTTATTGTTTAATATGTATGCGCTATATTTAATATTAGTCTAAATTATTGTTCGCTTGTAAATAATCACATAAAAATAAAAAAAAAATCCATTAAAAAAGGTACCAGATATAAAGCTGAAATTTAGTATGATGTGTATTTGATCAACAAATATTGTTCTGCAGAGTTTTCTATATTTAATTAATTAATTATTTATTTTTGTAATGAATATGAATTAATTCGTAACTACAACTTATAAAAAAATAAAATCCTAGCTAGTTTTAAAACTGCCGCCAAAAGTAGCTTTGAAAAATTCCATTGTGTAAATGCGTCCTTTTATATTCGGAATTAAAAAATAGAATATAGTAATTATCGGCATTGTGATTGTAGTTAGTTGTTGTTTCGGATTGGTACTTTAACGCCTGCTGTGGAATACGACAATCTTTAGTCTCCTAAATACTTGTTTGGAAGCTACGTATCCCTCCATTTTTGTCATCTTTCATACACGTGGATTAATTGGACTTTAAGCTCATACCCTTGTGTGTATTTTAGGTGTTTTTCTTTGCTTTCTTTAGCTGATCTTTTCTCTCGTTAGCTGAACTTTTCGTTTACCTTTACTGATTTTGATGATCTGATCTACTTTGGCTAATATCTGGTTGAAACACTACCTAACTACTAATTAATAACTTTTCACATCTAACTTGTTCATTTAATATATTTAACATCAAAGATAAGTTGTAGAATATTGCGATATATTGATATGTATTTATTTAACGAACCTAATGTGTCAAGTGATTTTCGTTACTTTTATTTAATACTGGATAAAGTTACCAGGTGTGTCGGTAATTCTTTTCCGGTTTTTTCGCTAAAGAAAACACGTTACTTAGAATGGATAGTTAAAATTTATTTATTCAAAGTATTGGCCATTTGATTCTATACATTTTGTCCATCTCTCAGGCAATTTATGAATGCCATTCCAAAAGAACAGTTCCTCCTTTGAGCTAAACCATTCATCGAGCCATTTTTTAACTTCTTCGAAATCGGCGAAGTGCTGCTCTGCAAGCGCGTGCCCCATCGATGCGAAAAGGTGGTAGTCGGATGGAGCCAGGTCTGGAGAGTACGGCGGGTGCGATAAAACTTCCCATCCAAGTGATTTGAACATTTCTTTGACTGGTTTTGCTGTATGAGACGGCGCGTTGTCATGTTGCAAAATCACTTTATCATGTCTTTCAGCGTATTGTGGACGTTTTTCGATCAATGCACAGTTCAAATTGATCATTTGTTGTCGGTAGCGATCACTATTAACTGTTTCTCCCGGTTTCAACAGTTCATAATATACGACACCAATCTGGTCCCACCAGACACAGAGCATGGTCTTGCGACCAAAGCGATTTGGCCTTGCAGTCGATGGGCCAGCTTCGCCAGGTGATAACCATGATTTTTTTCGCTTGGGATTTTCGAAATAAATCCATTTTTCATCACCCGTTACTATTCGATGCAGAAATGACTTCCTTTCATACCTTTGAAGCAGAATTTCACTAACGATTTTTCGATTTTCCATTTGTCTGTCATTCAATTCATGTGGCACCCATCTCCCCATCTTTTGGATCTTTCCCATAGCTTGTAATCGTTCACAAATTGCTACTCGGCCCACATTCAACTTTTCTGCTAATTGTTTTTGAGTTTGTGTTGAGTCTTCATCCAATAGCTCCTGCAATTCCGCGTCTTCAAACGTTTTCGGCCTACCAGGACGTTCTTTATCTTGAACGTTGAAATCACCACATTTGAATTGTCGAAACCACGTTTCACATGTTCTTATGGTTGGAGCATGCTCACCGTAAGTCTCTACTAGCAAACGATGACTTTCAGCGGCTTTTTTCTTTTGATGAAACAAGAAAAGTAATGCGTGCCGCAAATGCACGTTTTCAGGCACAAAACTCGACATTTTCAAAAAATTATAAATCTATAACGCTGTTATTTTGGCGGAACGTAACTTGTGTAGTTTTAAGGTTAATGTCAGTAGAATAAAATTACATATGTATCAAATCATAACATTTCATACTTATGGCCAGTGACATCTGCCGGAAAAACCGGAAAGGAATTACCGACACACCTGGTATTGATGTATGCTGTTTGACATTTACTACTTTTTTTTCACCTTTATGAATATTTTGACTATACGTTATATTATTACATGTTTGTTTGCGTTCTGGCCTGCCATCTTATTGCTTTCACAGTTCTCGGTATGCGTACCGCGAGTATGATTTCACAATACTCGCGGTACGCATACGAGCGGCGCCTTTTCCCACCTCGTCGAAAACCACCTCATCTTCACTCCAGTTAGGCTAGACGATTTCAAATCAAGTTGAATTACGTTGTTGTAAAAAAATTGGGATGATAAGATCACTTGAATTTTCTGCAGGTGAAAGCGATGTAATTGCTGCTTGTCCAAAACAATCCAAATAGTTCTGCGACCGACGCCCATAAAGTTGGCAATAGCATTAGCAATATAGAAGATTCTCTTTGTCAAAATTAGGTTTGCATGTCCTCTATGTCATTCCAAGTGAAACGCCGCATAATGAAATTTGCCGGTAGTACTAAATAAGTCGAAATATCCTTTTCTTCACTAATGCTACCAATTAACAGTCAACTTTGACAATTAGATGATTTAATTACAGGTAAAATTAATATAATTTGTTCAAAGCAGAATAATGCGTGTATAGGTGCTAAATAAGTTACCTATCTCCAGAGAGTTTAAAAGAACTTTCAACTCAAGTTTTTTTAAAGTATAAAAATATTTGCTTTAGAACTGATGTTCATTACTTTTCAACTTCTTTCGGCGGTAAAAGTTCACCTGTCTGTTATCAACTTCTATCAACTCATTTACACCTATATACATCACATAATAGGTGGTCCCGCCTAACGTTTCCACTACAACATTCTTTTCTGTGTTACATACATGGCTATTAAATCAGTTTTGGTTGACAACCGGTATATAAATATCTTTATGGTATATTATCTAGTTCCATACACGTCGTGTAGTCTTTCAAGTAATGTAATTCATCTGGCTGTGCAATAAAATTAGAATTTGTGTGATTTGTTTCCCTTAGTTTATAATAATCACTGCAGACAAAATGATAAATTTATGATTAGGGAAAAGAAAGAAAATATTTACCTCATAAGGTTTCGTACAGTCTGTAAGAGTATTTAATTTTGTTCTTATTTCGCATCATCCACTGTTTAAAAATATTTATCACAAAAGCCCTAAGTGCAGTTTTGCGCAAAAGCACTTCCGGCCCCGGTGACATAATATTTTTGCTACTACGGATTCAAAATGAAAAAACCAGCATTTTATAAATTTACCAACTTAACATTTACTTATAAACTTACGTAATTGCCAAAGTTGTAAATTTCTGTTACGTATTGACACCTATTACTACGTTAATCTGTTATTACTTTACGTCCTGAGAGGCGTAACATTCCATTACCTCCTTATGCTAGGGACAACTGAGGTAAGACCCGGCACACGCCTGTCTTGGTTGGGAGAAATCTGCATGAATACTCCGCCGCATATTGCACTCATGCCCTTGCAGTATTGTAAACTAAATTTCGCCGATTCCTCCCACGTATGGAATGGATGTAGCGTGTAGGTGTATATACCCTTTAAATCTTTACTATGTTGTATATATTTGTATAATATTGTTGCACTCAAGAAAATATGTCATACCATGTAGATAAGTTACCTATCACCTCATTTGATCCAGCACTTTAATTATAGGTGGTAATGTTTCATATTGACGAATGTTTAAGGAATATTTTGTATGTTCAACGAGTATTCAAAAATAATCTTTTCAATTACTTTCGAGTACATTGAAATGGGCGTTTTAAGTATGTAGTTTTCAAAGATATTGGTCACACTTTTTTACGAACAGACACAATTTTGGATATCCGCCATACTTTCAGGAAGACGTTCGTTCCAAATATTATATATAATAAACTTTAATTTGTATTACATGAATATTAATGTCGACAAACATCGCAAACAGCAAGCACGATATGACACGACGACAAAAAGAAAACCTCACGAAGCTATGTCGAACAACATAGTTCAGAAGTTTAAGAGCGTTGTCTCCAAAGCGTTGCTTGAAAGGGTTCGGCACAACTTAGATTAGAAACTCCGCGAAGTTAACGCTCAAACGCTCTTGCTAACTTTTCGGATGAAAAGCAAATAACGATTTTCTGATATAATGTTGTAGTTGCTCCGCGAGGGGCAAACGGCGAGACAGATCGAAAAGGGAATTAGATATTAAAATAGCAATGTAACAAGCATACTTACAATTCGAACACCATGTATAACATTCCTTCCGAGGAATAGGTCTCCAGCAGTTCGACGATGTGAGGGTGTTTCAGCATGTGACATATCGTAGCCTCTCGTTTCAGATCTGGAAAACAAGGGTTCTAGTGACTTTGCAATATTTGACGTTTCGGATGTTTTCTTAGTATAACGTATGCGTACGTAACAATATTTTTAGCATGGGTGTTAAAAATAAACAAAAAAATTTAAACAATTCCAATATATATTATTTGTTTTCTAAAAATAGTTCTGTCACTGTACTGGATAGATACACTAAAACAGCATGCGCTATAGTTAGTAATAATTAAATGTTATCAGAAAACTAGCTGCTTGTAGTGAAAATATTCAAGTGGCTACAACTGCCAATAATTTTAGTTTTGAATCTGGAACTATCCAATGACTTGCAGAACACTTACCAAGCGATTTGGAAAAACGTAAATGGGTGAAAAGTATCTACAGGATTTAAATAAATGATTACTGATCAATTTAAGACCGCATTTAAGACAAGGTTAAATACATAACTAAATTACAGAAATAACAGTAATAAAGACGCCTATATGGGAATGACTTGTTCCATTCTACAAATTAAGGTCCGAAGGAAGAATTAGCACACTTGTTAAGCGAGAAGAAGTCACAAAGAATAAAATAATGTATCCAACGGAATTTCTGGCGAATAAGTGGTGCGTGTAAAGCATGGCTTTGTTACTATCGTTCCCTCCGGGTCGTGAACGGTTACACAGTTAATTAACCCCCTACGTATGAACGTGTGACACGAAGTTGTAGCGAACCCACCAGAAAATCTGCCACCAAGCCTAGGACACCAACGCACAACTCCTAACCCTACTAGTCAGGAGCAAGCTCTCTTAACGTGTGTTATTTGGCTTGTCACCTCTAAAAAGTCGTATTAAATATTGAAATAGTATATTAGTGAATGCCAAGTAAATGATGCAATTATTTAGTAGTGACATATTTAGTGAAGTCATAGGTATGTATACGAAAGTGTTTGAGTCGCAAAATCCGCGCACAGAATCAGCAAAATCTATAATACATAAAATTAATCCAAAAGCGGAAATATAAAGAAGGCAATATCCAGAGTAGTTCGCCTAACACGTTAACAATTGCTACATATTGCTAGATGCAGCTGTGAGATGCTCATGAACTGTAAACGGCATTACGCAAGTAGGTGCTTTACCTTCCGTGCTAAGCCCTGGACTGGATGTAAATTTGGCAACGTCGATGATCTTCACGGCGAATTGTCGTCCAGTTTGTCTATGAATACACCGCTTTACTATACTAAATGGTCCCCTGTAACAAAAAGAAACCAGTTTAAATACAAAGTAAAATAATACTGTACAGAATGAAGATATCTCTAATAACATCTGACATGCTAAGTCTTCGAAAAGGTAAAGAAATACTTCTAAAAGGTATATTATTTTTCTATTACAGGTACTAACACTGTTCTTTCCCTAGATACAGACTAGAGAAAGAACTCTACATGTTATGCATAGAGAGACGTACATTTTAGGTGACGTATCGTTTACTGTACGACGATATATCAAAACATATATATTTAGGAACAACAAAAGTTTGTATGTAGTGTAAGCTCAGAGAGTGACAACTACAGTTCGCCACTTTCCGCGCTCTTCACGAAATTAGCAGAGACTAGACAGATTTGTGTTTTGTCCATCCAGTAGGCAACATGAACCCATTCTCATGAGACGAATAAACACGATTCTGCCTAGTCTCTGCTAATTCAGTGAAGCGTGCGGAAAGGGGCAAACTTTCGTGATAACGTGTACTAATCCAAGTGAACGACATTCTCTTCCTTTCCTCGTACTCCCCATATTAGAGAAGCTCGCTTCGCAACCTTTGATGGGTAACGATCGGTGCTGATTTCTCAGAACCTACCTCACATCTTGCCCACCGGGGTGTAGGCCGCGCAAGGCCACAAGTATCGGCCTGTCGGAGCCTAGGTGATAACTATCAGCCCACTGGCAACTAGCGAACAACGACGGAAGCGGTGGCGACCGTGAGGTGTCCGTGATTTAAACCTATACAGCGAAGATGACCGGGTCAAAGCCCTACCCAAATCGTGACTACAGTAATCAATTAATTTGGTCGCGACTACAGTAGTCGTGACTATTTTAGTAGAGACTAGACAGACTCGTATTTATTCGTCTCATAAGAATGGGTTCGTATTGCCTACTGGTTTCCCTAAGAGTCGACAAAACACGAGTCTGTCTAGTCGCTGCTAATTTCGTGAAGCGTGAGCGATTATATCTTCTTGAAAATAACCAGCTATTTACTGTTAGTTTATTGTTTTGTTTTCTGTTATTATTATTATCACTATTATTATTGTTATTGTTATTGTTATTATTATTATTGTTATTATTATTATTGTTATTATTATTATTACTGCTATTGCTATTTTCATTTATGATTACAAATAACGTGCAAAGATTACATCAAGGCAGCTTTAATTTACCATTCACCATTATAAATAAAAAATAAATAAAAAACCCAAATTCCTGTTAAAATGAAGACTACTCACTATTCTTTTAAAGAATTTACAATTCGTAATTGGGTGGGTCTGCCGACGTTTGGCTCTCAGTTGCATGTAGCTTCTTCTGCGCTGCTGCATGTTGTATCGCAGCTGTGAGAAAAATTATTGTGGTCGCCCGAAGAGGGTTTTTGAAAAGTAATGGAACTAACTAATCTTACCATTTTCCTCTACGGGAAAGATATCTAGAAGAAAACCGGGAATCTTGGAAACCTGCGCGAGAAAATTGCAAGATTAGTCAGTTCCCTCAATTTTCAAAAACCTTTCCCCGAGCGACCACAATCATTCTTCTCACACCAACGATACAACCTCCAGCAGCCCCAGAACAAGCTCCATGCAACTGAGAAGGAAACGTCAACATTCTTTAAAATATACTACTCACTATTGTTGTACTTCGGTTCAATGAAGAAAAAATACCTATTATATCTCGTTTCTTTTAATTGATATACGAAATTTTTCTGTTGCTAATGAATGATAATTGAAATGTTTGACAGTTTGAAATTTCTAGATTATTTTATTTAATCATACAAGAATATTCTTCGTCAATTGAAGCATAATTTCAAAAACTGTTGTCAATATGCTATACATATTTGAAATCAGTAAAAAGCCCTTTCCAGCAATGTTAGAATCCAATATAGTGCCAATAAGAAATAAAGAAGTAAATGATGCCAGAAAGAACCGAAAAGTCTTATAAAAATGTCGACTGCATCATTAAATAGAAGAGAGTGGTCTTAGTTTTTCTCTGCAAAGCCAAGTAAATGTGCTAGAGGTCACCGGTCCATTTCCTCTTCGTAACAAACACAACATTTAACAATTTTGACAAATTTAAACTTATCCTCTCCAGTTGTAAGCGATACCCCTATGGTGAGGATCAAAAATGAATCAGTCTGTATATAGAAGATTATTAAGTGTACGTCTAACCATTATTAAATTATTAATACTAATATTACATCACCATATTTACAAGTCTTAGAATTTCGAGACAACAAGAGGATTTTGCTCAACGGTAGTCCCATAAACCATATCTCGGTCCGGAAAATGGTAATCTCAATTAATTACCAATTCATGAATGTCGCTTTCGCTATTAGATTGGTCTTGGCATTAATCCGACATATGTATATTGCACTGTAAGGTCGTAACTTCTAATTAAATTTCACGCATTTTGACATGTCAAAATTAAGGATGTATTACAACAAACTAGAACGTCCCTATTACTACCACGGTTAAATAGCTGTAATTCACCAGTATAGGTTTGTTATTAAATTATGAGTAAAAGGAGAGTATAGATTTCTGCTTCCCTATTTCCTTTTACATCTTCGAAGACAGCAGTCCAATATCTATATAGTTTAAGAACTAAAGTAGCTTATTTAGTACAGAAAAACTATGTTAGCTGGAAAATTATTACGTTCGCAACCAGGCTTAATAAAAATCATGATTTATCTAAAGATATTAAAAATCATGGATTTGTAATAATACCACAAAGAATACATACGAATTGTTACTTATACGTCACATATAACGCGCCCACGTGCCTCTGTTGAAAACATCCTTAAAGAAAACAAGTTAAAACGTAATTTATTAAAATCCAGAGGAACTATATGATGATACGAGAGCGTTGCAAGAACTGACTGAAAGATATTTTCCACGTTTGTAACCGAAGTACTGCGCTGCTACAAAACAATGACATATTTTAGGAATGTTCTTTTTTTTCTGGCGAAAGTTGTTTTCATAACACCGGTATAGTAAATAAACACAATTTGGTTTCATTAAAGGAAAGTTAGAGAGAGAGCCTCCAACCACTTCAGATGATAAGAAAAATATCGGCATGCAGGGTTGCATGCTGCTCAGGCTAAATTTCACAGTATTATTATGGGGATTACTTAAGGTTGGTGATGTAGCGCAATATTTTGCGTAAAAATTGTATACACCAAATAGCATGTTTGAAACGGCGGGAATGATAATTCAAATAACGACCTCTTTCAATGAGGGCACAAAAAAATGTACATTCCATTTAAAGAAATGTAGCTTGTGTTTCGTGCGACATAATGCTAAACAATTAAGATTATCTGTTGCAATAGAGGTGTGACTCCCACCGTGCATAATAACTAAGCCTACAGAAACGAGTGCGCACTCATTGGCGGCGACGATATATTTCGAAAGCGGTCGGACATACCCGAAGTCGGGATTCATACGCGTACGGTTGGTATGTGTATAAATGACGGGTTGGATTGATGATGGTTAATTAACAGCGTGCTTTGTTATGTTCGATGAGTGTTAATAGATTTCTTAACCGATTTCCGACATTAGAATACACTAACACTATTATTAAATGTATTGTTTGCAATATCAACATTTTACCGTACAGTATTTTTGTTTGCAGAAGATATGTTATTAGCAAACTGCACCTATTAAATGCGAAACGTGATATACCATACCATGAATTTCTATGACTTTATTTTTACATTACGTGTATACAACATTACATAAAATATTGTAGACAATGAAGAATTTCGAAAGTTTTGGGGGAAATACATTCCGGAATGGAGATTGGCAACAATTACAATTTAATTTACCGCAGGTGAAAAACACGAGGGAGAGTTAAAAAATAAAAAAAAACATGGCTGATGGTGTTCAATATATCGGTAACCCAACTTGTAATGTTGGTTACAGATTACTAAAACAATGTCATTCCCAATTGCTTCATGTTACCTGTTAAAATTTTATTCAATCTCCAAAACACATTCGAGAGTTCAAACAGGCTTGTCCGGGCACTCCTCAGCCACCACAGTCGGTATTTACGAGAAAGGGAACGTGGCTTAAAGCTGTTTTATATTATGAGACATTTTTGCACATTATCAAACCTTGTAGATTAAATTTAAATCTGCAAGAAGCCCAAGCAATTTCAGTAAGCCAGCGGCTGGTTTCAGATACCGAAATCCATACTCAAATAGAGCACCGCCGATATAAAAGCGTACTGCTCGTCTGGTATCCCCGCAACTTATTTTCACCTCTGGCATGGTTTACATGCTGAGTTACCGTGATCAACTGCTTCCCGTTCAGTTAGTTTCTACTCTGGCGTGGTTTACACGTTGAGCTACCGTGCTAACTGTTTCCTACCAACTTTCTCTCTCCTGAAGAACCCCCATATGATTGTGGACGAAACGTGGAGTTTTCGTTTAATCATGACACGGTCCGAACCCCGAACACTATGTTCGCTCTATTTGCTATCTTAGTAAATAACATACAGAGCGTAACGCTCTGCCTAATCTCAGCATTAAGGCCAATTCCCACCTAAGCGGCGCGTCGCGTCAAAATACTGCTGACAATTGTCTGCGTGTATTTAAATGATATCGGTTCCATTTAGGCAGGGCGTTGCTGAGCTGCTTAAATGGGAACGATATAATTTAAAAAAATGCTACGAAACGCGCCGCTTAGATGAAAACCGACCTTTATACCGTTACCTTACATAAAATACCCCATGCGGCAGAGATGCGAATGGGCCGGGTCAGCCAGGTCTAGACGCACCTTTAGTCGGTAACCTTAATTTATCCAGCTGCATCGCATAAAATGCAACTATCTTAGTCGTATGCTCTACTCAGCAAGTGTGTCGGACAAAATATGTTTCTCCAGCGGTACTTCTTCCAAAAGAGTTGCACAATAAAACATGCGAAAGGTAAACACAAATAACATTTTCTTAAATGGAATGCTAGTTTCTTATCTGCTACCTATGTGTTCCTCAATACTCTTCTGAATGTTTTTGTTGTTATTTTGACGACTACTTCCATAATTAGCTGTAAATATTCCTTTAAAATATCAGTTCAATTTAGGAATTAGAATTTCAAAACTTTTACTTACTTTTTTAGCAGATTTGACCACAGGAAATTTCATTTTGCCATCTTTGTGAATGATTTTATTAGATGGAGGATCACTGAACTTAGAAGAGGAAATGTGGAAGAAGGTCTGGTTCTTTAAGGTCTTTCGTCGTGTGAACATCTACCAACATGAAATAAGAACCTAATAAACTGCAGTTTCGAATGAGTTAAATCTCCAGAAGCGATTAAAGCCATGGAACTGTTAAGACCTAGATACACACCTCTATCGTCAAAAGTGCAGTCCAACACTGTTAGATAAAATATTTGAAGAAGGATCTACAAAATGTTTTTCTAAAGTAGACCATTAATATCGAAGATCAAAAATTTTGTTTATACGATACAATTGGTACATCTGGACATCCCCATACTTCAGAGTGTTTGGTAGATACAGTTCAATCCGCATTCTTAACTTATTGTCACCGGATTTAGAGATTTAAAGAAATAAAAAAATATTATGCACGTCATAAAATATTTTAGAAACAATCATTTTGCCTTAGATAAATACGAAGAAGTGAAAAGGCACTAGTTTTACCGCAAGATGTAAAGTGGAATACTTTAGCTGATTTTTTAGAAGTATACGCTAGCTAGTGCAACAAATTACTAAAAAATGGTGAAGAAAATAAGGACAATATAGACTCCACTATGTATCAGAAGGTATCTAACATAGGGTTAAAAAGAGCAGCCGATGGCTTTAAAAAAACTTTAAGGCCAATATCAGTAACATTAGATAATATTCAGAAAAAAATACAATTCCCGATGATGTGACTGATTTTCAAAGAACAGTTCTATACTCATTATTTTGTCGCTTACATGTTGGATCCGACGAAACGTAAAGATAAATTGTCATTTGAAGAAGAAAAAATAGCTTAAAAACAAATATAAAATATGTACAGTTTCACAGGATTATTAACACTTACATTAAAGACAGAGCAGCACCATTCATAAACATAATGTTTAATGTATGGCTTCTATCTATTGTCACTGCATGACAGTGGTAACTTGCACAGAAAGATATACCAAAAAAAATTATACATCAAACAGTTCTTGTTGGCAATATTTTCATTAGCGTCAAGTGAACGAGTTTTCTCTTCCTTGGACTTATGTACTCCGAACTAAGAAATAAACTAGGTACCGAAAATGGTGGCAAATTGCGTGTTCTTCTTCAAACATTATAATTGTTAACGCACAATTTAAATATTTAAAATTCAACGTTCGCGCGCATGCGCAATATATAACGAATAGAGAGCGGTAGAGAAAAGAAACATGTAGTTGTGAGCTCTGCCGCATACAAGTTATCGAGTACGAATGTTTACATTAAAACAATATATATATTAACAATACATTATTTCCATATAGTTTAAGTGAAGTTATCTACGGTTCTCCAGTTACGGTCTGTGACACACAGAAACTTTCATACGGAATAGATCGCTAGGTTGAGCGCACGAAACGCCGCCCAAGTAATTGTGAACCGAACTAGTACAAACTTTACATGCTTAGAAAAGTGTAAGAATAATATTTGACTTTTGTTTACTTACCTTGACAGCCAGCGGATTGCTGCTTATGACTTATGGTTTATTAATTTACTGCGGTCTGATAAATACAAAACAAATAAATAAGTAATGAACAGTACTGAACGGAAGGTGCGTTTTTCGTTTCTGTTGCTGTTAATACTTCCTGTTCACAAAATATGACTCCAGAGGATAATTCTGTACGAAATCCTTAAAACAATCCCACCAGCAAACTTTGGATTGGATTGGATCGCCGTTAACAGGATGAAAAATAAAAAAAGTTTTTGGTTTCTATTGCCGTTAATGTCTCGTGTTCACAAAATGTGACTAATGACTAGAGAGGCCAGCCAACTCGATTGGATCGCCATCGACGAGGGTGACAAAAAAACACCACTTCCGGTCAGTTTTTTTCTCTTTTACCTTCATCGATCGCGATCCAATCGAGTTTGCTGACGAGGTTATTTTAAGAATGGCGTACTGAAATATTCTCTGTAATCATATCGTGTGAACACGAAACACTGACGGCAACAAAAACGAAAAACGCACGTTCCATTCAGTACTATTCATTATTTAATTATTTTTATCAGGCTGCAGCAGAATAATAGATCATTACTTTATGGATTCTGGTAATCCGCTGATTGTCAGGGTAAGTAAAGGAAAGCCAAACATTATTAAGGATGTAAAGCTTATACTAGTTCGGTTAACAATTTCTTGTCGGTGTTTCCTGCGGGCAACCGATTTCATACAGCGATCTATTTCACATGAAAGTTTCTGTCATAAACCGTGCCTGCGTAACCGTGGATAACTTCATTAAAACTTCTATATACCATAACAATAATCAAAACGATACGTCTGAATAAAATTAGAGAAAGTAAAGAATTTTTACTTTTTCTTATGTTTGATACTCATTTATTTTCTTATGTTTTATGAAAGTTGAAGTAATAAAATATCATTTAATTTTTAGATATCATAATATACCGGAAATAAATATACTTTTTATAATTTGATTTTCTTAACTTCTATAATTAAAATCAACGACTTTTATTTGAAAAAAAAATATTTGATCAAAATCAGGCCAACCCTGTTTGTAACCGGTAATATAATTACTCTTCTTTATCTTGCCAATATATACCGCTAATCATGTTTTCAAAAACTTTGCTTCCTTACTGACCCATTTTCTGCTTTTAATGTTCGTTTTGCGAACCACACGTATATCCAATATAGATACTAGACACGATGATGGAAATAAATCCCATCAGAATCAGGAACATTCCAGACCGTTGTTAAAACCACTTCGGTACAACGCGAGATTAATGTAATAAAGAATAAGGTCGAAATGCTCTTCTCAAATTAAAGGCTATAGAACAGTAAATTGAGAATTATTTAATGTCATGAACGTGGTGTTCAACTCTGAGATACATTCCTTTTGTTAACTCTCGCTCTTATCGTTAAGCAGTAAAGGAACTTTACAACCGCTATGTTTAGGTCGGAGTGTAAGCATTAGAAATCTGTCTCATCAGACGTGCGTGTGTGCACTGTTCGAATTGTACATTCAAAGCAAAATGTATTTGCATAATAAGTTTGTCAATTGTTTATTTTGCTGTATATGTAGTTACTTTCAACATCGCACTACAAATTACGGGTGGTTTTAAAACTACTCATAAGTGGACTACGTCATTAAAATACCTTTATGGATATATGCCAGAACATAATTACTGCAGACGTGATTTACTGAATAAACTACGCCAAGTCACGCTACTCTTGCCTATAAATTTAATGAAATTTAATAGCTATACATACATACATACATACGTATAAAAATGAAATTTTTGCAGACGAATGCGCAATATATCAGTTTGGACTTCCTCCCTTTATTATTTCCATATATACGTGTTTTAGCCAGCTTCAATAAACATAGCAATTTCAGAGAGCTAATAGCCAAACCATGTCAGTGGTGGGAAGAATCAAGAAGTTTAAAAAAATAATAATTTTGGAGATAAATGCCCGTATGACTAAAAATTTGAATCCAAAATTCCAACACAATAAGATCTATGAAACAAATTTAGGTGCCACGTTTTAGAATCTGAAAACTTTAAAAACAATTTCACAAGAATATGCGTTACTAATAATTTTTCCGCAAATTATTACCATAACTGAAGCGTTTATCTCAAAGGGTGCAGATTGTTTATTTCAAACATTCCATAATTTTCTTTTATCTTCCCATTTTAGATCAATAACATATCTACTTTACATTGGAACAAACTTTTATGCAACGTAGTGTCCCATATTAAATTGCTGATAAATGTGAAAGTTTACTTAAAACAGAACACCATTGATATCGTAAACGTCGAAATGTAGATGGCAGTATGAAACCGACAATATGGCCATGCAATGGGGAAAACTACTCTCAGCTTTAGCCCCATGATATTGGGAATCGCAAACTGATTTATCTTATCATCGCTGTAGATTAAACGTTATGATATGGGGCATGAAGAAAGAATAACATAGAGTCGGGCAATCAGTTTAATGAGACCATATCCGTCCAGCACATACCACATCGTTAAATCTTTGATTCAGGTGCACTTAGAGCGACTTACGGATGCTATATATACAGATTGGGAATCGGTTTTATCATCGCACCTACCTTAATCATAATATTCGGAACGAAAGAGGGAATATTCGTTCGTTACTCAAATGTGAATTATAGTTAGCAGGTTATAATTGACCCTTTAATTTTGATGCGTAACATACTAAAAAGGTAATACCTCAAACCTAAGCCATGACCTAACACACATTTGAGTGATGAATGAAGATCCCCTCTACTGTTCCGATCAATGTAGGTGCACCATCTGTATTTGATCGAGAGTCGATCCTATAATCGCACCTATCTTTATTCTCCTTATGATAGCACCCCTCCGTTTTCAACGGCAGTAATTCTCAAGATAATTGAGAAACAAGATATACGGAAATGAGGCTGCTGTAGACCCTTATTTACCGACCACCGCATCAATTTTTCGATTTTTCAACATTTCACAATGGTAACGTTTTGTAGTGATTTGTGTTGTAAATATTTCGATTCGAGCTCGAACCGTTCTCGGTGATAGTAGAGATGGAGGGTTTGTGTCGACACTTATTCAATAGTCACTGGATGAATTATTTGGTTTTTGAAAATTTGACAATAGCGACACTAATTTAGTCCACACAAATTTCGTTAAAGAAAGCCACGTGTACCATTAGCTCTTACCCAAATGTTTATTTTTAATGTCCCCCAAATTAGTTCAATTGTTGGTTTTAAACAAAAATTGACAACCTACTCTATCACGTATAATATAATATATGTTTTATGTACTTCGTTTAGGTAGATTTGCCCGACTTATTATCCACAACCAAACGCCGATTTACTTTGGTGGAAAATTTAGCTCTCTAACATATGTCATGGTAATATTTTCAATTCTAATATAGCTCTTAAATTTACATAACATATCTGACTTAAAGCATAAGATAATACATCTTTTCGCTAACAATGTATATACAGGATGAACCACTTAAAGTGATACACGCCAATTATGAAGAAAGAAAGCAAATATTACAAGTTCTGAGCAGGTAGTGTTATTATATACGGTGGGGGTCACATTTGTACTACAGCAGTCAATCTTAATTATTTAGCATTACGTCAGGCGAAACGCAACCTACACTTTTTTAAATGAAATATTTTTTTGTGCCTTTATTGAAAAAGACAGTCATTTCGAATACATTGTACATTTTACATTAATTGTTAATGTAGAGGTTTTTTCGTAAATTCGTTTAAAATTTGTATTCCCGCCATTTAAAGCCTACTACTTGGTTTACACAATTTTTAGGCAAAATATTTCGCTACAGCACCAACCTTACCTGACCTTTTACGTAATTTACGCGCCTGATAAAAAACATCATTCGCGCGCTTAACAATTTTATATACTGGAATGATATTTAAAAATTATCGATTTTTATTTTTTATTAATAAATATTAGTTTACAAATGTAGGTTGCCTTTCGTGTGACGTAATGCTAAATAATTAAGATTGTTATAGTAGAAATATGACCCCCACTATACATAATAACTCTACCTGCTCAGAATTTGCAAATTTACTTTCTTTCCTTGTTATCTGCGTGTATTACTTTAAGTGGTTCACCCTGTATGTGTAAATGAAGATATGGTCAATGAAACTGTATTCAGCAGGAAGTATTCTAAACATTATTATCAATACTTGTGCGCACAAAACCTTAGAGTGTATAGGTGGAAGTTTTGATTTTTGTAGCTACAGGATTTCAACCTAACGGGTCTAGAGCCAACGATTCTTTCGATTTTCGACGACAGATAATAACAGTTGTAATGGACAATTTATACGACTGCCTCCAAACACGGTATTTCTTCCGCATGTGTACAAAAAAATTATTAAAGATGTAGTAGTATAATATGGGTCAGTTTTTTTTTGTATGGCCTAGAACCAATTTTTTGAATTCCTAAGATTGTGACACAAGATGGCTATCCAGTATCATGCTATCTTGTGCGGAAAAAATGCTGCATCGTTGGGTCTATCAGCAGGATAGCCACCCGACACATACAAGAGAAAAAAATTCGTTTAACAAAAATAATATAAATGCAATGTCGTAATTACATAAGTCTGCTAACGTTTCGCTGTCAGTTGCGTGGAGCTTTTTCTGGGCTGCTGTATGAACTGTCGATGCTGTGAAAAGAATTCTTCTCATGCAACAGCCCAAAAGAAGAAACGAAACGTCGGCAGTCTCATGCAATTACAACGCGGTTTCAAACCGGAAACCTAGATTCTTTAAAAGAAAGCAACAAGTGTACAACAACATATATATGCAATGTCGGCCAGCTTAACCATCGAGTATCTACTCGATAGAAAATTTAAGGGTTGATATAAGAAGACTGCGAATAACCTCAATTTCTATTTTACATCTATTCTACAGAAGAGATGTCGACGGCTAGTTGATAACAAGCCCCGTGGATATTAGTGATAAACACCATTACCAGAAAAACAGAAACAGTCGACCGCCTAGTTTAGTATTAATAGCGTTTCAAAGAAATCAATTTAGTGAAAAAATTGACATTTTGCGTGAACATTTTCGTGCGACTTTAAAAGTGGTTTAACTCAACAACCATCGATCGACTTCATTCTGCCTTTGGTAATGAAGCGCCTTCCAAAACCACAGTTTATAGCTGGTTTTCAGAATTTAAGCGTGACATTAGTCAATGACGAATTTCGTGAAGGTCATCCATCAACTGCTGTTGTTCCGGCAAACATCAATGGTGTGCAAGAAATAATTGAAGCAAATCAACATGTGACATATCGAGAAATAAATGCATCTTTGGGCATTGGTAAAAATCGAATACAAACGATTTTGCATGAGCATTTAGTAGTGAAGAGACTTCTAGTCGTTGGATTCTCCAAAGCTCAAAAAATGGCTCGTATGACTGGGTGCAAAAAAAAGCTTCAAATATTCAATCGCGGTGCTTCTGCCAACGTATACAGTATCGTAACAGGTGACGAAACCTGAATATATTCATGCGAACCGGAAATAAAACAACAGTTCACTGTTTGGGTGTTCCAAAGTGAACCAAAACCAACAAAAGTTGTTCGTTCACGAAGCCATTCAAAAGAAATATTGCTTTTTTCCATAAAACTAGGCCTGTTGCTACCGTTGCTCTTGAAGATCGAAAAACCGTAAACGCTGATTGGTATACAACAATTTGTTTGCCTCAAGACTTCGATGAAATCAACAAAAACAGCAGACATCGGTGCATCATCCTTCACTACGAGAACGCCAGCTCTCACACAGCACATCGAACAATCGATTATTTAAAGGAGAATAACATTGAATTAATGATTCAGTGTCCGTATTCGCCTGACTTATCACCTAATGACTTCTTTCTGTTCCCTTTTAACAAAAACAAATTGCCTAGTGAGCGGTTTTCGGAAAAGGCCGTTGAAGCATTTAAAAGGCACGTTTCTGAGATACCCACTTAAGATTGGAACAAATGTTTCGACAACCGCTTTCTTCGAATGCAAAAGTGCTTAAAACTTAAAGACGAATATTTTGAGAAACAATAAACTGTTTCCTTTCTCATAAAATATCTGTTTTTTCTTTCTTTTTCCGGAAATTTTTAGGGTTCCCCTCGTACCATCATTATAGAAGATATATTCAAGATCTATATAGGTACCCAAAAGTACCTATTTTACTTAAGTTTAGTGGAAACTGGAAGAATCTACTTATGTATGTGAATTATTAGATAAGAATTATAGTTTATATAATAATAAAAACAACAAAGAGAATTTTATTCTCTTTAACTTTATTATCGTGTCAAGCAAACAACATTGCTTAAAATAATTACTATTCAAAATATTGTGACCAAAATTTCATTTTAGGATTTTCAGATGTTCCTAAAACTGCATTTACGATTGAACAAGGCCCATTGTTTATTCGATATTTTTGCATCTAATTGTTCATGATAGGTTGGCTAATAGTTAATACTATGTAAATTTTCTAATTATACAAACATTTCATTAAGTATATAATGTAATATAACATACAAGGTTGACCTGTATCACGAGTCCACTATTATTACAGAGCCATTAATTTACAAATCTGGGATAAACAAGAAATTATTTATAAAATGATAAGATTACGTTAACAAACTTTTTGTGACCACAAGGCTTCATCATCGATTTGCTACAACACATGTTAATGCCGTTTAGTATCCTAATGTACTAGTTTCCCAAAAATTATATTTTAATGATGTGAATAAGAACTTAGAACTTCTTAGTGCCGTTATATATATACCTGCTAGTATATGTTTAAATGTTTCGATTAAACCTACACTCTTGGAGCTCATAAAAAAATTATAAATAAACCAAACACTAAATTACTTGTGTGAAAATCGTTACAATTTTATGGTAATTATTCTAAAAAAAATTAAATAAAAGACAACATGCCAATTTAACAATTTATTGCTTTTAAATTACCGCTTAATGACCCAAGTATAATTACACTTTAATAGAAGAATCGGTGCAAAAAAATATATGTAAAACTTCTTGGTCGCTTAAGGAATACGAAATTAACCTACCTTCCAATTTCTTCGCATATATCATAAACATCGTCGAATAATATCTCTTCATCGGCCATAGCGTGTTATTTATTAATGATCATCAACAATGTCAGTGAATCATATTCTTTTACACAAAACAATAAGTAAATCACGTGTACCACCTCTGTGTAAAACGCCGGCCATGGGGTGTCCTCCACACCGTAAAGCAAACCACTTCGCCTCTACTATTTGCGTGAACCAGAGGCGGTTCCCTTACAACTATGCAAGCAACAAAACACGCTAGTCGTAGAAATTGCCCGTGAATCAGGCGGAAAATCTCTGCTTCTGCCGGGAAAACCCTACAATGGCTGCAGTTCAGCTGTTTACGTTCAATTAGACGTATTTCAATGCACTTTTAACACAATAAACTACGACGTCCACTTCGTATAAAAAGCTATTTAACCCTAAATCGAAACTACACGTTACTACAATTTGAATAGGAAACGTATGTACACACCCAGATACCACGGGTACTAAAACAGCACAACTGTTAATAGTGACAGGTCGACTAGCGCACCGCACCGGGTAGCCTAGACATGCGCTTTCAATAAACCCGCCGATTTTAATATTAGAGCATTTATTCAATAAATTTGAATCTGACAATAAAGGCAGGATTTTTTGGTAAATTTAAATAACATTTAATTTGGAAATAAAAGAATAATTTTATCAGCCTAATTTATTAATAAATAAACTATAACAAGCCTAATTTTCCAGACACAGTGTTTACTAAGTTCTCTTCACCAAACAATCCAAGAACCGTGATTGAACCTTCTGGAATCTGAGTTCTACCAGCATCATGTACCAAATAGGAATGTATATTCTTCTCAGTAGCTAGTTTCTGTAGTTCATGTAGATGAACATCATCAATGCCTTTCAACACTATCTTCTTTTCCCTATAAATATCGTTCTTACATTTCCAAAAACCAAAATTGCTTTTAACCTTACCCATATTCTTCCCATGCACCTAGCTCTTCAGCAATATTTCTATCCTGCATCAGTGTTCTATATAATCCCAAGGAAGCGTGTGCTACCTAGATGATACGTTTATAATATCTCGCAATATAATTTTATCTACCACACACAATTTTACCTGGGCAGCTATTTTTCCTATACCCATATCTAAAGCTGTGTTAACAATAAATACCATTTTACAGGTAACACATTCATTTTTCGAGTCATCCTCCTCACTGGAATCGTCTCCTTCTTTCGGAGATGTTTTCACATCCTTGTCATCAGAGAATCCAATTACAGACAGAGAAGTACCTTCTATATCCGGATTATCGAAATAAAACGTAGCCGCCGCATCCGCGGACTCATTGCCGGTGTAATACAAAGCCTATAGGAGTAATCACAAAATTAAGCAATGATGTAATACATGCATTGATATTCTGGAATTACAATTTCGGCGGCGTTCTTCGTTATGCCCATAGTTACAAGAATCTCCAAAAGGTTTTGATTGGGTCTCCATTGTTCTATTTCTTGTTCCATTGCTAAGCCTTTAAAGAAACATAAAAAATCAATGTGTTCAACTTAACTTGACAGATAACCTAACCTATTTTCAATTGCGTTCTAAATTTTAGTGTCGTTTGATGTTTTGTTTTGACAGCTAAAAAAACTAGATCAAAACTACTAGTGGCCTAATAGCCTCTACTCAGCCTATATTTCGACTATTATTGTGTTTATATGTATATAAAATAATATAAAGCTATAATGAAACATAAACATTCTGATAAAAGCAAAAAATCTAAGAAACGTAAACATGAGTCTAATGAATCAAGTTCCTTAGATTCCGATGATGTAAAACGAAAAAAGAAGAAAAGAGATCACAAAAAATCGTCAGATTCTGACGATCGACACCATAAAAAGAAGAAATCAAAACACTTTAAAACTAACAGAAAAGAAGAAAGCAAAGAGACGCAAATGGAACCTAATACATGTTTTGATGTACCAATATCATTAATGAACCCTGATAAAGCGATGGCCCCAATGACTAAAGAGGAATGGGAAAAAAGGCAAAGCTTTGTTAGAAAAGTGTTTGATGAAACATCGGGAAGGTACAGGTAAGTTATTATAGAGATTTCAAAGCTTGTACAATACTTAATGAAACACCTCTTTATATAGGAAATGTAATTACATTAATAATTACTTTGGTATTGTTTTATTTAATGCAGAATGATCAAGGGAGATGGAGAAGTTATTGAAGAAATTGTCAGTAGGGAGAGGCACAAAGAAATTAACCGACAAGCTACAAAAGGTGATGGTGACTATTTTCAAACACAATTATCTAGCAACTTAAAGAAATAAAGGCATTTAAACTTTGAACCTATATTTATTAAAACAAAGATTAATATATAATTTGAAAATAGTACTTATTTACATTTCAAATGCCACATCCTCTCTTGTACTATGGCTACAAAATAAGGACTATATATGTACATAATTTTATTTCCTTATCTCAACTTCAAACAATTCCAGTCGTACATATAAAATATTGGCACTTAAAACATTAAAACAGCTGCATGAAGAATGTTGTTGAACCATCTCTCCATGATGGATCATCAACAATCTTGGCTCTGCACAGAGGACAAGTCTGTTCTCTATCAAACCAGGTTGTCACGCAGCTTTCACAGAAGATATGCCTACACTGCAGTAAAACTGGAGAATCATATTCGTCATGGCATATTGGACAATGTTCTCCTGCTGTTTGTATTTGCTCTTTACTTGGGGAAGACCCAACCGTAACATTTTGCAATAACTTGAAGACTGCAGTTTTAAGCAATTTTAATTTTGACATCAAATCAGATCCTTTTGACACCATGTACGCGGCAGCCAGGAATACCCCAACAATTTTTTCAGGTCCTTGATACGATTCCAGGATATAGTACAGCCATAGTTGAATTGGGGCTAAGCTTCTGTATAATTGAGATAGCGCTTCCATGAATAAATAAATTTTTCCCTAGAACGAAAATTCTCTTTAATCAAACTTAATAGAGATAGAATAAAATATTTAGCAAGCCAGGAAGGACATTCTTAACAAACAACACAAAAGTATCGGAACACTCCACACCACACAAGTTAAATTAATTAATCCGAATGATGTGAGTGTAAATAGCTACACTTTTTATGCATTGTTCATTGTTGTACCTACTTATACTTAAAGAGAATATAACTAATCTATTAATTAAGAAACTAATTGCGGCCATTTGTTCTAGATGTTTTTCAATTCTTTGTTGTTTCTAATTATTAAACTATCTAGGAACGGAAGTTGATTGTTCATTTCTTCTTCTACTGCGAATTTAATAGGACTTTGTAAAGAATTGGGACAAAATCCTTTACCAGTCCCTCTATTAACGCGAATCTTAAGTTAAAACTATCAATCTCAAACCCCACAGTTCCAAAAATGTACTGCCAACCAAAGAACTACATACGTACAAATTGTCCAAATGGCTAGTAAACGAATATAAAAATTTATCCATTGTGGTAGGTAGCCTAGAAGTAGAAAATTCAATAGATTTTATAAATAAGGTAAACAATATTGAATTAGAAAATGGGGAAATGTTAGTATCGTTCGATGTACGCTCATTCTTCTAATACATTAATTCCAGGCATATTCAAGGAACACATCAGGTTTTATGGATTTGATAGAATAGAATCGTGAGATATTAAATTAGAAAACTTGAAACTTCGCCGCGGTAAATAGACGCATACGAAACTATTTACATAAAAAGCAACACAACTCGTATTTAGATCTATTTGATTTATTATTATTATTTTTCTCGAAAGTAGAGATAGAACAGGCATGTTAGAATAGATCGATCGAGCATCCTCGAAACAACTATCCCGGATTAATTAATTAAACTTGCGTGGCATGGTGTGCGACGATACTTTTGTGTTGTTTGCCATACTACTCCTCAGTCCTAGCTATTATTATAGAACATTCTTAATATTACTAAGTGGCGTGTGCATGTAAAGGTGGATAAAATCCCACCAACTCTCAAAGTACCTTTGATTTCAAGTAACACAGTTTGTAATAACACTTTTGTGGAATGATAGCTTCTTTCTCATTCTTTAAGGTTTTAAAATGCTCATTCATATTAAAGAGAAAATGTCTAGAAAATTAAGTCACGGTTTTCTAATATGATCTTTTGTTTTGAGTTTCTTAAAGCTATGGTTTTGAATTCTTCAATTAGTACACTTTTTACTTTTTTGTGTATGAGTCACAAACAATCTTTCCAAGTTAACCAATATGTTAGCAAAACTAAAATGGGAAAAAACGAAAGGAATATTAAATTATATATTTGTACCGTTAACCCTAGCAATGCCCTAATATCAACTATCAGAACTATCTAAGGTCCAACCAACCAATCCTATACTCAAATAATAAGTCATTTTCTAATATTGGAAAATACTAAACCAATACTCTATTATTTAGTTTTTCTTAATTATTTCACTAAATGCTCATTATATTTTGAAATAGTAATGAGTACATTTTACTGATACAAGTATGATGATACTTTTAACATACTAGACTAGTTCTAAACTGAGGTTTGTTCAAATTTGTTGTAGGGAGTACCAAGGAAATTAACACTATTTATTGTTTTTATAGATTTGATTGTGTGATTGATTTGTAGCAAATAGTGAATATTGTGTATTTACAAATGAATACCTGGAATTCATAAATGGTGAAAAATATAGATCAGAAGAGACACATACTTACCCTTTTTTGAAATGCAATAATTTTATCTGGAAGCAGTGTTAATAGTATCTTGAGCATGACAGTGATAAGTTTTAATATAAAATCTGTAATTCCAACAATCCATAACAAATCCCACACAGTCAATGGTTTACTGTAGGTTCTTATGAATATTAAATTCAAATATAATTTTTCATCTTCAAAAATATAATGAATGAAAGCAATTGCGCAAATTATGTACACAAAAGCACAAAATAATTTGGAAAGACTTCTTCTGGACCTCTTAGTTGCTTCTTTCTTTACAACAGAATTGGCATGTGTAAACGTTGCTAACAATACAATTAGATTTAAAATCCCTTCATGGTGATCATATAAACCTTTTGCCAAGAGGATCAAAACAAATGGGACATATTTTTGTAGGATGGTCATGCAGTGTTGAGCTTCTAGAACAGTTTGTAATCTTTCCGTTGCTGAATTATCATTACCATTATTGTTGCTATTATTTTCATTATTGGGTTCCGCATTGGTATTGGCACTGTTGTTGTTATTGTTAACAGTGCTATCCCCATGACTATGGTTGTAAAGTATATTTTCAGGTGATATATTGTTAGCATGCAGTTCCTCTATGTTAATAACAACACTTCTGTTACCATTCAATATATTAGGCTCCGAATGAGTAGGTCTAGTCAAAAAGTTTGAAATGTCATATTCTACTAAGGGTTGTATTTCTCTTATGACATTGGTCAAATTTAATCTGAACTGTCTGGCTCCTTCAACAGCACTTCGTCTTTGTAAATTGAAATTGACTATACCTCCCGAATTCATACTCGATGATCTAGGTAAAGTGGCAGAGTGTGTCATAAGTAAATGCCTCGATTGTGGAGCTGTAAAAGCACTGTCTGATGACTGACTCCTCATGAAAGGTATGTGATCTTCGCGCGGATGGTTATCCATTGTGGGGATTACTTTGCACTTTCTAATTATTACTTATCGTCTACATATTCTGTAAATTAGTCTATTTACACTGCACCATATTTGAAAACAAATCACCTGTTAATCAAACGCATAATAATAATTATGAAAGTACAATGACGTTTAAGATATGACAAAACAGGTTAAATGTGCATGATATTGTAGGTGCCTACCTCTACGAGTTATGTTAAGTAAAGTGAGTTCGACACTGTTTACTAGATGTCTCTGCTAAAGCAACTATTAATAAAAATTTAATTTATTCTACTGATAAACGAAATAACTGAATATATTACAGGAATTTGTCATCGCACTAAATCACGTACTCGAATACAGTGGCACTGGAACACTGAAACACTTCACTATTACCCTTTACCACAGACACTTCACTGACGCTGAACGTACGTTTCGATAGCTAAGCTATCATCTGCAGCATATACTGAACTCTATGATGATTATTTCAGTATTGCTGCTTAAAATGATAGCTTAGCCACAGTATAAACATATCCAGTAGTTTCACTTCGTGTCGGCACCTTTGATCTTTTGTATTTAAATTGTAACTCGCGCAGGTCGATGCGCAAGTTCGCATGGGTGGCGTTTCTTGCAACTAATAATTACAGGATAGGCATTAAGGAATATATACAGGACCGCATTGACCTAAAATCAGGTAATCGGCCCGTAAAAAATATTTTCAATAAATCAATATCGGCATAATAGTATGCTCATTATTAATGAAATTGATACAAACATTTTGTAGTGGTACGGTTTGTTAATATGGGTCGTTTGTTACACATTCTACATCCAGCTGTAATAACAAAATATTTATTATAACCTAATTTAATCTTTGTTTGTAGTAAATAGGAGACTTATCAATTTGATACTAATTCCATATATAGGTATAAGTAATTTGTCACTGCTTAATATTGAACATGTTGAAATACTTAAAAAGTACATAAAATGGAGTAATGAATTCAATTACTGTACACGTATTGCAATATCATTTCGTTCGTAATTTTTCATTTTATTGTAATATTCATATTCGTACTCGCTCAAAAGGTCCTTGAATTATTGCGCTGCAAGTGGTGTAATATAGCGTTCAAAGGCGTGTTGGTAAAAAGGACGACAATACAAACCATTTTAACATAGCATTGCATTGTAGAAACTTGTTAGAATATTCCTAAACTAAATTCTACATTTTCATATTAATTATACTTATTGCTTTGTTGTACTTCAGTAACAATTGCTTTTAATTGCTCAAAATAAAATTCGGCATATGACAAAGTAGTAGAAAGAAAAATACTTGGTATCCTAAATATATTTAATTAAATAAGTAGGCATAATACAAAAAACAAATACATATATTCTTTACAAATGTTTTAAAATAACAATCTTGTTTTTCTTGCTGCCTAATTGAGTTTTGAAGTTTCGGTTCGCAAATTTCAAAGTGAAATAGATTCGCACACGTGTAAAAAAATTTAACAAATAGTCCAACGGAAACTGTGGACATGGACATGTGAAGGGTAATCTTTCCAATTCTGTTTTAATATGTTTCCCGATGTCCGCTCGTATGGATAATTCTGGAAAAGTAGTGCAAAACTTATCTTCTAATGATTTGATATAATCAATGAATTCTTCAGAAGGCATAGTTAAATTTCCAAACATGTCACCATCCTTACTCCTATAACTTTTAAAATGGCAAAACAAATTGTCCTCTTGTAAATTTCTATTTTCATTAGAATATATATTACATGCCTCACAGCAATGTTTATCAAAGCATTTCTTTAATAAGTATCCTGCAACATATGTTATGGCATTCTGCTCTGGCAACTGCAGATTTTGATAATCTGTAGTATCAACAGATAATGATTTATGAAACACCTCTGTTGATGGAAATAACGATGAATATTGTTTCATTTGTTCTGGTTGTACATTCAGCAAAATTTTATCAAAATCTTCTATGCAATTTGCATTTTCTGGGGAGTGAAAATAACTTAAGCAAAACAACTATTTGAATGCCCTGGAAAATTGAATAGGCGTCGGATTGATTGAATTTCCTCCTTGTTGACGTACAGAGCCGAAAAAATTTTCCAATACGTCCTGGTTTAATCTTCTTGTTCGAAGATAGCTAAAACCACTTTTCTTCATGTCATTCCATAGACCCAATACTGAGGAAATGGTAATCTTCCATCCATTAATGAAATTCAGCTTTTTTGTGACATCTTCATTCTTGTTATTCAATACCTTGAGATCACTGAATAAAACTAGCATATCGTTCAATACCTTCATTTCGTTATCTTTTCCAGCAAATGGTCTATTTAATATTTTAGAACTATTGAATGATTGCGAGTTCAGCACATCAAACAATTCATCCATTTTTGAGACAAAAGTTGCTGTAGCCATTGCAGTTGTTGGGAAATAATTAAGTGCAATATAAGTATTTATGCCAGCAGCAACTGAAGCACTTAAAACTTGAGCTGCTAATTTGACCTTCATCTTTTTGAAGCTGTTGGGATACAGATGGTCATCTGAAAGATGAGGTGCTAGTCGAAATGTTTGTTGCTTGTCAGTATTGTCAAAATCTGTCTTTGGAAAATGGAACTTTTTATCAGTAATTCCTTCTTTTATAATAAATTTATGAGCAAATAAATTGTTTCTTGTTGATTTTAATAAGTGGGGGGCATCAAAAATATAATAAATTTTTTTATTTTCAACTTCGAAATAAGGCGTAACTTCTGAAATTCCAACATTTTTAGAAAATTTGAGGAAATTAGATCCTTGGTCTGATACTAGTCCTAAAACATTTAATCCTACTTCAAACAGTTTCTTCAGCGCACTAAAAATAATTTTTCTTAATTCATCTGCGGGACAGGAATTACTAACAAAGTAGTATGCTAGTGGTTGTTTCCAATTTGTATGGATCCCTCTTATCATCAATGTTAGAACATTGTTTGCTGGAATGTATGACGTCATTACAGTTCCATGGAAACCATAAATTTCATCCTTTGATCGATGATAAAAGAGAAACGTTTTAAGTGACATTTCGTCCATGCATAGCACACAATCTTTGGCTTCTTCTTTCATCGTACCTACTTTGGTAGCAAGAACTCCAAAAACAAACTTGTTTAATCCTGCAGCTATATCCCATTTATTTGTGATTCGAGATAATGTTGCCTTTGAAGGTAAATGCAAAATGCTGGATAGGAATCTGTATACCTTCGGGCCAAGGAAATATACAGTTAAGGCAAATTGCTTAAACGCATTGCTATATCTAAAGCCGTGCACACTTCTATTTGCCAATTTCAATTGAATATTAAATAAATTTGCTGTTGCTTCATTAAAATGCGTTTCGCAAAACTTGATAAAATCTTCATCAGAAGGCATGCTCTTCACAGCTTCACTCTTTTCCATGCCCTCTACTCTCCTCTTTAAAAAGCGTACTTCAGCCTGCAGGCGTGCTTTCCTTGGAGTAGTAGCAGTTAATCCAAGAGGTGTTTGTATCGACATGTCAACTAAAATATTGGAAAATTATATAAGTATTAATACAAGTATATTAATAAGATTGACTTAGGTTTTACGCAATATTTAAAACATTTATAAAATATGAAATTATTCAATAAATGAACTGAAAGATAAAGTTACTACCACTTGTATTATTCTGGCAATGGGTACTGAATGTACTGTGTATTGTACTTGATAATACGAAAGCTAAAACTATACATTCACTTACCTACACTACTTTCTTCTAAATTTGTATAATCCCTACTGGTAGAAGGTTGTTCACCCGCAATAGTTAATGTGGGTGGTGATGTAACTGGAGGAGAAGTATCACCTGCATGATATTAAGTCAGCATGAGTTTATTGCATACAATACAAAGAACATATATCTAAAATACAATGTACCATTCAATTGTGATTGTTGTATGCATTGAACTACTAGGTGAATCTAGTTATATTGTACTTATTCATGTTTTCATCATACTCCAAAATATTGAGGACAGAAATGAAAAAGAAGTTTAGACTTCTTTGATATATTCACCATATATCTATCTGATTTGTACGTACCCATATTTGAATAAGATATCAAAATTACAGTGTAGTAATGAAGCAGTATTAGATTAGTTATACATGTTTACACCAATATTATAAAATAAAGGTTTAAAATACTTCGACATCAGTCAAGCCAACACGATTGAAGAAAATGGTTTTAAAATTAACAGTTTGTCTTTAAATTTAATAGATTTATATTTAAAATAGAGTATGGAAGTTATTGTTGCACTATAAACTAATATATTCCTCACCTGGTAGCAGTAAAGTCGGAATAGCACCTTCATCTAATCTATTCCTTTTTACATTTTTGAAATAACATGCCTCAAAATGCAGGTGGCAGACCTTCGCACCTTTTTGTAGAATATGATGTCCGATGTTGGCAATCCATTGATCACGGCTGCAATATAAATTGTTTATAGTTGGAGGCCTTATTAAAATTCACCCAAAAAAAATTAAGATAATTTTTAATAGTTGTGTTAAGTTGAATATTTTGCATGAAATTACTTCTCAGTCATTTAAATAGTTTATTAATTAAGATAGATCAACTACTTTTGCGTTGTAAAAATAAACAAATACTATTATTTTTACTTACATCACGTCTCTGGTAGGTAAACCAAATAAGCGAACGTCTTTAGTCGTGCTTGAATATACATTTCCGCAGGTGGGGACACAACACTTCTTACTCATTGTGCACAAGTTAGTATTAACAGAATAAACCTTATAATGCTACTTTTCTTTCAAAGTGCTTTTAAAAGAATGAACAAATTCTGCTGGAATTTAGGTTATATATAGGGCAAGTGACAACAATAAAATGAGTTTAGTTACAAATTTCGCCGCTCATGCGATACTGCGCATAGAATCTGACAATTTACCATTTTAGACGTTATTTTTGCGAAGTGAAACTACTGGATATGTTTATACTGTGGCTTAGCTATCGAAACGTACGTTCAGTGTCAATGGAGTGCTTGTGGTAAAGGGTAATAGTGAAGTGTTTCAGTAATTTGTCTGAATATTTTTAGTATTATGAATATCACCAAAATAAAGAGCGCTGTAATTAATAATAATAATAACAACAAAATTTATTTGATAATACTAATACCGTATAAAACACCAAATAAAAATATCAACCAATAGACAAAATCAGCTGATATGCTTGAGACATGCTCTGCTTTTATTTCTCTGGTTCAATCATCCTGAACCTAACAACTGTTGGCAATGTTGGCATTTAATCAGAGAAATCGATTACTTTTACAGTAATCTTTGAGATGCACCGCCATCTAGTATGCTAATGGTCAAATCTTGAAGATTCAAAAAGGAAGTTGGTGATTGAAGGCAATTGTAGAGGTATGGTTGATGTATTTATTATACTGACCATTTTACGTACTGGCACTTCTACAAACTTCAAATAAAGCCCTGAAATTATTTTTAAAACTATCAACTTAATAATCTACTTATAGAAACACTATAATGCATAATTAATCATCATAATTTGAATTGATGTAGCTATTTTTTTATGAACTTATAAATAGCAACGATAGCATAATTTAAAGGGTGGCGACAGCCTTAACTTAAAAAAAGGATGTGGTAGTACACTACCGGTCACAGAAGTTTGACCAAAGTAAAATCTGCAATACCTTCCTCGAAAGTTTTAGAGAATACAACAATTATCATATTAATGTATTGTAATCAAATATTTGTAATAGGCAACCCATTTAACATCATCCATAAAATGAGATTTAGATTAAGTCCACCAAAAGGGAAAATTGTTACCATTCGCGTAGGCGACCGTTTCATCAGAATAATCCCAGTTGCCACGGATAGCATTCCTATTAGAAACCTACCTGAAGGTCGAATTTACATTCACTTTTCCCGACTCCGCATTGCAGTTATCTCTATTTAACCAATCGGAAAAGATGACGCCGAGTTTTATTTTCTATCTGATTTTGAATTTATCTGTGATACTTATTATTAGCAGAGAGTAGACAGACTCGTGTTTATTCATCTCATGAGAATGGTTTCCCCGACAGTCGACAAAACACGAGTCTGTCTAGTCTCCGCTAATTTCGTGATTATTACGGAAAGTGGGGTTCTTTACTAATTAGTTTATAAGATAGATGTAGAAAAGATATATGTGTACAGTTAAGATGAATTAATTTTTAATATTTTGTTATTCGCCTTTTATTGATTTGTTGTAATAAACAACACATAAGTATCGGCACCCTCCGCACCACACAAGTTTAATTTATTATATAATAATATAATAAAATAAATAGTCCGGGACGGCCGTTTCGAGGACACGAATGGTCCTCATCATCAACCGGTGACCGAATGGCCGTCCCGGACTTTTTATTTTATTATATTATTATATAATAAATTAAACTTGTGTGGTGCGGAGGGTGCCGATACTTATGTGTTGTTTACCATCCTACGCCACAGTCCTTGCTATCATTATTGTTGTAATAAAGTTTATATTGTTTTAAAAGAACAATACAGTGTATTTGTTTAAAATATACCTGCAAACCAAATAGGAACTGTATCATCTATATCTACAATCTGCTAAATCATGGCTGTTTCCTTTATGGTTCTGATTAGATGTTGTCAACAGAGCTATTCGACTATGCTCGGGAGCTATGAATTCCACGCCGATAGACGTATGTTGAAATCAATGAAATGCCGCTTACTTTCCGGTGTAAACTTTGAAGTGATAAGTTCATGTTGAAATGTAGAGCAAATGAATCGTAGATCATTTCTAGATGCTGTTAATTAAATGTTCACAATTTAAGCTATAAGTATTGGTCTAAGAGGATATCGCCACCCCTGACAACATCCCCATATGACAATAAAAGCTTTAAATACTAAGAACTATTTGTATACACCCTACCTGCTTACTTGGATAAAATCCACATTTCAGATAGCTACAAATGTACCTCGCGTGAATCCGAATGCGAAGATACCAATCATATAATTTTGGGATACTAAAATCATACAGAAAAAATGAACCTGTTTGTTAATGATTTGAACCCCTTATTAGCCTTAGAAAGAAAAGATATGAACTGTATTATTTACAAAGATATGTGTAATTTACATTTTATTATTTAGTTAAGTTCCTTATGTGATCTGTCCTTTGTGGGTTTATCCTTTCTTGCCGGTGGCCTATGTGTGTTTATTTTAGTCACCCGATCGGCCCCCGGGTGTGAAGCGTGTTTCATGTTAGCCCTCGTGTCCGTTCGAGTTGATAGTATATGTGCTTATTAAAAATATTTATATATTTGCTATTGTTTATAAGAAGCTAATGGCACAGCTCCAAGATCAATAACTACAACAATAACAATAACATTCATCACTTTTCTTCCTAAAAGTAATTATTTCTTATAGATAATGTTTCAGCACGATTTTGCTCAGCTTCAGTATTATTGCCATTGTTCTCATAGATAACCTAGCGTACTGACGCTATTTTGAGAGCATTATTCTGGCAGAGTAAATCCCACTCCGACAAGTGTCCTTCACCGATAGAAGAAAAACGAGTAAATTGGGTATACGTCGAAGACCATGAATATCAACTGCAACAAATAACCGTTTACACCATTCAATAAGCAATCGAAGCTAATGAAAATTTCTTGTATCAGCTAGTAACAGTATTTTGGTAAACTATTTAACCTTGGTAAATAACAAAGGGTAATAACGAATGGAGATGTAAGGATATACATAAAAATTGTAAAATAACCAATTATGGTATATACTTGATATTTTTAATTATTTCAACATTTTTTAGTTCTACTAAACTTACCTTGGATATCTTAAAAGACTATCGTATTGTTTTCATTGACATGGAAATCGTTCCGAAAAGGGAGCGGTATAAATGAATTAATAATTTGTTGATTTGCTATACGGTTTGAAATGGGACATTGGAGGTTTCTATACGTTTAAAGAACGGAGTCCCAAAACGCAAGAATTTCTTCATCATTTATTAAAGATTTCTTATCTATTCTATCTTCGCCGTTCTTTCGATGTGTAGAAGGTGATGTTGATACTTTACCGAAATTGTATACTCCTTCCTTTTTGCTTGAAACCTATTTTTTTGTTAAATGGTATAAAACATAATAAAATATGTTTTTACATTGTTTGAGTTCGATTATCTTGCAACATTGTAGAATATATACCGAGTTCCAAACGTATCCCGCTTCCTTACTAACTACTGAAAGAAGTTACCGTTTTTAGAAAAACAAGTCGATTTCTATTTGTTGTATACTAACTTTTGTTGGTGTTTTCAACTTCTCAAACGCGAAAACGGTGTCTCAGAAGTATGAAGTCACCCCGTTATTCCGGGTTTCCAACAAACTATATTTCACGGGAAACGCCCTAATTCTTGTTAAGATTTTCTTCCAATTTTTTAAGATACGAAAACATTCGGATTCAACATTTTAGTATTAGCAAAAATAAAACGCAAGCATATCAGTATAATACGTTGGCCAGATTTTATATGTTCCACTTCGAAGCTAATACATAAACTAACTAAACAATCAATTTTTCCCAATTACCGAATATTATTATTGAATAAAAACCAACATATACAAGCAAACGTATACATTGTTCTTGAATAAAAGCAAATATTGTAAACAACTGATATTAACTAAACAAACTAATGTAACAATAAATTTAGTTTTGTTTTGTTAAGAATGCATTATTTTGTTATCAAGTCTTTCGTATTAAAAATGATCCTATTTTAGCTCTTAGTGAATTTCTTGTCATTTTTATCTGAAAAAAAGATACTTCATCCACAATAACTAAATACTAAACATGTACTAAGCGAATTAATTCGTATTTATAAATGGCTCACAGGAAATCCCGCAAATAGAATCCTTTTTTCCCAAAATCCCGGTATTTGAATTTTACGAGATATGAGAACCCCTAATCGTGATTTCTGACGAACACAAGCTTTCTTGTTTTATATATAGAACAACGGGTATTTTTACGTTTTTGAAAACCAAATAGGGGTAAGAATTCTATTCTATTCTAAGATGTCAGTTTCATCCAATGAGCTTATTGCCAAAGCCAGACGACAATTTTAAAAGCGTAAATTATTTTTATTGTTTCTTGTTATCAAATTCTGAGCGTTTAATATTTTCGTTGTGCATTCTCGTTATTATTTTTACTTGTATTGTTGTATAACCTTTATTGCAATTAATCAATTATGATGAGAAATTTATCAGCTTCTGTTATATTTTAGTCTAAAGACAAAGTGTTTGTCGACGTTTTTAACTACAAAGTTTTACTTGTTGTGCAAGTTCAAGCCACGCTGCTGCTATATTTTTTTATGGAGATTTAAAAAAATATATAAAAAGAAGTTTCATCGTGGTTTATTTAATAGAAAACAGAGAGCTTTGGTATTTCGAAGTAGAATTTTGAAGACAATTATTACTGGTGTTCCCAAGACATCATTAACATACAGATATAAAGTATCCAAATATCTTGGATCCTCAACAAAAAACATTAACAATAGTAGTAGGCTCCTACATACATTTGTATGATCCTCGATTGTTTGTCATTAAAGTGAAGAGGAAAGATTCGCTTTCGTGCATTGCATATATGCGTGTATATTGTACTTGACAAAAGAATACACGAGGAAGGCAAAGCTTGCATTTGCATCACCTCCAGCCACCATTGATTGCGATCCGAACTGTGTTCAAGACACGTTCTACAAAGGGCGCAATTTTTAGTGCTTTATAGTCCCGCACTGGAATAGCTTCTAGTCGGGCTTGCAGCTTGTTAAGGGAAGAGATAACTAATTGATACAATACACCAGCGCAGACTTAAAGCATTAACATTTTTCATGGTACTTGGAAATCTTGCGAAGAATGTTGCATGGTAACGACCACTGCAGAACGTATCTGGAACGCAGCTCCAATCAAGATCATACACAGAAAAAAAATATTTAAGTTATTTCTACAATTGCAGTAAATACCATTACAAATAGTCATAGGATCCGTGATGTGGACAATTAGTGAACCGATATTGTAGGAAACGAAATTTGGGGAAAAATGTTATAATATTTTAATAGAAATTATATTAACGTATATTTACTTGCTACGTTTGCCACAATAAACTTGCATTATTAAAATGCTAATGCGACGAATTTTAACAGTTGCTACACTAGTCCAATAAATTCTTTGGCTTTCATCTAACAGCTTTCGCCGTTTATAGGGAGTACTAGCCGGCCATGAGAATGTTACGCCTGCGCTCGTGGAGGCGAAGGTGCACCTCCCACTCCGCAAGCATTCGTCAAAATCTAGAGGAGTAAAAAACCCCGGAAAACCTTAATCTGGGAAAGTTGCGAGCTTGGGGCTCGAAATCAGAACCAGTGTTGCCAATCACTAATATCGTAAGTTGTAAAGAAGAACGGCTGCAATATCGCCAAACTCATAACCAAAGAGATAAGTTTAGGTTTTGCAAATTTCGAAAGACAAATCTTGGGGTTAAGTGCCTCTAAATGTTTGGAATGTTTCACATTATTAGGAAGCCTTTAAAGTAATTCAGCTAGCAAAGCTTGAATATTCACGTTTTATTAAAATTTTTCGTAGGTCAATGTAAAAATCCACTCTATTGATAACCTTCAAAGAGAAGAAAGTCTGATTCTTTTCTAGTTAAAAGCATACTACATATTTAATGCCTTCAATAGGATTTCCTTCCCATCTCAAAAAAATCCTTTGTAATATTACATAAATTATTGATTTCAAAGTACAAATTATTTTTAGTGTCTTGTAATGTAGAGTTTAGCATTCTGGCACTATAACTTTTCTCTTTTTGAACCACAAACTAAAAGTACGTTTTTAATTCTTTGCAATGTTTTCGAATAATATCTTTAACATTGTATCGATGTATCACATTGTTTTATACCTTATTGTTTCCGTTAAAAATATCATAAAGCTTCTTATAATTACTCAATCTGAATGACGACAAGTAAGTAACCAATGTGTGGCGATTGGCGACCAATTAACGACGCTAAACCGATGAAATGCAAAATGCACATTTTCATTCATATGTTCAAGGCTAATCAGTCATCAAGTATCAATCGTGTCGATGTAATGTTATCGTCGTAGTTATGTGGCGTATAAATGACATAAGTTTGATATGCTTTCACCATAGTACCACCATAAAGCAACAATAGGCTTTCCTCTGTGCAATATTGATTTATTGTTGGTTAATTTTGTTTTTTGGAAATATGTAAATACTATTGCTTCATGAAACTTATTATTAGCTCGAATATATTTTAATGTTAAATTTAGAATTTTAGTAGTAATGATGGAGATATTTTCTTCGTAGATTTTCTCCTGAAATTGAAGAAATCTAGCAAATTGATGTTTAACGTGCGCTATCAAATTAAGTACGCCATATTTAACCTCACATTCTTTTAAAAGATGTGATGTAATGAAAATTGCACTATCAGATATTTAACCGCTAAATTCTACTTTTGGATACAATTCATACACACGTCTATCTCCTACTTGCGTTGGTGCTAAAATAACTCAATGGCTTTGGCGTCCCTTCACTTATTTGTTAATTTTCGAATAATAATAACCTATGATACACTTTCTATTTTAAAAATATTTTTTGTTCTTCAATTAAAATTATACATCTACACCAACTTAATGTATAAAAATTACTTCGAATCATCGATTTCTTTCCAGCCCATAACATTTGCCTATGTTTGCCGTCTAGCGTCATAGCGACGTGTCGTTCTACGTATCAGCAATTGAAATATGTATGTTCGTTAACGAACTCGCGTTCTCATGCAGTATTTTGCACCTCCTTTACTTTCAATGCATTGCCAGTGCCTTTGCATTATTGCATGTGCATTTGCCTACATATGCACATAAAATAATTTGTCCTTAATGATTATCAGACAGTGATAACGAGTAATGAATGGCAAAATCATCATCAACAACCCTTGTTTCGTGTCAACTAATCCAGAACCGACTTTAAAATTCATTTAAATCCACATTTTTCGTCGCTCGGGTTGTATTCGACACACAACGGCTGCCATGCTCCAGTCATGCGCTCTCTATTTTGTTATACAGTTAGTTATATGTTATATGCTGCCTCGATCTCTGTCGTGGGTACCAAAGGTACCTGACCGTGGTGGCGGTGCCAGTCAGTCGAAATTACCGGCTTACCCCGGCAGACCTGTAAATCAAGTTTACATATTTAATAGGATTTGAGAGTTGGCTGTTTATTATTTATACGGAATATCTGTGCGGCGCTAGTTAAATTTACTATTTACAAAGCGTTGGTATTGTAATATGAATTTAGGCATGAATTTGGTTTGTAGTTTCGTCTATTGCGGAAAAAAGTGATACAGCTTTCAGCGCTAAAACAAAGTGTAAAGACGCACTTTTCAATTAAAATCGAGAATTTGAAGTCAGTCCATCCGATAGGTAAAGTTAGTCATCAGCATAATAAATATATTAAAGATAAAAAGAAATGAAAGATGGTTTTGATTCACAACATTCTGTTTGATATTCAACTAATACGGGCGACCGGTTTCCCGTGAGATGCACATCCCCAGGCCAAAATTCGATGATGCATTAAAATATTATCAAAGCAATAAAGTAATCAATTTCCGTTGTTAATATTTTCACAGATCACTAAAAATCATTGTTTAATTGTCATTTCATAAAACTGGAAAACTTTTGTAAAACATTAAAAATTAAAAATTTATTAATGTTAAAATAGTTTCTTAAAATATTTTTATTCTACAACTTTATTAAGTTATTAATAATAAATTAAAATAAATTGACTATGTAGTTTTCAGTGACCAGTGAAAATGCGTACAACTGAAATTAATTATTTTACTGTTCTCACAATTTTTGACTGTATTATCGAATTCTGGCCCGAAAATGTGCATCTCATCAATATGAAACGGATTTCCATAAATCAAGACCATCTTTTCTTCTTCTCTTACAGGGTCGTTATGACTTATCTAATATATATGCGCATAACATTATTATTGATTTTGGCAGATTACTTGGAATTAATTTTTAAAGTAGAGTAGAATATTCTAGAAAATCGACAATACAAGATTAGGATAGCCTAATTTTTGGGAATGTTCCTAAACGTTTTGGTAATGCAAAATTAACAAGAAAAAACGCAAAATTGGTAAGTCGGGTTGCAATGATAACAATTGCGGAACCGTCAAATCTCAATTCTAAAAGTTATTATATCCCGCATTTCCGTTCTTTCTTCGTTTTCGGTATTATTTCTCCTTATTTTTACCTATTTTATTATTAATCGCTGCTATTTATTCACTTTATCAAACTATGTTCGAATTAATTAGTTATAACAGCTTCTTTTAAATTTACTTGTTTTTGGTAGGCAATATGTTTGCTTTCCAGAGTTTTTATGTTTCTGCTTTTAGGACTTTGGAGCCAACCATGCAAAATTCCTGAGTCAACTTCAAGGTGCATCTTTTTGTAAATCTGGCCACAATTTTCACTTAATTTGCCATGGTTGCACAATCAATTATCACGGAATTTAAATCTTATTATCTCCCGCCAAAGCAGTGCTTTATGCTTCTAAGTCGCCATACTCAACGTAAAGGCACAAATATATCCGGCTATACAAGAGTAGCTTTATTTGTGTTCTACTTCGTAATTTGTGCTAAATTCAGGCAATATAAAAATTGCTTGAACTTTATCTTCTACAGATTTCCAAAACTTTTTAGCAAAAATTCTCATCTTTCATCTGCTTTTCCAAATACGTAAAATATACAAGGCGTTCTACATATAAATGAGAAAGATGATGTCACTTTCGCTGACACTTGTGCCCATAACGCTAAAAGTTAGCTCGCAGAAAATAGAAATCAACATATTTTTCTGAAAACGAGAGGTTTTGTCGTTCAAAAGTTAGTAGAAGGGAATCTCACTATACAATATGTTTCACCAAAAAAAAACATGCTACGAATTTGAGATACTCTGTAATACATGATACTTTAAACGGCCAAATAATGCCTTGTTCTATCTTCTTCTATTTCTTGTATTCCGGTAATGATAGCAAAGACTGTGGGATAGTATGGCAAACAACACTAAATTATCACGGCACACTCCGCACCACACAAGTTATTAATTAATCAATAATTAAATATTAAACTTGTGTGACGCGGAGCTTGCCAACACTTTAGTGTTCTCTGTATACTACTGTCCACGAGGTGACAACGATCCGCACCAATGATTGGCATCAAATTGTTCTGCAAAGCTTCCCCTTTCCGTGTTTGAGAATAATGCGATCATCTCAGCGCTAGTCCTTAACAAAACGTTGCCGTTCGGGCACTTAAATGAACAACAGATATTTCGCGTAGGGCAATTTTTCTATTATGCTTCCTTTTTCTGAAGGTGCTCGTCTTAGATACAGGATAACAGAGTGTTGCCAATTTTCTAGCTCAAAGGAACGAACATTTTCATTGTATCATATCAAAAATCGCCGGGATCATCTTGAAGTGTTTGAAAAAAACGATGATATATACAGGATCAATGTTCCGCATCTTTAATAATACCTGATCGTTACTCATCTTCTACTTCAAAAACTGTTATAAATAGAACCAAACTTTCATTTAAACAACTTCAGAATATGCTTAAATTAAAAGCAATATACCCTTTCACGCGAAGAGCTGTATTCCTTGGTATTTTCTGAAAACGTTATACAGGATGTTCGAAACTTAGGGTTAAACTTTAAAATGGAGAATTGTTAAAACTTTTTCTTTAAATACCTCTAGCTATTTTTCCCTTTCTCATCAAATTGCTGTGCGTGAAATGGATACTTTTCAAAATATTCAGTGAAATCTGTATCGTAGCATAAAAAAGATAAACATATGCAATAACCTCTTCATTTGGCGTGAACCGTTTTCCACCAAGTCATTTTTTCAAGTTTGAAAAAAGAGCCAAGTCTAACGACTGTAACTGGACTAGTTTTACCGTCGCAATTGCTAATGAGTGAACCCGGATGGTAGATAATTTTTGCTTCGCTTGGTGGAGTCTTTTTCTCTTTAGTTGAGCATTGAATCGATCCAATAAATCAGATAGATCAATGGATCAATTAGAAATTCTTTAAATCAAACAAATTAATTTTTTAAGCATATTTCTCCGTTTCAATGCAATATTTTTACAGTCGAAAAAACACACGTTTCTAATGAAAGAAATTTTTCTTTTCGATTAATCCTTTAAGTCAAAGTACAATTGCTTTCTTTGAAAGAATATATCATTAATTCAAAAAACTTATAAATTTGAAACAGAACCCATAATTTCTTTAAACGAAAGTTAATTCTCTTCCATTTTAAAGAAGCATTTACCCTTGTTGAAAAAACAGATTTTAATTAAATTCTAAATTTAATTATAAAATCGCTGACAAGTAAAACACGTTTATTAAGCTACAACCAAAGATTTTAATTTGCCAATATTTGCGACTACAGAATATTGCCGCAACAGTCGGACACACCCTGTATGAAGTGATATGGCAAACGAATTGTGAAAGTTTGCGCCTTGATGAGAAATATGGAAACAGTCGAAAGTTTGTTCAGTGAGTGGGGTTTTCCTGACCGAATTGGCATACTCTCAGGTAAATCATTCTTGGTGTTAAGGTTTGTGTATGTACGTATGCTTACGCCTTGTTGTTAATTCTACGCTAAATTGTAACAGTACGTACACTTTACTGTTCTCACAACATGTTCACAGGACAACGCTTTAGCTCTATCATATAGGTACACAGATACAAAAGTTTGTCGCTACCTTTCCATCGGCATTTTTTAAACATCAATGTTTACATTTGTTTAATTTGTTTATTATAATTTATAAGTTTATTTTAATTTAGGTTGGAAGAAATCCATCTTGCTGACTGGGTTGTAATGATGTATCAATATATCATCTGCAGTCATATACACTCACTCGTATTATGCTTAAACGCACTCGTTTTCTCGTCCAAAAAAAGAAATCGACTCACTGTCCGGTATTGTTCTTTTTCCATAATTCTACAAACAGATAATCTTCATTACTTTCAACAGCTCTCGTCCAGTAAAGAATAAGACTCACAGTTGGAAATGCAAATTTTGACACAAAGCGCCATCTGTCTCCAAACACAATTATTTCTCATTCCATCCTCGTATACCTAATATGACTTTTTTCATTATTTAAATTTTGTAGATTTACATTTCATTGGAATTTTCTATAAGATTTGCACAAATTTATTTGTACTGTGAATTACTAACTTGCGAAAAACTTAAAATTTATGCCTTTTTCGTTCTTCTTTCTTTATTTTAATTTTCGTTTTTTCATTTAAATGATTTCGATTTAATACTCCTCTGAAGCGAAATATTATGTTATTTGCTTTCCCATTTTGAACAATAAAGTTTATATATAGGATAAAATGTCGAACATGAAACCTATTACATGTTAGGATCTCTCAGTAAAGTTGCTGTCAACACAAGTGTTGTTTCTCGATATCGGAAGTGTTTCAAGAATCTCGGCCTCCACTCTTTTCGACGTATACTACTGAAGGGCAAACTGCCTTTCAGCCCCAATTGACCCTTAATTCGCGAGTGACCAAGGGTTACCCTTAATTTAATTTTAGAGAGTTCTCAAATATATAGTGTAGGACCAAGCAAGATTTCAAGTTTATGACATGGAACCGAAAATATATTCAGGCACATATAGAACGTGTTAATTAGGGGAGAACAAAATTAATTAGTCACAGACTACGGTACAATGGAAATTTATTGAAATTAATATGGGTTTCTGCTAATAATTATTTCGTTTAATTACATTTCCTTTTAAATTCATTTCAAAAAAGGATATTTAATATAGGCGAAATGTATTAAACACACACAGAAAGTGTATTTCCATAGAAACGAAAGTAATCACCTTTAATTCGAGTCTAGTTTAACTTGTTCAGAATATTTTAACGTCACCCGGTAATACGTTAGGTAGGAAAAATAGAGTTTTATTGCTTTTTTGCCAGACTTCAATTTAAAAACCTTTGTGCGGCTCTTTCTTATCAGGATCTCGGAGATAATGAAATTTTGTTTCAATTCGAGCGCTGGAAGTCAGTGCTCTAGCACAATATCCTGCGAAAGATTAACCTATAAAAAAAACAGGAAATTTTCTGTAGCGTACTACAGATAGAAAGCAAAAAAACGTGAAAAATATATATAGTTTCTCTAATACTCAGTAGAAAGTTGAAACAGAAATTGTCGATCCCCTAAATTAAATTTCTGATAACTATTTCCAAGGTATTGAAGTCAAACAATTGGAATGATTGAATTGTTAAATTTCAGAATTTAATTAACGTTGCTGTTTAAATAACCCCAACTGGTAGAGAAGAATAGAATTGTTAGACCGATATATTTTCCCATTCCAATTCAGAATGTTGCTGAGTAGTTATCGACACGGCAACGACGTAAGTTTTTTTATATAGATAAAAGGCTCCTCCAATAGAATCGATAGCAAGCTTTACAATAACTGCTTTCATTTATTATTCTTCAGATTACTCAAGGATATACAACAAACTTGGGAGGCGAGAAAATTGCGTAAAAGAAAACCTAATTTCTAAACAATGAAAACTACAAACTGCCACGACAGGTAGTTTTCTCACCAATTATCAAATCGCTTACAATCACGCTAAGCAATTCACAAGGTAATATAAATTTTAAATGGTACTTATTGTTATTTACAGATTTCCATGAATAATTTGACCAGTTATGCTGCTATATGTGTATATATCTATCCCTTACAATTTTTTAAATTTACTCCACTAGAGTTAGTTTCGGCAATATAATGATTCGACAGATCAAATACTTACTACATATTAAAACGTTATAGAACAGCCCTGTACTAATCAAAATGTCTATAATGAAATACTAGTTAAAGTTAAAAACTACAAAAGAACTATTGAAATTAAAATATAAATAATCAATTTTCTTTTAAAACTGTGAGTTTACTGTACACCATACGTTAATCATACATTCTATGAAAGTATGCAATTAAGTTGCCGAAATTTGTTCCGGAGTAAATTTTCAAATTTAGAAGAAATATGGATCTAAATCAAAAAATACTCAAACATATCGTCATTAGAACATAGGAACACTTCACTGTCACTGTGAAATCGACACTTACGAATTTTTCGAAGTAAACTTTATAGTAAAAGAGTGCATATTTCAATACTAGATTTAAACCTGTTTCTAAGTCTCTCTGGTATAACGTTAGTATTTTTATCGTGATGAATATTTTCGGTTAATTCAAACGACATTTATATAATAAAGGCACAGCAACAATAGCAATCTTTTAATTTTTTTAAATTTCAATTTCAATATGTTTAAAACTTACACTTTTATATTAATTAATTTAACATTCTGCTTAATATTAATTCTTGAATATACAGGCTGGGTCAAAGGTTTGGTAAACTCCATTTATTCCCCAAATAAAGATAAAATTAAAATTTGAGAAATTTGGGTGAGTCATCACCGCTCGCTCAGAAGGTTGTGCCTTTGTAAATAGAGGTTTTTCAAAATGATTTTTTTCTGTTACGTAGCTACCCAAAATTATATTTTTTTGGTGTAGGGTGGGATATTATTTCGGTTTTAAATTCTGACGCCAAATGTAATAGGGTGGTATTATCCAAAATCTAAAGGTTTCAATTTCTTACCCAGATAAAGTAAATATAACTTGTTTTAAAAATCGCTATAACGAGCAAATGGTTGATTTTAGACCACTAACGTATTAGTAACAAGTAGCTTGATATTACGCGCATCTGACTAGGAATTTAGAACAATATAAACGCGTACATATTAGGTCCTTGTATGCCTCATCTGAATACTAAAAATCGCGCCTGTCTAATGAGAACTTCCGGAGAAATAACAATTTTTTTAAATGTGGAATTTCTCAAAAAAAACAAAATCCCACGAACTCTGAAGCCTTCAATTTTCTTAAAATAATATTTAAAAAATGTTCCAAAAATGCACAACATATTAAATATAAAATAGATTTCAATATAATAATAAAGCCGGTTTTAAAAAATCTATTCACAAAAGCGCAATCTTCACATAATTCACCCTGCATATTATTTTATGATATTAAATTTCAACTTTATTTTTGTTTGGATAAGAATTGTACTTTACAAACCGTTGACTCATTCCGTATATTCAATAAAATGTATACTCTTAGTTCTTTATTTGCTATGGAATTGTGCAATACAATAATAAAAATGAATTTTGCAAAAAATTAACCTATTTTCATTTTAAGAAAGTATTTCTTGGTTCCCGATTTATAACATGAATAATTGTTTCACATAAAGGGTACCCACTACGACCATTTACCATTTATATATCAGTTTGAAGAAGAGAAAATGATTGAAATCTTGAACACAGGTCAAAAAATTCTATCGAAAGAAGACTGTCTGATCTGAAGAATATCTGCAAGAAAATGGTGGCAGTACATGGAAAAGATAGTTCGTTCTATTTATAAGTCAAGAATTCGTGATGGCCCGTGGAACACCTTTGGAAGCACGAACTGAAAAAATTATCAACAAAGAAATATCAAAGGCGAATGTTTTAAAAATACACGAATGTTTGGGAATAGACTGCTGACAGACTACTCAGTCCCGAACAAAAACTGTATAAAGGACAAATTTGCGAGGAGAATTTGACTGCTTTATCCCGAGGTGAATAGAATTATAACCGAGAATGAGATCTGGGTCCACTACTGGTACTTTCGCGCGAAACAAGAGCCCATGCGATGGATTTATAAGGGTCCTCCATTATTCAAGAAGGCAAAGATGCGATTTTCTGCAGGGAAAGTGATGGGCACAATTTTCTAGGACATGAAGAGGATTCTCTTAATTGAGTGGCACTGCAATAACGGGAAATGTCTACAAAGGCACACAATTAAGGACTCGAATGTGGTTATACGTGAAAAATCCTCTCGCATCACAAGATATTAGGACAAGTCAGTTCCTTTCTTCATGTTTTTCCCTTTTTCAGATTTTTTCTTTACAATCTCATTATTCAACGTTCCATTTCCATTGCAACTTTGCTATCTTCAGCAAATTACATAATATAGCAACTACTGTTTATTATTAGTTTAATATTCAGTCTAAATGTATAAAGGATGTAATACTTCCAAGAAGACTAATACTTAGCTTAGCTGTAATATTTCCTGGGAACTTCACAATTTGTGCATCACCCGGGAAACTGCAGTTTTTTCCATCGATAACGTAACAGGTTTACATATGGAAGAGTATATATTTGCTTATTATACTAAACCCATGAGGGTAATACCAAACCGGGTATAATGTGTGTAACCATGCATATTTAAAATGACATTGCCGTATACCTCTGAATTATTTATGGAATGAGGTGATGCGGAATGCTTTCACAGTCGGACGCCGACGCTAAAGTAACGCTCAACGCGATCGTACTTCCATCACCCAAGGCGAAATTCCACATCTGCCGTTCGTCTTATATTTAAGTCCATTTGTTCGGCCGTCTGCGTCGGAAGTAGAAGTACAGAACACCACTTGTATCGCATGTAGCTACATGGTTTGCGTCGACCCTTCCTTTTTTTTACGTTTCAGTACTGTGTATCCTTTTCCGAAATGTGTTGCTAAAAGCAAGAAAATTGGGTGCAATTAAAATACGCCATTTTGCTGTATGTTAAAAACAACTTTGTGCAATTTTCCTTCTTTCTTTCATTACAGCCAAAATTAATGTGTAAAGGTAGATTTATAAACTGGTGATAGAAACATCTTATGTATTATCTATATCCAAGATATCACAAACAGTTCACAAATCATTAGTGAAAAGTGACTACCAAGAAAATATTTTCGATTTTCATGAAAATTAGTAAGTACATCTGCAAATTTTATATTACAATTAAATAGCAAGGTTATTAAATTCTTACCAATCCAACAGACAAAATTCAAAAAGTTTTCATTCAAAAAAGTTATATTTCCTTAATGACAGCTAAATTTTAATAAATTAAATTTATGCAATATTGCAGTCTTTACTGGTGCGTGAATATCTAGATAGCTAAAACAACATATGTCAATGGTTTTCATTCTTGTGACAATTACATTCTAGTGCAGCGTCCCAACGAAATTTAATGTTCATGGCAGTAGTTATTGTTTTTTATTCTGTGTCTGTGTTAATCATTTTTTCCCAAAAGATATCAACGAGGGTGGTTCAGGAAGTCCTTAGAAAGTCTAAGAACTGGCACTCGTAGTATCGAAAATGGTTTGTTTCTAATAAGGATTCGTAGTCACTAGAGGGCTGTCAAAGTTTCAGTTACATCCATCAGAAAAATGGAAAAGAGCAAGTTTCAAGCGGTGATTAAACTTTTTTAAAAGGTTTAACACCGACAGAAATCAAAGCTGAGTTTGATGAAGTTCATGGCACATCTGCTCCTCTGTTAGCAACTGCTTACAATTGGATAAATGAGTTTAAATGTGGTCGAACATCCGCAAAAAGTGAACATCGTTCTGGACGCCCAGTGGAAGTGACTACCCCCAAATGATTGACAAAATCCACGATATGGTTTTGAATGATCGACGAATCAAAGCGCGCGATATAGTTCAGGCCACAGGCATATCACAAGGTACAGCTTTTCAGTTTTGCATGAAAAATTGGGTGAGAAAAAATCTCGATAGAGTGAGTGCCGCGTTTAGCTCAGTGGAGAATAAACACAATCGTGTGGTCAACTCTATCGTTGCTTTGACGCTTTTCCGTTGCAATCTTGACAAGGTTCTCCGTCTACACTCCGGAGACAAAGAAACAGTCAAAACAGTGGGTTTTTGAAGGCGAATGGGGTCCTAAAAGACAAACAATAACTTCAAAGTAGTATGAGTCGTTATTGGATCGGTTGAGCGAAGAAATCGAGAGAGAAGAAACGTCCTCATTTGAAAAAGAAAAGGATCCTCTTCAATAAAGAGCCGGATGCCCGCCCCGATGGCCAAAATTGTGGAACTAAAATTTGAATTAGCACAACATCCACCGCATTCATCGGATTTGACCCGCAGTTGCTTTTTAATTCCAAATTTTAAAAAATGGCTCGGTGGACAATGATTCACGTCGAACGAGGAAATCATCTCCCAAACAGATGGCTATTCTGAGGACCTTCCGAAATCCTACTCTTTGAAGGACTTAAAAAAGCTGGAGAAACACTACGAAAAGTGTATAGAGTTAAATGGAGATTATGTTGAAACGTAAATAAAAATCTGCAGAAAATGCTTTGATTTTCTGTCTTTTTCTAAGAATTCATAATATATAATCAACATGATAGTATACCTTTATTTTTGAAATTAAACCAGTTTTTTAGTACATTATACTATTTTGTTTTTCTAATTTGCCTTCAGTTGTTTTACTATTAAATTCAAGACGCTTTGAGAAAATACTACAATTTTCGTTATTTAAACTATTTTGTATCACTAAAATTAGCAGAGATGAGTTATTGACTAAAATTTCAAGGGACACTATACACATACATAACGATCCACGGAAAACGAAACCGGACGATTATCTTCGGATTTCAAGAGAAGAAGAAGTTGAAATAAGGTGACAGGTTGCTTGTATTATTTTAATATGATTTCGAGAACATTAGTTATTTTTGGACATACTCTGGACGAATAAAGGCAAATTCATAAGTAATAAACTGCCAAACAAGCACACTTCTCATTACTGCAGCCCACATATTTAGAAAGGAAACATTCAATATTTCAGCAATACGCTTCCTAATGGTTACGACTAACTTGGTCGACTAACGGCTAACTCTCCGAAGTTAGCTGACATTTAGAAAAACTACATAAGCTATATTCCTATTGCCAGACATTCTCTTTTTTCTGAAGAAAATTGTTACAATACACATTTTCCAAATATCCTGAAAAGTATCAATTTTAGATGCGTGTTGAATATGTTATTTTCTTTTTGTTCTTTTTTGCAAGAACAATTTGATAAGAAAGAGAAAAATAGGTAGTTGTATTAGAAAAAATAAGTTTTCATCGGAAAGGTGAAGCGTAATTGTCGGGCACACTGTATAATGAGAAATAAATTCGGTTTTTAATACAACCTATACGCATAGGAGTTATGCGTAGGAGTTCACATGCACTCGTCCACTTGTCAAAACTTGTAAAAAAAATTGAAATGTTTGAAGTATGGTAAAAAATAGTAACATTTGTTTTATCAAGCGAACCTTAAAATGGAATAATGTATAGCATGTTCGGTATATCCGAAAGCGTCAGATTTAGTGGTAGCTTAGTGTACTGTCAAGTTTTCAGAATTTTCCAATGCTTCACTTTTGTATATCGATCGATGTAGTTCCCGGTGAGATACCCCGTATTGGTACACTAGAAAAAGTATTAAAAATTTAACGGTCGATAAGGTGAAAAGGATTGCTAACAAAATTTAATGTTAGGGATATTGAAATCAAAAGAAAGCGCATGTCTTTTTTTTCATAATTGGAATACTAAAGCCTCAGCATTAACTCAACCTATTAGATTATGTCAACTATTTTGGACGTATTTGTATTATTACATTATTGTAATTATTTTATAAGTATTTTCTACGTAATAATCAGTAACTAGCTATTGTTCTTTTGTATGTACATTTAGAGTAACCTAACATCACGCAAACGTTGTGGCATTCAATTGTCTTCTACATTATACACCATACATGGTTCAAATTTGGAAACTGGCCACAAAATATGAGAGATCATTCTTGTGCGGTATTAATTTCTCATTAGATCCTCGTGAGAGACGGAACAATGGTGAAAATTTCCTGCATTTTACCCTAAAGGATATAATAAAATTAATTAACCAAATGTATCATGAACCATCAAAGCAAATTGTTTTATGTAGGTAACAAATCAGTGATATTTGATACCCAATTAATCAAAGCAATTTCTCAGTAACTACCCGATACCGTTAATTTGAATAATTATTAGCCAACGTGGACTGAATCACGCGCTGAAATAGAAGCAGATGTACCATAGATCATAACTCGCTTCCATTCCTTCGTATTTGAACGGGAGAAAATACGGCGTAATTATCAGTAAAGTTTCAGGAAAATAGAAAGGATTTACGGCGATCAAATCGAAATTTATTAGCGAATCTTCGTTAGAGGTGATATATGGATACATGTATTAGATGTGTACATCACAGTGTGGCTTCAGGAACGGCGATGAAAGGCAAAAAAACATTATCATTATTTATTTTAAGACAAAGAGTTATTCTTTAATTTTCAAATACCGTGAGAGAACTGAAAGTGCTAGTATGTAAAGATACCTCAAGAGGGAAGTGCTGTTATTTATTATTTGAGATAAAATGCTTACGAAAGAAATTTGTTTCTAATCTAAAATTAATTTAAGTACAAAATTCAGAATTTTTGAATTTTATGCTTTAATTGTTTTTGTTGAATATTTAGTGATTCAAAATCCAAATCCAACCAAATAACATTTTGATAACCTGATAACCAGATAACCTTCCACTTATAAATATTCAATTGGTGCAATTTCGAAAACAACTATGTTGCTTGTCGATTGCCTAGCAGTAGCGTCACTGCACTGGGCTAACCGAAGTAAACGTGCCCGTTATTTAGAACAAAAAACAATAAGAAAATTTATGAAAACGCAAACATAACATAGTAAACAACTTACCGAATATGCTTAGATGGCTGAAAAGAAATCCGAAAGATAGGCCTTCAACACCTTTATCATAGGATACGTTTCCACAGTGGTCTTTTTGAGACCCGTCTGTTGCGGCGTATATATCTGTTTATACACAGAAACAGATCGTTCTGCATCTAGCGATGTAATATTCGTCTGCTTAAAGTAGTCTTTGAATGTGTATAATGGACCTTCTGCAACACTATTGTTAAAAAGATCTAGAAAAATCGACATTTTTACCAAATATAATATTAAATTTTTCTCCATCTGAAACTCTTCTTTTGTCATCTATCATATGTAGCACTGTTTGTACGTGGTCAACAATTTCACAGGGATCCTATATACTTCTTTAGCGTCCAGTTGCAAAATTACTAATTTGATCTTTTTAAAATGTTGAAAATAAATTGAATGCTGTTTCTAACCATGTACCCCATCGTGTAAGAATTGGCTGCGACGGTTCCAGTATGTCAGGACACTGGGAACGAAATAACCGAATACGTCTTCTTACGTCCATTCAAGGGCATTGTCCGTACTACAATCGATACTACGGAATTTTTATAAATGTCTCTAGTTTCATCTATACTTAGCCACAACCGTTCATTTTCACTGCGATTTTTACATAATTGTCAATCTTCTCGCGCACTAACGGCAAATACCTACGCAGCGTCTGCGGATGACACATTGTCCGGTATATTGCATGCACTTAACGCCATCGTTAAATCACATAGAAATACTTTATACGGTCTCCTTCCGGCTTTTTTAAAGTTGTGTGTTGCGCTATTCACATGGTTTCTACACATATATAGTTTCCAACATAATAAACTTGTGTCGCAAACTAAACACCTGATTTCTTTACCATTATACATTAAGTCTGGAAATTGCTATACAAAGTGTTTACCCTGTTAGCAAACAGACAAATTGATGCATTTCTAAGCATTTTCAACATTTTTAATGCTTTTCATTCAATTCCGACACTTATCAACTTCGCTCTGAGATATGTATTACACATAGCACACGGAATAGAAGACCGGGAAGTGGCGACATGTAACGAAGCAGCTCTGTATTCCCCCAACCTCTCGCTGTTAAACACCACTGCAAGGCAAGCGAGAATGTTGCACTCTAGTAATCTCTTAATTTTCAGTTAAGCTAGTTCACTTTCTAATCATTTTCGGAAAAAAGTACGTCTATTGTCGGTATTGTCATTGTGCCATATTTGTTACTCGATATATCCTAACTACAACAAGTACGTTTAATTTACATTTATTTATAGTTTTATGTTATTATTCCGTTGATTTTTCTTGAATGTTAACCGAAGAAGAGAGAACTTAGTTAATTAAGTGCTATGGTGTCCCCCTATCAATATACAATTGATATTTTGCAAGCAATGCTGCCTTACACAAACAATTGTGTAACAAAACGCGCAAAGCACCGCGTAAACTGGTAAAAAAAAATGTTAAAACTAGATCTATTCTGAATATTAAAAAACCTAAGAAGCAACATGCAACATAATTGATGCAATAACAGACACTCAACAATTATTTTTAAGGAAACGTTCACAAAGATTGCAAATAACTAAAAGCCACATACAAGATAATATTTATAAAGAGAAGTTCTGGTTTTTAAACTAACATTCAGACATACCCTTGAAAATGGAAATGAAGAGGCGCGATTGCACTTTCCTCTTGGATAGGAGTTGTCGCAGACGGTTTTTTTTTTACCGACGAAGCAACCTTTTGCACTAACGGTCGTGTTTCATTACAAAGTAGTCGTTTTTGAGCTTTCACAAATGGAGTCAATGTTATCAAAAAGTGAATGTTCGGGGCGGAATTTTTTATGATCAAATCGTTGGTCCATATTTTATTGATAAAAATTTAAATCAAAATGCTTATCTGCGTCTTTTGAAGAATTTTCTGATCATTTCTTGACACTTTGGAGCCAGAAATGCGGCAAGACGGGTGCCCTGCTTATTTCACGTTACTTGCACGAGAGTGACTGATAAATCACTTCGGGGAAAGAAGGATGGAAAAACTTGGTCTAATTAATTTTCTTGCTAGATTTGCTGATCTTACATCCATAGACTTGTTCTTGTTGGCTGTTTTAAAAAGAATGGTTTATGCAGATAATCTACCGCATGATTGTGTATTAATAATTAAAACAAATAAACCAACAACGATTTGTAGAGTCTCCGATGCATTTCGTAACAGAGATCGTAGAGAAATGTTTAAAAATTGGAGGGAGCTATGAATAACAAAAATATCCAAAAACATAATAACCATGTTTATGAGTTGGTTATTACTGACAATCTAAAGTACAAAATGTAGCGCGCCATTCGTAGTATCCGGATTTATGGTTAATTTTTATAAACTCGACTTAAAATCCAAAATTCTGATTTAAAATTTTGTATTTAAGTTTAACTTTCTTCTGTAAGTATTTCCCCAAAAATAATAAATAACGGCACTTCTAGTTAATTCCTCTGAAAAGCGGAGCTTTTCATAACGAATAACATTTCGTCATAAAATTAATAAGAAAGATCTCTTTCCTCTTGTCAATTCCATCCTGGGACACACATCTATCATCAATAAATCCTGCTAGATGAAAGGAGCAACGAGTTTTAATTTTTACAAAAATTTATAAATACTTGTAACTTATCAACTGCGGCGATGGAATGGCCAGAAGCGAAAATAGGGTAAAGAACTGTAGATTAGAGTAAGATTGTGTAATTTTAACGGACACCAAAAGCTCACGTATCCACCGCATACTCCTATACTGTGAGTCAAAGATAAAACTTCTTAAGTAAAAGTTATTTGGGAATAAATTCCACACAGTATAAAATTGTATTTCAGTTCTGACTGCACATGGTACAAGTTTGCTTTTTTTTTAACGGAATTGCTTGTTTATTATTTCATGTCTAGCTTAGTTTTTGAAATAATTGAGATAATTTGAAATGTTTGCAAAATCCGTTTGCTTCAACGACCAATATCTTGAACACCTTTGCATGTTAAAGTGGCAATTAAAATTTTACTTCGTTAACTATTTGACTGTCAAAATCATTGCTAAATTTATTTCGTATTATTTCAAATTTATGAGACACTTAGTCAACAGATAGTGCTATATTTCTGCATAAACAATTTCTATATAAACAATTATCAATAAATAAAACATCTTAATTGTAGTGGCCTAATTTTTAATTTCAATTAAATATTAATATATTTTAACGTGTGGAGTTCAAGGTCGTCTATTCCAAAAAAAAATCTTTGTTGCTCCCTTTAATTCTAAAATATTGCAATATGACAATTAATTTTTTTTATAAAAACAAATTAAAATCTAGAAATGCACATTTAAAATCAAGTCGAAAAGTCGATCTGAACAAAAAAGCAAGCCCTTTTTTTGTTGCGCTTTAGGTTATCTATTTATGTGTATGTATAAAATTCTATGTACTTTCAGTTCTATGTACGCTTATAAATTTTATTGGAGTGTTATTTTATTGAAATTGTGATCTGTATCTACTGTGTGTTTTTAAGCGGAGTCATGTTATTTGAATATTTGAATCCTTTAAATCTTCAAATTCTTTCTATTGTTGTTTTGTTTGTTCAATATACGCCTTTTCACACTGATATTTGATATACTACACTGATTTGCTTATGTAATGGTATTTTAGATTAGTTAATTACTCTATCGGCCAGCATCATATCATTTTTTTGTGACATTTGTAAAGTTAATTTTTTCGATGAAATTTGCTAAATTCATTGAGTATGATTTCTACTTTGTTTTTTTGGAATGGTTGTGAAGCAGTAATTCGCGAATTGTTTACAAGTGTGTGATTGAAAGTTTAAATTTGTTATAACTTTTGACTTCAAGTTTTCCATAATTAATTGTGCGATAACACTAGACACAGGAGCGCCCATTGTAACTTCTTCTATTTGTTTATAAAAATATTGTCTATACTGAAAATATGTTATTATTAAGGCTAGTTTCAATGTATCTAAAAATTCTTGTAGCAAAACTTTCAATTCTGTGGCAATTTTCTGTAACCGTTGCAAATCGATAGGAATGTTTGTGTACGTGTAAAAAGATCATTAGATTAGATTACTAGATCTGGCAATCTAAAAGAGATTGTAGTAATGTCTTTATTTTTATTGAAAGACTATGTGAGTTTGAAAATCAAACGAATTTTTTATGTAATACTCATTTTTATCTGTGATGCTAAGTATTTGCCTAAATTGTATAGACTACTCTGAGTACAAGACACAATTAGTCTTAATGGTGTGTTTGGTTTATGCAATTTTGGTAGGGCACTACAGTCAGAATGTTTTATTTATTAATTTAAGCATGGCCAAGAAAATGTACAAGAAATCTCATAGGTGACTCTTCTTTTTAAACAATTATCATTACTTGTTATGTGTTACAACTAAGTCTAAGAGGCTTAACATTGTATCGTAGTTAAAAAGAGCCTAAGTAAAAGCAGAAGTCTACACCAGCCATACAAAACGCAGGGTGACAAACTTTGGCAGCTACTTTCGATGAGATTTGATGAGACAAGCAATTTATAGTTTCTTATATTGGCAATAAGACAAGATTTGCATACCACATGGCATGTTCTGTGTTTGAAATGAAATGAAATTTGATAAGAACGTTTTCTTTAACAATCTGTATGTTATAAAATTTAATTGTATTACTCGAAACAATAGAACGAATAAGTTTCTTATATAAATAACTACACAAGACAAATAACAAAGGGTGTTTCATTTAACAAAGTAGAGAAACGAAAAATAAATATTGATTGTAACTGTACCTATTACTAAAATTGGGGGCACAACATCATGAAATACATTTTATCGAAATTCTTTGATGCAGTTCCACACATTAAGTTAGTAAACGTACAAAATTCAACCGTTTGTTTTCTAGATACTCACCGATTTCTTTTTTGAAAGATCTTGAAAGATAACCATCAGATCCACTGAATCGGTTTTCCTTGTTTGATTGAGGATACTGTGTCTGTCGTAACGCAATAAAGTGTCTTCTTCTGCAAAAGATCCTCGTAGCACTTCCTTCAAAACGTTTGTGAGGATTATTACTTAAGCCCGAACCTGCTGATGAGCTACTCTAAAATATAATTTTAGTCATTTTACCTTACGTAAACAAATAAGAATATGTACTGGCGAAGAAATTTCAACAACTAAAATTATAATATACTTTGTATACAAATCCAATCATTTTCTAAACTTTAAGTTCCTTTAACGTTGCATCGTTCCATTTCTGCAACGACTCTTCATCCATTTGATTTTCTAAAAAACTTTCAATTCAACAAGCAATTCTAACTAATTTTAGAGCCTATACACATATACAAGATGACCCAACGGCTTAGCAACGCCAGCGTATTCTCTCAAAAAAACACAAAATTCAATTCACGTATCTCAGAGATAATTATCAGTTCATATTTTTAGGTTCACATTATACAAACGTAAACATTGATGTTTATCAAATAGTAACGACAGTTTTGTGGCTGTATGTGTGTTGTATGTGGTAGAGTTAAAGCGTTGTCCATGTTTTCATAGACATTGTGACAACAGTAGATTGTTCGTACTATTACAATTTGGTTTCGAATGAACACAAGGCGTAATCATATTTATGGTATATAATTTTTAACACCAAGAATGGTTTACCTAAGAGTATGCCAATTCGGTTAGGAAAGCTCCACTCATTGAACAAACTTCCGACTATTTCCATATTTTTCATCAACACACAAACTTGTTACAATAACCAATGTACAACACTACAATGACAGTGTGTCCAACTGTTGTAGCAATTTTCTGCAGTCGCAAATTCTAGTAAATTCAAACCTTTGGTTGTAAGTTCATAAACGTGCACGCGCACGTGCACGATTCACGCATAACGTGGAACATTTACAATTACAAAGATATCTGATTGTATCAAGACTAACTGTAACAACAATAACGTTTATAGGTTTTTTGAATTAATGATATATTCTGTCAAAGAAAGCAATTGTACTTTGAGTTAAAGGAATAATCAAAGAAATTTTTTTCACTAAAACCCCATGATTCTTCGAGTGTAAAAAATATTACATTATAACAAAACAACATGCTTAAAAAAGTAATTTCTTTGATTTAAAGAATCCTTTCAATCAGTGTATCCTGTACATCTGGTGATAAAGAAAATTAGCTGACATCGTCGCCCAATCTCAACCAATTCACGTAACAAATTTTATTATTAACTTTGAAAACATTTGGGATATGCGATTTTTTAATAGAAACAGTTGTAACTCGAAAGCCACCAAACAGAATGTAGGAATTATGAAAGTAACCTGCAATAAAAATTACAATAACAGTTATTGTTTTTTTCTTTTTGTAATTGTTTGTTTTGTTTTTAAACTTGTGCTGATATATTTATGTTTACATAGCTTATTCGTAGCTTACATCAATTTTTAAAATTCTTCCTTTGCTCTCTTTCGCTGAAAATATAGAATTCTTTTTTATTTCTACATCGGTAGCATCAAATTTTGAGATTAATTTGTCAACTGTTTTCGGTTGTGGAAATCGTCGGTCCTCGTGATTACAATTGTTTTCTACAGAGCCAGCCTCGAAGTACTTTTTCATAAGGAAGTAGCTCACTTCTCCGCTGTTGATTCTAACATCCTGGACCACACCATGTTTATCTTTCGGTTAGTGTGACTCCATCCCTATGAACAATTTTCTACTGGCCTCTGTTTGCTATGCGGACAGCACTATTTAAAAACTTTTCTGAACGGATACTTGTGAATAATTTAATAGGCAAACATTCCCTCGGCAGTACCGTGCGGGAGTTAGCTCGGACACTTTCACGATTTTTGTACACACTTTTCTTCTTCATACAAGTTTTTGTATTCCAATATCGATTTGTTATAACTAAATATGTGTATATGTTCTATAGGGTGCCTTTCGATGACTAAGGTGCATCAGTAGGAAATGAAGCAATACGTATTTCTATACTGAAGATATGAGCGCGGAATTTAAATAGCAAGTTGTGCTGTATATCACAAAGGCCCAATCAAGATCAGAAGTTTGCGTTGCTTGCAGATTCAGTGTGCTTCATCGACCAGGAAATGAAGACAAGGGCGAGAATATGCGATGTTGAAGTGGTAAGAAAACAAGTTTTATTGTAATACATAGGTACTGCTACATGAAATATAAGTTATATACATATGTATTAAAAAATAGTTAAAGCAAGGATTGTATTATAACTTATAAAAAAAAACATGCAGATGTTATAATTGACAGCATTGTATAATGAACAAAGTGAACCTAAAATGACCGAATCTATTTTATTTACGTTTCGAACGTTTTAAATACAAATTTCTTGCTTCTTGGTATGGGGGTGAACTACAAGGTAATACCCGTTGGTCTTTGCCTCACATTGAATAAAATTAAAATTAATGTTTTCGCTTACTGTCGAACTTCAATATGTAGTTTTGTATTCATTTGAATCGTGTTTATAGCTGTTTATACCATAACTTAAGCCTGCTATAATTTTAAGCGCGTGTTATATTAAAGTAATACATTCTTGTGATAGTTTCGCAAGCTGATTAATAACAATTTATCATTTTTCCATAAACCGAGCTTAAAATTAAGGTAAGCTTAATTAGTAGGCGTGAGCGACCATAAAACACGTTTGTCTCTGAAATGTAGTAGTGTATTAGATCAGTACTACAATTCAGAGACAAAGCAAAGAAGCTACGTTTAGTCTCAATTAAAATTCCCAGTACAGCTATATTAACAAAATGATTAGAGATAAGAGAGATGAGATAGCTTAATGGCTTCACAACTTTATTAAGGACATTGCATTCTATCAAATTAGGTTATCTATGGGTCAGCAGCGAATTATCCGATAAACTAACACGCTGTTGCTTTGGCCATCTCGCGCAGGTGTTGCGTGAAATTGGGAATGTCGAAATCGGCCCTCAACTAAGCATTTCGTATATACGAACCAAGGAGCACTGGCAATCATTCGTAATAGCTGATTCTATAAGACCTCCAGTTTCTTTAACTGATACGATGTCACCGTTAACCAAACCAGCGCGGCGTAACCAATTATCGGGTGGAGACGCTTGTACACATATCCAATGGCAGCAATGCGTTCTTTTCCTTAGTGAACCTCTCCCGAATCACAGTAATCTGCAGTTTTCAGGTGCATTTTTTATCTAGTGTAATTTCCAAATATTTAATCGATATCTGCCATTCCACTCGTTGATTATCAATACCCAGTTTTTCTGGAGGGTGTCCTCTCCGTTGCGTGAATATTACCACAACGCTTTTAGATTCGTTGATTTGAAGACCCCATCTTTAAGTCCATTTCACTATCTCGTTGGTCGGGAAGTCAACGAAGCATATGCTAGCAGCTTCGATTGATGAATGAAGGTTTAGATTAAAGCGAAATATTGGTGGAATTTACGTGAGTTATTTTTTTTTGCTTTGGTCATCATCCCGAAAGCAATAACTACGTGTTAGTATCTAACGACCGCCGTACTCCTTGGTGTTTTAAAATATTTGGAAAATATTTCGAGATCTAGATTGAGATTTAACACAAAACAATTAACACAACATAATATTAACATTTCCCACTTTTTCATTCTGTAAATTGTCAGACTCGAAGACGAAAAAGAATAGTAACTAACTTGCTTTGGGCCTTTATAGCAGATAGAGCAATGAAGGTTTAATTAAGTTTCAAATGGTCTATTAACAAGACGAGAAATTGTAATTTTATTCCCACAGAATCGAGGAAGTCACAAATTCAATTACAAAACTAGAGGAAAGTTTGAGAAATGCGTAATGCAAAACCGAGAACGGTGAAGAGTTCACCTTCTTGTTTCATAATTATGTTGCTCGGGTTTTACTACGTATATCTACGTACATATTTTAATTTCAATTGATATCTTGGAATTGATATAGACCTTAAATACTTTGATTTTCTGTATATATAGGAAGATGATATACATACGTATTTACAAAGGTCCTGTTCACATTGAGCATATAGTTTAGGATGATTGGATATGCAGTGTACGCCAGTACCTAAGTTCATCAGCGAAACTTCTACCTTCTGGATTACCTTATTGGGGTTACTACTTTCATACACTATTACGGAGTAAAATTTGAAGCCTAACAGGTACAGTATTTCTATTATACACGTTTAATAATCTAATTGAATTGTGGCCAACATTCAATGTGGGACACAAGACAAAAAAATGTAAAGTATAAGACCATATTCAATCAAACAATAAATAGTATAAAAATACTCTCAACAATCTTGAAAATGTGCCTAGACGTACTATGCAAACATAATGGGCAAAAGTAACACTCTAAGGATGAAAAGATACAGAGAATATAATTACAAAATATTAAGCGAAAGAACAGAAAAATATTATACTAGGCAAAATACTACAAGTAATCAGTGTTCTAGATCAGAACACATCAGAAAATGCCTAGAAACAATAATCAAAACAAATAATGCTAAGATAGCTTCCTCATGGTATCGATCCAATAATTCACGGCAAACACTATTATTCCATCAATACCACGAGGAAGCTATCTTAGCATTATTTTTTTTTTATTATATACATCATGGTAAGCCTGTCGGAATATTCACATGTGCGGTTTCCCAAAGCGCTACTTGCGCCGCCATCTCGAGCCATCAGCTGCTCGAGGGATGGTTTGGGGAACAGCACCCGGTTTATGTCGTTGCATCCCGAATAGCAGGCATGCATTTCTTTGCCATTAGAAAGCGCCAAGAAATGTCGAGTTTGTCGTTTTGAGGTTTGTGGCATTAACTGTGAGGCAACAGCGATAGAGGGTAGAGATAAAAAATACTCTCGAAACCACGCTCATGACGCCAGGTAGGTAGAAACATATCCGTGAGTTAGTGTATTTTCTTTCTCTCCTTTTGTTGCGTTTGCCGTGAATTATTCTGTCAATACCATGAGGAACCTATCATAGCATTATTTTTTTTGTTCTAGATCACATTATTACAAATATTACATACATTACATAAGCAGTGACAACAAACAGAAAAGCGTAACATATCCAATATATGTAATAACAAACTTGGTGTGGATACTCTTGAACAATTTCCAAAGATACTTAAAAAAATAACTGAACATCTAAACAATAAAAAATAATCAAACTAGAAAAATGTTCATTGATAACGGAAACGTACTGAAACAAATTACAAATAAAACCAAATTAAACGGAAGCCATGCAAAATACCCTCACCATAAAAACTGTAGGAACGGATATTATGAAGCAACGAAACGTACGTTGTAACTAAAGAAATGAACGAGAAAAACACAAGATGCTTGGCAATAGAGGGAATAAAAAGAGAATACATAAGTACCAACAAGTTAGTGTGAAATAGTTCCAGAAATAAATAAATATTTTGCAAACATAAAGAAGATTAGTGGAAATGCAAATTGCAAAATTAAAAAAAAACAATATCAACGGCAAACATCTCCAAACCAGAAACACAACTTGGAGTGAAGGAATTAACTGAGAAAGAAATGTACAAAATCATAGTAAAAAAAGGCATAAAATAACTTCAAGAATAACTAAACAAAATTGAAATTATTTAGCAAAATTTTAGACCAATATAATTATCTGCGTTATCCAAAATAAAATAATACATAGAAAACGATGAACACGGTAATTGGCCTGTTAAATACGATAAACTTCAAGTATATAAAGAGAACAAAGTCATAGTAATCTTTATCGACATGAGAAAACCTTTTGACACCATCTGAAAATCAAAGATGACAGAGGAACTGAACAAATACAGGCGATGAAAACAACTTAATGGAAACATACTTAACAATAGTAAATAACGTTGAGAACAATCCGCTGACAGCGGAATATGCTATACCGCAAAGCGGAAATCTATCCCCAATCCTTTACATAACGTATTTAATATAGACATGAATGGAGTAGAAACGGTAGTATTCAGTAAAGGACATTTATTAAAGCAAAATAAAACATTTAACAATATTTATTATTATTAATATTATAATAACTCGATCCATAATCCGCTGCAACCGGAAAATTGTGGAGTGATCTGGTCTGAGGCCAAACTGGTTACTATCCATAAATTGGTTGTCTACAAGATGTTCGTTAATTCTAGCCAAGAGCAGAGATCCTAGATCTTTGCTTATGGTCCCGAATAATGATATTGGTCGATAACTATCTGGAGAGTGAAGATTCCTGTGGTTGGTTTTAAAGCTGGGATACTCCTGGCAGATTCCCAACGGGTCGGGTAATATGTCATTCTTTGCATCAAGTTGACCAGCAACTTGAGCAGGAGATTCTTTTTCAGTGCTCCTTCCATTATACCGTATTCTCCGGGGAGCTCTCTACCCGGCATGCGCTTCATTACTTGCACCACGATAGAAGGAACAGCCTTCATATCATCTATGTCTACCAAAATGGCACGGAACCTTCTTTCTCGCTCTGGATCGTTGTGCACTGTAGGCATGAAGTAGCTCAGAAAGGTGAACACAAGTGCTTTCTTTTGCTTTTTTTGAGTCCGTCAGACAGCTTACTTGGCCGTTCTTGATCTCCGGAATAGCATTCTGTTTCTCTTCAGGATTCCAGGGACACTGTGGGGGTCTCACTCTTGGTTGGTCTCACCAAGTTGCAGTCTCTGTCCCTCGACGTCTCTCTGAATTTCTTCGCTTAGGCAGCGGTGAGCATCCTTGATCAGTGAGTATCTGGTTCGCTGCAAGTTCTTCTTGATTCGCTAACGCTCCTTGATCTTATCGATAACTTCCTTCGGTCAGGTTTCAGCCTCGAGAAAGTTTGGCTTAAATATCTACTTCTTCAATGCATCTTGAATCTGCTGCGTGGTGTTGTAGAATTCCTCCTCTAGATAATTCACGATTTCAATAATGGGCTTTGTTTCCGATACTAACTTCCTGCACAAATTCCAATTGTGTTTCCTGTTCACCGTACTCGGCAAGGGAGTCGCTAGTGTTACATATGTCTCGGTGATTACTGGATAGCGATCTGAACATAGCTCCTGCACCGTATGACACCTCAAAGAAAACGTCCAGTTCTTAAGGATCGTGATGTCTAACACATCCGTCGTAAAGCCCTAAGTAGAGTAGTGGATAGGTTCCCTCGGTGAGGTAAATTCGAGCTCGCTTTTTGGTCGAGGCATGCTCTAAGGAGCCTGCCGCTGAAGTTCCATGAACGGTGTTTGCTGTTCAGGTCTTCCGAGATGGAAACGTGGTTGGCGAGGTCCTTTCCAGTTCTGAGGCATTTGGCGCGGTTTGCACACTAGCAGGGATTTTTGAATATATAATACACCTTTTCGAAAGAACAGCAGTTCCTCCTCCTTGAGTTGCCTTGACAGTTCTATAGGTGTTTGGAATCTTGATTTGCGGTTGTTCTAGGTTCCAGGTAGCGATTCCGAAACTTCTTGACGGGCAGTTTATGATACGAAGATGGATTCCGTCAGTTCCATGAGAAATTGGACTTTCTTCAAGGCGTTCGCAATCGTTTGAAGCTTCTTGAGCCCAATCACAGCTTTTTGAGGAATCTGAAACAGTGCCTAGTCAAATACTTGTGGTAGTCTCCGGGACCATTCTTTGGGAATTTGCTCCCTTCTTTCTCCGGAGAAGAGTTAGTTCCGGCTTCCCGCTCTTCTTCGTGGATACTTTCTTTTTAATTGGTATTTTAGTATGAGCGATCTTGGCCTGCCTTAAGGCTCCGCTAACGACCGAAGCGCAAGCATGGCTGGGTTTAACTCTGACCCGTCCTTTCTCTGCGCCCGTTTGCGTACGTTCTGCCGAACAACTATCTGGCGACCTTCTGGTACATCGTGTAATTCCTGATGTGGCTGCGCTGCAGTTAGCACACTTGCATGCGCCATTCTAGACCGCATTTGTCCATCGAGTACTTCTCAGCCATATCTCGCGCACCTCGTCGTCAGCCTGTGGCCACTGCAGGGGTCCTTTGCGGGCTTTTAAAGGAACGACCAAGACTTTCATCCAGAACAGGGAATCTCCGGTACTCTCCTTCTTGTCGGCCTTAGGATTCTTTTTCCCTCTAGAGACTACTGTCCATCCAATTGAGTTGAAGGTTACATCCGTTGATATTTTGAACTCGCAGGCGCTGGAAATGAGCTCCATTGACACCACGTTCCCCTACTGGGCAGATCATCAAGTTGATGTTTTTTTTCCGATTATTTTTAGCAACATTCCATAATTTATATCTGTTTGTTTAATTAAGTCCTACTAGGTACGGTACACCGATTCGCAACGAGTACGAATTTTCTGAATATTCACATACCGGGTGTTGACGGCTATGGGTGAACATAGGCATTTAACATTTAATATAGTTTTATGCGATTTCCTGTTCATTTTTACGACAAAAACTGTATGGTGTAAAGTTGCTCAGAACTAATTGTTGTATACAAAATTGATTCTACATTTAAGTTTTTGGTTCTTCGCAATTTCAAAAACAAATGATTTTTTTTGCCAGTAGTGATAGTTATGGTTTTGAATGATATAAAAACAAAAATATTATCTTCATTCACAGATGTTTATACGAAGGAATCTTATCTTATCTTCATTATTAAAAATTATTATGCTGGTAATAGTTACAGAAGAGTAAGAGATACATTTTCCATAAAATATGAAGAATTCGTAGGATATCAACAATTTCGAAACTTGTCAAAAAATTTGAGAATACAGTTAGTGTAGCTGGGAACGGAGACAATAATAATAATAATAATAGAAGACGTCATAACAAAGTGAATGAAGAAATGTTACTAGCTATGATAAATCAAAATTGTTTGTACAACACTATTCAATAGTTTTCAAAATTTAAAAAAAAACACAAATTTCACACTCACCAAGAACATTTTCCACTCGATTTTGAATCCACAAACACTTTTCGCGAAATTACGCAAGAGAAAGCAAATCGTGGTCGGCACTTACACTTAATTTCATCCATTTGTTTTACGGATGAATGCATTTTAAATAAGGAACCAAATGTTCAAAATACTCGTGCATTGGCCAAAAAAAATCAACGATTACGTGTTTAAACTCCCAATATCCCCAAAAAGAACATCGTGGGAAAGTTGACTTCAGGTAGCTATTTAAAACGTCTGCAGAATAATGTTGGTCCTGCCTTGGTAGATACAATTCGTCCAGGTCAGCATGTTTGATTCCAGCAAGATGATATTTGAATTTTATTTTCCCTAATCGATGGGGAAATAAATTGGTCTTCAAGATCTCTGGACCTAATTTTTCGTGATTCTTTTTTATGAGAACGTCTTAAGAATAAATTTTTTTCCAGAAAACACAGGAATTTAGATTCACTAACGAAAGCAATAATCCAAGAGTGTAATTTAATTACTGAGAGACAATTAGCTAATCTAAGAGTTTCATTTTACAATAGACTTGGTTACTGCTGAGAATGGTGCCTTTTTCGAATATTTATAGTAATTTGCTAATTATTCTGCAGCTTATTTTGTTGCAATAATCCTTTTTATATTTATTTACTGTGTTATGACGTTTTCTGTTATTATCATTGTATTCATTAATTTTTTCACAATACATTAGTTGTAATCCCGAATTTTTTAAGTTTTGAGATTGTTTGAATAGGCACTAGGATGTGATTTGTTTTTATCTTCTACGGGAAATAAATCTCTTACTCTTCTGTAACTATTACATTGTGAAAAATAAATGTCCCATTAATATTAACGAATATGTCTTTGATTTTAACCAAATTGATTTAGAGTAGATTAGTTGACATTTATAAATAATTTATGAGAAACAGGAAAAAGTTACGGCTATTGCTACTAATTGACAAAAAAATTCTTTTTAAAATTGGGAAGAAACCAAAAACCGTAGACACAGTTTTATATATAACTTAAAACAAATAGAAGAAAACGAATTTATCGAACCGAACAAATGTAAATAACATTTATCCTATTTATGAAGAGGTTACCTAGTTGAATTTCACCTACATTACTCTATTATGCGTCAGCCTAGAAGTTACGCCTACGTACTACCGATAACTTAGAAATAGCAAAAAACTAAAGAAACTGGCTGCCATCTTTTGTAGCTCTTTTCGCGCCGGTACAAATTCATTAAACTACATTGTATATTTGTACTTTATAAAGTACCACAGTCATAAAATAAAAACAACAGGCGTTTTAGCTAACAGCAACTCAATTAGCTTGACATGCCCTGCCCGTCAGTCATTTCCCAGGTACAATTATTCCTAAAATGTTTTTATGCTAATGCCAGAAGAAAAATTTGTGAGCTTAGTGAAGAAAATCTCCATAAAAGCGACATCGTAACTACCTCACAATGATTTCATGCAAATTGTAGGTGGTATTACGGTTCATTCTGCGTTAGCGTAATTTAAAAGACACTTCTCAATGTCTTACGTTGACATATATATATATATCTCAGTAAATTCGTGATTGCTCTAAGTCTTCAGAAAACATTCCCGAAAGAAGACTTAACCGGCCTCTTTTTGCGCGTAACCTTTTATTAGAGCAAAAAAATGTAGCCTGCGGATTAAATATAAAAGGAATAACACCCTCGTTTCTCTAACATAAAAATTAAACGAAGAAGGATGTTGGTCTCCTAAAAAATTATGCCTAGAACCATTTTAAACATTCTAGCAACGTGCAGGAAATCTGATTTGGGCTAGTTTGAATGGCATCGCTGTTGGCCATAATATAATATACATATATCAAACAGACAAACGGAATGCCATCTATACATACGTGATTCAATATTGATATGTCTATAGTTTTATAATGTATGTGCATATTTACTAATCCTTTTCGGGAAATATTATATGTAACAGTTTAATACACTCGTATTTGTTTTATAGTAAATGCAATATTGATAAAATATGATTTATTGAAACATAACCATAATACGGTAATTGTAAATATTGCAGTAATTCCTTGGTTAACTTAAGCTCTCTAATATTCTTGTACTTTTAAATACAAGTGATGGAAGAATATTCTGAGATTATTAAAGTGGGTTCAAAAAAATTATTTCAACAATTGATCAAATGTTTATTGCAAGAGGTTTTGATAACATTCCATGAGAACACGCACCTATGCAAGCTATAACAATAATCCCTTTTTAAATAATGGTTCATTTATTCTATTTGACAGTTTGTTATAAATTGTTGTTGCTTGGTGTTTTGCTGATTGCTGGGTTAGCGAAATTCTGTGCAATGGAATACTTTGTTCGTATGTTGGAATCATGAATGTCCGACTGTAATTGTACTTGATTCAAACCTATTGTAATAGTCATTACAAACGTGAATACAAATAATGAGAGAACTGTGAATATTTCTAATTGTTTAACATGCTTTCTTTTAATTACATCAATAATACGCCTCTTTGCATTTTAAAAAGCATGTGAACAGGAAGTGTACTGTCCAAAACTAATACAAATCAATAATTAATGATATTACCGATTTGTTCCTCTTGTATCTTTCTAGTACGGCCTGATGATAGGTATGTATTCATACGAAACCGGTCACTGTCACTTAAATTATTATGAGAAAATGAACAATTTCTTTATTTACTTTTGTACATAATTGTTTATAATGAAGTGAAGATTGAATAATAAATCAATTTGTATCAACATTTGTGATTTCTACGATTTTTCGAATTTGGAAACCAACTATAGTTTTTGGCTAAAATCTTAATGCCATATATGTATGTATGTTTACCATATGTAGATGAAAATTGAATTTGAATAACTTTGGTTCTAACCGTAATTTCGGCACACTAATAGTGACACAATCGGAATAAATCGTAAAAAAATAATGGACCATCAAATACCTAGCTTATAACTCTTGTCCATATCGCTTTTTGGCATCTGTCTACAGAAATAAAAATAGCGAAATTATTAGTCGTCCAAAAGTCAAATCAATAATCAAACGAAAGTCACAAATGTCTTGGTTAGGCAGAAATGGAAGTGCATGGATAAAGGATAAAGAAAGGAACCTAAGAGAGGCAATATAAATATTAGTGGAAGCGATGACAAGCAATATATTATAGGCAAATCAAGTAGAAAGCTTATATCATAAAATGGGGTGAATAACGATAGCAGAGAAGCTTTAAAAATATTTAAAGCCATCGATTTATCATCTTTTCCCTTCGAAACACGTTCGGCATACCTTTGTATGACTAGCAAGGGGTGTTGAAAGTTTTGTTTCTTTTCAGCATGCAATTGCTTTTCATTCCATTTTAGGATATTTTAAGTTCAAAACGTGTACACCGAAACAAACAACAGGAAGTGAAAGTGAAGACCTAACTACTAAAGCTACAGTTTAGAGATACAGATAACTGCATTTATTTACAAATACACATAAATAAAATGGAAAGAAGCAAGCAAGCTGCTTAATTCTTTGGAGTATTCTAATACTGGTTATCGAGTTTCAAATTTAATGCAGAAGAAAGTTGGTAGTCCATCTAACAACGAATTTGCAGTTAACCCAAATAATTTAATAACCGCACTGTCCACATCTAATGTCTACTACTCACGGTAAGTTGGATAGAAGTAAGTTACTCACGTTGTAATGATATGATTATGAGAGCAAAACAGACTGTGAAAGAATTTTTATATAATTGGATTTAGAAGGAGAAAAGGTGATGAATAAGGAGTCGTTGAAACCCAAGTATGCGACAACATATCAGAAAGTCAGACCAAAGGCAGTTTTCCCATGGCAATAAACATCGCAGCAGTTGTGCTGAAGCAATTTGGGAGGAATCATTCGGTGTTTGGGAATAAAAATAAAAGTGAGAAGAAATCGATATCGCTTAAGACCCTTATGAAAATCATCAACTCAACTCATTCTTGGGGAAACACTGATAAAGCTGAGGAAATGTATCACAATACAATAACCAAGTGATTGGTGCTGGGGGATGCAAGATCAATGGAATAATAAAAGTTAGTGCAAAATGGGTTTTACAAACAAATGTGTGTCCAGATGGAAACATGTGAAGACCCTCTGGCGCTTTGTGGAGACGTACCAGATTTAATTATCCATTGACTTAATTTGAGATGAAACCTGTTGCTTCATGACAATGCACCAGTCCATAAGTCAAAAGCTGCAGTTACTGAATCTGGCTTCATGGAAATTGATCATTCACCTTATAGTCCATGTGACTATTTTTTGCTTCTAAATCTCAAAAAAAAAACACTAAGCGGAGCAACATGTATGGATGATGACGAAGTTATAGCGGTGCTGAGAGGAATCCCACAGACAATCCAAGGGATTTTTTTGTAATGGATTAGAGAAGTTATTGAAGCAATGTAATACTTTCATGCTTAATCTCGTAATATAAAAACGACCCCACGTATGTAATTGTAATAAGCAATTGATTACAACACTGTTGTATTTTCTTACAAGAAAGATATTCTTCGCTCCGTGGTCAGTCAAATTCAAAAAAATCAAATGTTATGAAAAACATACCATAGATGCCATAGGTAGTAACGAATTAGTCTTTATTATTCGTATTATTGTCGTGAAAATAAGCAATTGTACAGTCCAGAGCAGTGGCATTTTCTGTTGAAACATTATAAACAAATTTAATTTTTCTCCGTAGAACAGTGTAGTTTTCTCTAATATTTCCCCGAACTGTTTAATTTTCCTAAGAATTATTGTTCCTTTTTAAAACTGTTATCGGGCAGTGAATATAATAACATAAAAGCTCGAATGTATAAATAGTTACCGTGTGCTAGCATACATTGGAATTATTCGCGCAGAGCGTATATCGCCCTGAAATATACTTGCACCGAAAAATCCAGCAAGCGAACCGTTGAAGTATTCACTGAGACATGTCTCTGCTTAAAATTGTTATAGAGGAATGGTTTGGCTACAGCAACGTTTCGGATGGGTGTTTTTTGGTAACGCAATAGACCAGCCATAATTCCGATGATAACAACAAAAAGTACATGAGTACGATGTACTTTAAAACAATTCATTGCACCCCCAAATAAAATACTGAATCTTTCGATATCTTGAATCATCTGTACAAAGGAGCTACAGCCAGGGCCATTACTAGAAATCTCGAGATTTATATGCAGACGAGCGCTAAATAAAGAATCACCGTCGAAAGAGAAACATGCATGTCTTTGTGGGGGTGCACGAATCTTCGACTGAGAACGGGCGGCACGAAATGCAACGATGACCATCCGTCGCTCCCCTGTCTATGTATAATGTAACGTTTGTTCCCGCACGATGTGTGTTTTTCATCTTTGTCGCTTCTATATGAAACAGTAGCACAAAGCATACATACTTACAAAGCACGTAGGATACAGATTTACAATGATGCATACAGATATTATACGTTGATATATATATATACAGAACAAATTTTATATACAAATACCTGTAGAAATATATACACAAAATATGTAATACATAAACAAGCAAGAAAACCGCATTATGAAATGCGGTTAGGTACGTATATACATGATGAAACCAGTTCACTTTCATTTTAGTAGGTACTTCATATAGTCGCTTTCGATTTTTAACACAAGTAGAAGTCGTTTGTTGAATGAAATCCATAACCATAAGACATACTTAACACGTATATTATGAAAGTTCCTTATTTGCTAGTAATTTAATTATTTATATACTCAATGAAGCTTATTTAGTCGAAATAACTTGTAAACTCAACGAATCGATGAAAGGCCTCGATTGTAAAAATTTTATCTAAACAGCGAGAATCAGAAGAAATCACTAAATCAATGATGTATTAGAAAAATAACCATTTTCTTTATGATTTTATAATTTTTTTTTCAAAAAAGGTAAAATAAATTACTTTCAAATTAGTTTTGAATGTTTTGAGATATACAGGTTCAGGTACCTATAAATTTAAATCACATCTTACACACAAAAGAGTACCTTTGATTGTTAATACTTTATAAATATGTTAGTTATTTGCAAAGATACCAAACCTATTATTAAGTTCCGCGAGATCGCGTACAGAAATTCTATAAAAAATATATCGGCGAAAAGACAAGAGACGATGGGAGAAAAAAAACAAGAATGAAAATACTTTGAGAAGCCGTCAGCGCTCCACCTTCTAATGATGTACTACCACGCTTGAGTTGAGCGCGTTGTATGGATGCAATAGAGAGAAAAATATGATTTAGCGATGCGCATGTCTTCGTATGGAGTGCAGAATCCCGTGCTCCTGCCGCTACCATACGCGAGAACGCACACAGTATCTTCATCGAGCAAACAGAGCGCGAATTGTAAAACTAGAAGCGCGTAAATTCCATATATCTACACTTCGACACGCTTATTAAATCGAGACTGACAATCCTTTTAACTTGAAAGCCGATGTGGAAATTTTTAATAATATTTTTGGTGGCAACGCCGGTTCTGGTTACTTCCAAAGATGCTCATGAATTGCGCGAAAGAATGAAAGGTGAGTTAGCTTAAATATTGTAGAGTAGGGAATAATTTATATCATAGCAATACGCTGTAAACGCATATTAAAGCGGAATAATTTTCTTCGAAAGATGGTCCCAATTGGGCCTTTTAACGAACTTTCCCAGATTTTCGTAATTGAGTTCAAACGTAATTGGTTGTTTTGACAATTGCGGTATCTTGGTAATTAACTTTATCTCGTATTATTAGCTTTGAGAGGGATTTTAACACCGCTCGGGACAATAATTCAATTTCGTTCAATTATTTTCAACCGCCAAATTTAATTATATCATTTGGATGACTACAGCAGTAGGATTATTATTATATCGTGGGAAGGGTAACTACAGATTCCGACGGGACAATCCGTATAGACCGCGGTTAGCTTCTATATAGGATAGTCCGTTCTGAAAATTAACTGGAAAAGTTTTATAATCCTCGCATTGTATATGTTATTATTAAGAAGATATCTAGAACCTCAACTGCCGCACATGGTTTCTAGCGAAATCTATTTAATTTAAGTACGTGATAAACTTCAACGTTGTGGAATCGAATACTTCACAGCAAAACTGTTTTATCTAGGTGTATTGAAATATCACAGCTTTTTATGTTCTACTGGAAACGACTGTTCATATTTACTAAGAAGATACATGTTTTATTTTCTTTGTATTTGCAAATACATATGTATATTGGTTTCTAGGTAGGAATACTCATTACTTAATTTTTAAATATTCTATTTCCTATTCTATATCCAGAATAATGAAAGCAACGAAACTAAAGTGTAATAAATCAGTATTTGGAGCAAATTTAAATTTGCAACCAAATGTTTAAGTAATATGTTTTGCATGTACTAAGCGTTCCTTTTCAAAGCTTCTATTCTTATGAATGCTTATGAATTCATGAAATTCTGTGACATTTACCAAAAAAATAATTGCAATAAAATGAAACCTGAATGACAAAATTTAAGTAGATGTTTAGTAAAAAGAAAAAGGTTTTAACTGTATTTTAAACGGCTTCAAATTGGTACTGCAAAGGTAATGCATTAAACAATGTAAGTTCCGAATAGACTAGTAGCAACTTACCAGTTCAGTTAAGATACTTTCAATTTTGAAATGGACATATGAAAATGGAGCCAACTTTTTATGTTATGTTGATAGCATTTCTGTTACTTACATTCAAATCAAACGTGTTATCATCAGGTTACAACCTATTAATAATTCAATGTAGATGTTAAATTTCAATCAACGAATTATCAAATGTGAACATTGCAAAATACCGCCAACATAAAAGCATATGTTGCAGATAACAAATGTTCAATATGCAATTTGTAAATGCGCAATGCGAGTACATGTAGGGATTATAATGCATCGCAATGAAAGCTCTACGTATATTCCGAATTATTGCTACTTCAAAATCGCAGCATCGATGTTGTATAACTTCATAATTTTTTATAAATTTATTTTTGTTCAGCAATATACACGCACGTCTTTAAAAACACCCAGTTAAGCGAGTATTGGCCAATCAATTCTCTAAAAATGTCTCCACATAAAACACCAAAGGTAGAGATTTTGTTGTAATATATATAGCCCAAAGCATATTTTCATTTGGGGTTTCCATATTTAGTTGGTGGGGTGTTGATCTTTTCTCTCGATTTTCCCTTAGTTTATTTTTATGTCTCTATCATATAATTTTGTACTTAAAAGAAGAATCCAGTGAGCAACTTTTAATGTGTAAATTGAAGTTCACTATCGTAAAACATAATTATATGTCATCAAAATAGATTTATTAAATCTATTTAGCTCTAACGAGCTGGAATTGTTATTCACATTATTTGTCATTTTAAATTAAAAATCGCAGGTGAAACCATATCGTTGCTGTAGGAACGCACTACCCTTTGCTGAGCAAATTACTCTACTTTATCTAAATTTTACCTAAAATTATCTAAATTAATCGAATTATTGAAATACAAAAAAAAAGTATCAAACAATATAATCATAAATGTGTAAATGTAGTAAGTGGGGATTAATTTGCAAAAATAAGAAACTACAAAGAAGATTTGAGGCACAGTAACTATTTCGTAGCTGATTTGAAAATATCGGCAGGGGAAAGGATTTCGAACGTTATTGTCTACTACCAGTCGACTGAAAAAATATTTAAATTTGGAAAAGGAATGTAACTTATTTCTATTCAACAAGCTAAAACAAAATTCTCTTAAGACGATATTTTTTTAAATAAGTATATATGGTAGATTACACTATGATGTGTCTTTTTAATACGAACTAAAATAATGATAAGTTGATACTTTCGGTGTTCTCAACTTTACCAAACTATTTCTCGACTTATTTTTTTGCTATTCGATCTAGTTGACTCAGGGCCCGTAATGCACTAGTAGTTTTTTGTCGTCATCAAAAATACGGCAATTGTGTCTTCAACTTTTCATCCCAACTATTCCCAATAACAACAAAACGACGAAAGATTTAACTTTTTATATATATATTTGTGATTCATTGTAATAAAGTGCCAAAAACAGATACACACCGATCACAGAATGCGTCCTGATCGTATACTATGGTCAATATGTAATTTGTTTGTAGCTGTCGTCTAAGTATTGAATACCTAATCGTTTGTTCCAAGAATGAATAATAATAAAGTAGAACGCCATGATTCTTTAAATTTTTGCCTATATTAATCGTTATATACCACACCCTTCATATTGTTATATGTAAAGTAAGTAACAACAAGAAGAAACACAACATTCACTTCATGTATTTCAGTAGATGTTTAATATTAATTTAACTCTACTTATTTTTCAAATAGATTTCTTTAATTCAACGCGATGCGGGCTGCAATGTATTCATTTCGGTAATATAAGTAAGACAACAAGCATTGCCGTGGTGCAGTACGCACCCTATATGACGTTAAGGTTACTTTGACTGTTATTTTAACTTTATCAATAATATTTTTTAAGTTAATTTAGGCGAAAAATGCTATAAACCAAATTATATTTAGCCTTACGGTTTAACTTATAATATAGTACAAAACGCTTACTTTTCATTCGTAAAGTAATTGTAACAACGATCTAGACAAGAAAGCTAATCAAAACAGCACTTCTCACAGTTACAACTACTTTGGTTCATAGTCTTTTAGTTGTACAGATGTTTGATCGAGTGCCAAGTTCCTCAAAGATTTGTTGTCCTATTACACACAAGGGACGTGAACTTCTCTCTACACATCTTTATCGATACCTATTCCCAACGGTTACCTAAGTAGGCCAACAAACTTTATATCAACGTCTCCTTGTAAAGATCCATCATCATCATATTCTTATGAGCTTGCTGATTTTTTGCGATGGGAAAATCAACTTTATCTATTTAACCTTTCAATATTTTACAGCATTATTATAGAAAGCTCTTTGTTCATAAAAACAATGCAATTTATTTATACTTATTGCTGGAGCATTATGTAGATGTAGTTCTCTTGCAAGAAAAGAAGCTCAATCTTATTTACAATAACATTTTAGTTATCTGTTGATTGAACAAGCAAAAGAAAGGTGACGCTTTGCTCTAATATCCAGTTCACATAACTTTGTCGATTACATTGTTGTCTTAGTTAATCAGTGCCCTTTTCCAGTTCTACTTCTTCTTAATGCACGCTTTAAATGGAACCTATAGCACGCATTACTGCATAGAATGAGGCACCGCCTAAATGAGAATTTTGAGGTTAAATCATTTCCCTGTTGAATCATTGAAATTTATTAACAGAAACGATTTATACAATACAATTATACAATCTAGCTTCAAGTGCTTTTCGAAAATCATGTAATATTTCGGGAGCTGTTTGTCAACATTCTTGAATAATTCGTTGTAGATTCTGGATGAGTCGAGTAAATTTTGATTTGAAATGTCCGCGTGAAAATAAGTCCAGCAGGATTGAATCTGATGACCTCTGTGACCACTCCATCATTAGGCCCCTCCTACTTATCCAACGAGCAGAAAGACTTGCGTCTAGAAACCATCGTCCCATTTTGCTGACTTGCCAGTAAGACTTCCGACAGATTATCGTCATGTTCCAGTACTGGGGCTACTTCTGGATCAACTCATTTTCTTAGTATTTCTAGATAAGATTCGCCATTTAAATTTCCATCGGGAAAAACGGTTCCATCAATATGGTCACCGAGAATATCACACCAGATGTTCAACTTTGGTGGCGTTTGAGTACGAAACTCCCGCATTGCATGGGGGGTCATTTTTAGCCCACTATCTACAGCTATCCTTGTTAACTAAACCATTCGGTAAAAATGTATATTCGTCAGAAAAGTAAATATTGTACAATAAGTCATTGACTCATTAATTCACGAAACTGTTGATTGACAGCAAATCATCTTCATGCAATTTTTGCACTAATTACTTTTACTTAATTAATTTTATTCGGATGAATTTTATCTTTACGTAAAATTCTGAAAACCCAAGTTGCTCTTCTGAGGCTACTTGTTCTAAAGAGAACACTTTCATAGATTCGTTGTTAACTACTCTTTGTGGTTGACGGCTTTTACTGATAAGTGATTCTGTTTCCGAAAATGTTTGAATCATTTACATACTTCTCCTAAAAACTTTAGCTGCGGCTTTTGCTCAATTATGTTAATAGTATAAACTTGCAATGTCAGCTCTCTCTTATGAAGGGACGACAGTAACTTTTACGCAGGTATAGGTTTAAACCCCTAGTCAGACAATTCTAGCATTTTTTCAGCTGCTGTCATTTGTTTTAGGTAACTTAATTTTCCTTCCCTAGTAATTGTTTTTTCTTGAAGGCGCAGAGGGCATAGCAAAACAGATCCGTCTCCACGAACTCAACAGTTATAATGAACCTTTCGTTCACATTCAAAGTAGTTCTTTACATTACTGTTGCTTTCCTTACAAACAATGTAGACATCTTTTTGAAGAGCTGTTTCATTTACCACAAAAATTTTTAAAATAATAAAGAAATGTGCAGTCCATAGCTGTTAGGATAAATTACCGATCTGATAGCAAATACGTTGTAAAAATGAATTCCTTGAATTTGCAAGAAAAGTCTAAGGTAAACTATTCACTTATTGTTTATTGTTTATTATTCCTGATGGCATAAGATGCAACATAGTGTTTACTTTCTAATATCGACTTTATAGCATAATTTGATTGGATTTTTGGGCACTTAATGTCATTTAATAGTAGCAGAATATCTTTTCTCATACCTAACTTAAATCCATGGTGACAAAGAGAAAAAAATCCATTTATTTTTATACATATCCCAGCATAGAAGAAAATGGAAATTCGAATGGAAAGCGAATCGCCTTAAGGTGTCACTCGTTTCTTTTTAAGTATGCGCTAGAACCGGGGAAGAGTGAAATATTATGCAAATTCCTTTACTAGTCAAAACGCTCTGTTAAATTGAATTGCAAGGTGAAGTAAGTGTAAAAATACGTTTCTATTCATGTCATCTATTTAGGCTGTAGGGAATGTTTTTTAAAGACAGTGGTTACGATAACAATTTTTACACATGGAAATAACACGATTTTATTATATACAGAGCATTTCAATGAATATTATCCGCCTTAAACTATTGTAAATTGATTTTAGAAACACAAAGCAATCATTTAGGTTGAAGGGCATCTAAAATTCCATGAAATACAAAAAATGATGTATGTAATCCCTAACCAACAGCTGTATCTATAAATTTATTTAATTACTTGTTTTCAAATTTTGTATATAATTTGACCAAATTAAGAAATTTTACTACTCTCTTCAAATTCCTTCAGTGAAAGTCCTGTCCCGTTTTTCACTTCCATTGTGATGCTACATGTCAAAATTGCAATATATGTATTTCTTATATATTTATTTATTAATAAATTACCCTTATTATTATCGATCAGAATTAATGATAGTTTTGTAACTTGTATTGTATTATGCCAAATATATTCAAGTATATTAACTAAGCAAAGCAAAAGCAACAATGTAATTAATTTTTAATTTAAAAAATTAAATAATGTTTCCGGTGGTGATGTTTCTTTTGCTGTTTACTGGACCATTATTTTTCTTTATAAACAAATATGGGACTTATCCTTATGTGCACGACAAAGAGAAAAATTAATCTGGGTGAAAATCAAGAGAAGAGGTCTGCAGCATCGCTTCGCTTCGGAAACTTGTAACCGCAAACAATGAAAAATTAATTAAAGTAATTTGAATGGGTACACTTTTGAATAATAAGATATTTACATATACTGTGGGGGCCAATACAATAGGATAAATTCATTAAATTTTAAGCAATTTTTTTTTTATGCGTTGTAACAAGACAATTTTTTTTTTTTTTAATAAACATTTTTGTATCCATTTTAAATTTTCCCCACTTCTGGTTTTCAAGTAATGTCATCGAAATTTTTTTTTTATTAAACTTAAAGGAAACAATCATTTCATTTCTTGAGTAACAGCATATATTTTTTGTTATTAATAGTATTTGTTTTCCACTCTTTAAATTACTTTTACTCGAAAACTTGTCATGTAAGGTATTAAAAGCTTGATTGTACCAATTAGATTAATTAAATAATCTATCGAAATAAGAAAAATCGGGGATTGTAATTTAAAAAAATTCTGAATGACGTCATTACTTAACGAGAAGAAGGGGAAACTTAAAACTGATATAGAAATATCTATTTTGTATGCATATATCGAACATTGTGACTATCTCCTGTGATGTTACAGACTAGCCTGAAGGTGACCCCTTTTTTTTCAATTTTTACAGTTCATTATCAACAGTTCCAAATATAAACACTTATTGAAAACATGTACATATTTGCTTTACTAATTATACAATCAATTTTTATACCTTATTTAACTTTTGTAAGTAAATCTTTTACTTGGGAATATTTCAATATTAAAAATCCCATTCACCTACTAGAAATCAATCCGGTTGATCGGATAACCCACAGAAAGTAATAAATCACGGCGTTATAAGACATTCGGGCAGTATTGAAAGGTAAGTTTCCATTCGCAATTGAATTCCTTGTTTTCAATTTTTTATGTTACAGGAAAGCAAACAAAGATATTAATTTCCTTTTGGTCGTGACGTTGAAATATTGAAATTTCTCGGTTTTTCGTCTTTCAATATTCTTGTTGGAGGACTTCCGTCGGAGGACGCCAAAGGGGACTTTTTAATGGCATGCGTATACAAAAAGACAAATGTAGTACAAATACAAATTCAACTATTATAAACACATCAAGGAGAATATTTTACTAGCGCTGATAGTATATTTTTAATAGAAGCAATAAGAAATAATAAGAGCATAGGAAAATATCTTGCACAAATTCTATGTACAACTATCAAATTGCATGGATTGGGAGTAATTTTAACATAATAAATGGAAATATAAATAACATTGATGAAACATGTCTTGCCCTTGATAATCCTTCGCAAGGTTGTATTCTCAGTTCCTTTTGGGTAGTTGCATTGGCTAACCCCAAGTTGGTAGAAACTCCCTAAAAATGGAATGGAGAAAAATTACTTCAAAACTAGACGCGGTTTCAACCCAAATTCTTTAAAAGAAAACAACGACCGCGGAAGTCTACAACAACACATAAACACTATATTTGTATGTTCCTTTCTAGAACTCAAATTTTTCTACTTATCATACCACACCAAAACTTCGAAATACAAGTAGAATTCTTGCGATGAACACCTTCAATTTACAAGGCCAGCCGACGATGGTAGTAGCGGAATGGTATAATAACTTCTTTTCGGTACATTTTTCTCGCCTCCTAAAACATCAAACTAAATGTAAAATTACCCTACAATATTCTTCAATATATTTTAGACGTATCTCAATATAATTTCATAAATTAATATTATCGTTCGTTAGATAGTCGTCTGATTTATGAGTAAAATTTAAATTTGCATAGTTGTATATGGTGTAAAACGTTACAGAATAGCATAGAATCAGCGCTTCAGGTACGGCCCTATATCCCTTACTTTTCTAATACCAGTTTAAATTCATTTATCATTTCCATTTGAAGTTAAATTGCCGAGACCGTATTCTAGAAACGCTCCCAATTCCCACGAACCCTAAATTTAATTAATTAATTTGGAAAATTTCCCCTCGCATGTAACATTATGTATATATAATGCTTAAAGAAACATATTCAAGTTTTCAAACAATCATTTTTATGTTACAATTAGTTGGCTAATTTTAGTCTTTCGATCCCTTCTTGACGTATATTTTCCAAAAGTATTGCTGTATTATCTTGAAGAGAATTTCAGCACAAATATACTTAGTGGCGACTTTGAGTATTCTAAGTTCAGATTGCAAATAAAACAAAAATCTGCATGACTGAGTGAGACCATAAGCAAGATAAAGTATTTTGCATTCTTAACACCAAAAGTAAATACATATAGAGGAAATTAACCTAGTAGATCCGCATTACAATACCTACTGCACTTTTGAAATTATACGAGAGTCGTATAATTTCGTAATAAAAAAAAAACGTTATAAATAGTCGTTAAAAACCCTTGGAAAATATAGAACAACAAAGTATTTTCTGTAGATTTTTATTTATTTTTCAACATAATCAACATTTAACTCATTTACTCACTTTACTCACTTTTCCAGGCGGGTTTTTAAGCTCTCTAAAGGTAGGATTTCGGAGGGTCCTCAAAAATAGGCATTTGCATGGGCGATAATTTTCTTATTCGACGTGAATCGTTGTCCGTTGAGCCATCTTTTCAAATTTGGAAATAAAAAGAAGTTACTGGGGGCCAAGTTCAGTGAATACAGTGGATGTTGTACTAATTCGAACTTTAATTCCATAATTTTCGCAATCGAAATTGCGCAGGTATGCACCCGTACATTGTGTTGATGGAAGAGGATCTTTCTTTTTCAAATGAGAATATTTTTTCTCGATTTCTTCGCTCAACCAGTCGTCAATAACGACGTATAATACTTTCCAGTTACTGTTTGCTCTTTTGCCAAGTAATCGGTGTAGATGATTCCGCGTGGATTCCAAAAAACAGAGGCCATCACATTGCCAGCCGATTTCACCGTCTTCGCCTTCTTTGGAGTCCGTCCTTCAGAATGCCACACCTCAGAGTCGACCACACGATGGCGTTTGTTCTCCACTGAGAACGAACGCGGCACTCATCTTGCCGAGATTTTTTCACACCTAATTTTTCGTGCAAAATTGAAAACACTTGCGATATGTATGTGGCCTTAACTATTTCACGAACTTTGATTTGTCAATCTTTCAAAACTATACCGTGGATTTTGTCAACCACTTCGGGGGTAGTCACTTCCACCAGACGTCCAGAACGATGTTCATTTGTTATGGATATACGGCTTAAATCGACAATAAAAGTGAAACGGTGTAATGGATATAACCGAGACTTTGACAGCTGTCTAGTGACTAATGATCCTTACTAGAAACAAACTATTTTCAATACTACGAGTGCCATCTCTTAGATTTCCTAAGGGCTTCTTGAACTATCCTCGTACTTCGAGTACAAGTTTGATTATTCAAGAAGGTTACCAGAGAGGATGCGTTAGCATCAAATTTTGAAGTCAGCTTTTATTGTATCCATTTAATTTTTGTAAAACAGTCGAAGTAGTATTTAGGTGATACTCCCGGACTACGACCGTGATAACTATTCTTGAATTGAATTTTCTCAATGTTATAACATTACGCTACCTATACACAGATATGGAGGAATTTACGCGTTTACTAAAATTAACTCGGTAGATAACATCTTGAATTGAACGCGTTCGAATGTGTAAGTGGTTCTCGTGTTCGAGTATCTTATCGAATTAATCCGGTGTATGCAACCAGTTGAGAATTTTTGCTTTTTTAAACAAATTTACACGGTACGTAAATTGTTGGATTAAAAAAAATGACAAGTGTTACGAACGTTATAATCGATTATATTTAATTTTTGTTGATTAATAGTGAAATATTAATTTTTCCTGACAAAAATGGTCCATCAACATTAACATCAGAGGACTCCTCTCGGTATTCAAGCAAAGCAGAAGTAAGTAGTTACATTGTGATTATAGGATAAAGTTACATTTCTTTTTATTAACACTAAATTTATTACAGCATGCTGTTAACCCTATTGTTACAAATCCAGTCACGGCCCCTACTACTACGAATTGACGTAAAACAACAGTAACACCAACCTTTTGCTTATGACTTTATTAAAGGAGTTAATCGACGTTCTTAAAAAATAAATTTCTATTTGGTTGAGCCGTTTTCATTTTTTTACTTAAATATAAAATATCAGTTAAGATCAACGTAGGAGTAAGTTCACTTCTGTAACTATTTAAAACATTGAATAATTGTACTAATAACAGTATAAATAAAACAAATATTAATTTTATTTTAATACATTTGCAATCAAATTTCCCTTTTGCACAACTGTTTTATCAGTACCATTATTATCGTTACAGTAATTATAATCATCACTATTAGGTTCAATTTCTACTTGTATAATGTCATCTTCTTTAATACAGATATGCAAAATACGACAGGCCACTATAATTGATGGTATTTATTCAGTCCTGTAACAATTTATGTTTTAATATTCGAAGATATCCTTTTAAGTACCCCAACCGCCTGTTGAATACAAATCCAATTGGATAGCTTTCACATCTTCGACCCAATTTTGAATTTCGGAATACACGTGCATCATGGACTTTCAGGATATCCTACAAACATATAAAAATAAGTAATTCTTGAAACTTTCACTTAATGTATAAATACCAGGAAACGTATCTGTAAAGGTGTCATCAGCTTTGCAAACTACTTGTAAAATTATAGAATAATGATGCCTATTACAATAGATGGTCTGATGTTCTGCAAACACTTGTCGTTCTCGAAAATACATCACAGTATCAATTACTGTTTGCATTCCTGATTGCCATTTGACGTAATTCTTTGACAATTTGACTAATATTTTACAAATGTTATGCGGATACATTCATGCTGTTGACTTTACAACCTTATATTATTCTAAAATCTTGCCAATAGTACGAAAGTCAATTAAATGCAAACTTCTTGATTACTGAAGAGACTTAAAGTTATTAATAACTGAGTTTCGGGGGATACAGGCAGCCTATCCACACCAGTTTGATTTTTATTTGCAAGATAAGCCCCTAACATATCGATCATATGTTGAACGTACTTCTCTTCATTCTAGCATGACTAGAATATAAACAAAGTTTATTTTAGTGTTGTGTACTTACTATATTCTTAACTAATTGACATAATTTGGAGCACCCTATGGTTTCATTTGTTTTATACTTTTTATTATGTATAATTTGTTGAATGGTCAGCATTACTACTTCCTCTTCATCGCTTTTTATTAGCTCTAAATCCAATGTAATTCAAACTTTTAAATTATCCACTATAATTAGTCAGTCTACAAATGCTGGGTGAAATGCCATTTGTATGATTTTCTACAGTGTTGGACTTGAAAACAATCACGTCGCAGGTTCCAACAATAATCTGCCATCATCTGTGTATCCCACCTTCCTTAATATCTTTGTTCCATTGACTTGAAGTCTCGATGGAGTCGCTCGCCATGTTCTTTACTGAATTCACCGAGTTTCCCGAAAGTCTGTGCAAATGATTATATAAAAAGTGTAATTTAGTGCTCATATTAGCGCCCATTCTCTTAAAATTAACCGGCATATTTCGTTCGAGTTCTTTGTAATGTTCTGTCTTATTGTTACCCAAGAAGTTCTCAAGCACAGTAACAAAAACACAAAGCAGAAGCTTCGACAACAGTCATGGCTTTTGGGAAATTCAAACCGTTAATAAGTTTGCGAATTTGAGGACCATCAAAAATTCCAGCGTTTAATATTTCTATACATACTTTGGGGAACGATGTATAAATATATTTAAAACACTCCCCTTCTTTATGTAAGGTTTTAACAAACTTTATGTGAAGTGGAGGCAAAACTGTCAAACAAAGGCTCATTTATGATGTTCGCGTCACCTACAGTTAATTCTTCTCTAAGTGGCCATTTCTTTTTTGTCCAATGCTCTTGCTTTGCTCTACTTGATGCATTCACTTTGTTGCTCAAGCACCATCTTTAAATCAACAGATGATACTGGATTTTTTGCGAAACCAACTTTATATTTTCGTATTCTTCTTTGAACTTCGTTGAGTGAGCAACTGGGATGGATACACGGCGATTTTTATTATGCAATAATCTTTCAAGCTTCTTGTAGAACTGTCAATAAAAAGTCGCCAATCTTTTGATTCATATTTAGATAAACCTATTTTTAAAAGAAGTCCTGGAATGTCACGGCGATAAACAAGTTCCTCATTTTTATTTTTGAAGTATGGAAGAATTGCCAGGTCTCTTATTCTATAAGATGTTACTGTAACTCCGAGCTTAAGTAAGTTCTTTTCTTTCAATCTAGATGCTAAAAGTGACCTTATATTCACTTTCACTGGTCGATTCTATCGTAGTTCTAGTAGGCTGTGAGTCCGGCAGCATTTCCACATCTGACAACGAAAGCAGGAGCTGTGATGTGTAAACTAGTATAGGTATATCTTCACCATGTGGTAATGATCGTCTTGCCAACTGTAAATCAGGATATTCCCGTTTATGTTTCTTCTAGCGATTAAAGCCTTGCACACTCACAGCACAAAAATAACAATCATCATTATGGTCTTTTTGTTTCTCTTCAGACTATAAGAACACCAAAGTTCAAGCTCTTTCTCTTTCCTGTCGTCTATTGCCATAGAAATTCCACGCGTTTTACACACTTTATGGGACTTTATGGGAAGACTTACCTGTTTTCCAACTGCAAAACCAACAAAATAAGAAAAATACATCTTCTTTACAAAATCGGTGATATTTTGCCTTTGCTTTTGCGTGATATATTTATCACAAATGATCTGGATGGTTAAGACAATCTCTTCTAGACGCACTCATATTTATGCGAACACCCTTTTTCGACGGTACTCTCTAAGGAACTAATACACAAATACAACAAATAAACAATATCCGCTGATACATGTCCAAGAAAGTTCTACTCTCGGTCACGACAACTCACACCTGTTCTCAGCCAATGAGAGGGCCCCTTAAGATATTTCAACGATACCAGCGCGATGCATGGTACTGCGCGCCAGTTAGTAGGAACGTAAATTGTTCTTCCTTGCTTCAAATGTGATATGAAATCGTATAAACATCTTTGGAAATCGAAAACGCCTTTTAACTAGCGTTTTATCAATAATACCAACTGATTATTTGCTTGCTCATTGGGGTCATGGTTATTTACTGATAAGTCACGCTTTCTCTACTTTCCTTTGGAATTCATGTAAATACTTACAATTCGCTTGTCATCATTATAAATACCAGACTGTAACTTATTGACGGACACCACTAGTCACGATGCATGGTGTACAAAACCATGCACACGTGTGGAACGTATCCATAGACTGTTCTATTACATCTGCTCATATATCTCGATTTGGAGTAATTTTACATTAAATACTATTGTTTTAGAGTAAAATTACCCTCCTTTCTATCTTTCTATCTTTCGCCACAAGAGTTGACATTTATTCCTTAATTCGAGTTATGTAATGTGACGCATACATACATTTTGTCTGAATCATTTTTATTTTATTAAATAAGAATTGCTAGAATGTCCCGTTGCTAAAGTTTATCGCATGCGTTTGCCTATGTAAAGATATTTTTAAACTTCAAAAAGGATTTCAATTTCAATACTTTATTGTTATTTATGTTTTTTGTAGTAACTAAACATGTTTTGAGTTTGTTTAATAATCTGCCAGCAATTCCTGTTTTTTTTTTCAAAGATCATTGTAAATTAAAAGGCAAGATTTTATAAAATTTCTTAAAATCGCACTTCCCTCCTCAAAAAAACGCGAGCCACCACTGCCATGTTGGTAATATTGAATAAAAGCATCTTGTAATTTATCGTAATCATGGAGGTTCAGATATAAGAGAATTCATCTGGAGCTAACTCCTTGTATTTAGTTTTGTTTTGGTTGGTATTATTAGTGGGCACACTATAAAATATCTTTGTAAAATTTTACAAATTACACCAATCAACCTGGCTAATATAGGGTCATCGCTTCAAAAATTAAAACTTTTGGTACACGGATCTTATCCGTGGAAGCGTTTAAATGTTGAGTTGACAAAAATGTTACGCATACATTACACATTCATGTCAGATAAGTTCGATGATGAATGCTACAGGAGTATAATGAAATGAAAACGAAACGGGAGGATAGAAGAGACGTGTGCGAAGTATGAAACTATACCAGTGGGTAGCTAATGTATATCTCCAACAAGAGAGGGGTTTTTCATATTATGCGAACGTTTCTGATCCGAATACAACTGCGCAGAATAGAGTCAAAGAAATATAAAGCAATATATATGGGCGAAAGAAGTTTTAGAATTTCAAATTCAGACGGTTCGACACATATTAATGCAGTTTTCTTCTGGGGATGCATTTTCCAGGCTATCGTACTTCTGTGAACATCTGTCTATGCACCTGTTTGATACTTTTTAAAATATAAATTTTTCTTATTTATTGGATCATACTTTTGGGCAATTAAATTTTTCTTGTTTCAAAGTGCTCATTGCACTTGTTTTTAGGTTACATATATGTGTACATAAGTACATTAGAAGAAGGAATACGAAACTTTTATTTTAACATATATGTACCTACTAAATAATGTAAAATGTACAACGACTTAAAGTAATGGCGAATATGTTTCAAAGTGAGAATCACTGAATTCCTTGGTTTTCCCTGACGTAATTACGTCTTTCAAAAATAACTCTGGTAAGGACTTAAACCTGACATTTCTCCATTCGCCTACAGACATAAATATGATCCAGATATTACAAATTGACTTCGTTCTTGCCATAGGCCCTGTGATGTGATTAGCATTCCTACCCAACAAACGGGCAAAACCTGGCAGGCAACCCCTGCAAGGGGTTAATACTTTTTAAAAAATTAATTGCATCGGAAAAAACCAAGGAGCTCATTGATTTTCATATTTCACCGACGGCAGCCAATATATTACTATGATTAAAAACCATGTTCAATTTACCTCTCCGTACTTCCTCGTTTCCCGCGGCATGGAAATTAATTATGTGCAATTTTCACATCTGGCGACGTGACCGATGTACGCAATTAGAGGCCTATATCCATTCTGTGCAACTTTTCAAAAGTTTACGAGGGCGTTCTGTACAACTACCTTAGCTCGCATGTAATGAGAACTATTTCTGATTGCCAGTATGGTTTCATGCGGGGATGTTCTACCGTCACTAACTTGCCTTTCTCAATATATTTCGGACGGGGTAGATGCTTGGGGTTAGGTGGATGTGGTCTACACTGACTATGCAGAGGCACTTGATAGCCTGAATCATGCCATATTACTAACTAAGCTTAATGAAGCGGGACAACCGGCAATTTTTTTGTTTCTTATACAGGCTATGCTTCTAATTTTCAGCCTGTCCCCTGGTGTTACCTATGAGTCCACTTTTATTCTTAGTGTTCATCGATGTTCTGGTTGAGCTGTTAAATTGTAAATGCTTACTTTCCACCGATGACGTAAAGTTGTTCTCATCAGTATCTGCTTGGATGACGCCGTTGCTGTCCAAACTAACATAAATTGGGTGCATGAGTGTCGCAAACAGATGATCTCTTAACATCTCGAAATGCAAGGCAATAACGTTTTCATGAAAGAAGAAGCTCGTTGTTTATGACTACTCCCTGGAGAATGATATTTTGTCTCGACCTGAAGTTGTGACCGATCTAGGTGTCATTTTTGATCCTAAGTTAACATATGTTCCTCACATTACAACAGCAGTTTCAACAGCAAATAAAATATTAGGCTTCGTACTACGCAGTTCCAAGCAGTTCCATCATATCTCTACTATGCTTACTTTGTTCAATTCTCTTGTAAGAGGGATTGAGTATGGCGTATTGGTTTGGAACCCAATTTACTTTGCTTACAGGATAAGGCTGGAGAATGTATAAATGAAGTTCTTGAAATATCTTTCCTTTCGAACTAATGGGGTATACCCAGAACGGGGTTACCCGCATGATCAACTTTTGGCCACCTTTAACACTTGCTCCCTTTTAACTCGACGTTCCGTGCAGCTCTAAAGTTTATATTTCGCGTTATCCATTCTAATACTTACTGTACCCAAATCCTTGAGCCACTGCAGTTTCTGGTACCAAGACAATCTGCGCGGTATCGGAACTTTTTACATTTCCCGAGCACGTTTAAATTTACTATTTAAATCTCCTATTAAATTTATTTATGACCCATTCTGTAAATTGAGTTTAAATTGACGCTTTACGTTTTACTATCTCAAATTTCTACAACGCGTACCATAACTTGTAATTACACGTTATACTCCAGAAACCCAACGGGTGTATAAATGTAGTCTATTACACAATTCAACAAAAGAAGCTTTTCTTCGATTGCCAAAAATGTTTATACGATTTCATTTTCTACTAATTGGCTCTACTTTTGAAATAATGTATAACAAATAAGTTTTCATTTTATTCTACATAGAACGGCGGTTGCATCGTTTCCGACAATTGCAATTTTTATATCAGGATAAATGAGAGTTTATCGTTTAAACAAGTCTTTGCTTGACAGGGATGAAATCATTTTGCCTCCGCTTCACATAAAGCCGGGGCTCATCAAATAATTTGTTAAAGCCTCACATAAAGAGTGGGACTGCTTTAAATATATTTGCATATCGTTCCCCAAAGTAAGTTTAGAAAAATTAAAAGTTGGAATTTTTTATGGTCCTCAAATTTGTAAGCTCATTAACGATTTGAATTTCCCAAAAGCCATGACTGATGTTGAAGCTTCTGCTTGGTGTTCTTTTGTTACTGTGCTTGAGAACTTCTTGGGTAACAACAAGACAGAACATTATAAAGAACTCGAACGAAATATGCTGGTTAATTTTAAGAGAATGGGCGCTAGTATGAATATTAAATTACACTTTCTACGTGACCATTTGAACAGATTTCCGGAAAACCTTGGTGAATTCAGTGAAGAACAAGGTGAGCGATTCCATCGAGTCCATTAAGTCAATGTAGCAAAGGTATTAAGGACAGACTATTGTTAGAACCTTCATCGTGATTGTTTTGAAGTCCAACACATCATACAGACAGCACCTACTGATAATTTTTTTTTTCTTCGCTGGAAACATACCTTTTAGTTTTAAATCCATAATTATAATTTGAGATATTTTTTGCCTGTCTGCCAATAACTTTTTTTGTTTTTTTTTCATATCTTTTTTCAAAAAGAACCCGCATTATCATAAAAACTAGAGCCAATATTAGCAAATATGGAATCAATAAGACTAAGTTACCCTGAAACTGCTCTATTAAAGGAAACAGTAAAATCACTGTTAGTCAATATTATTACTATTATATAGGGCGGAATTGGTTTCAACATTTTTTTGCAAGCACTTATGTTTTTAAATTATTACAATCATTAAAATTTCAGTAATTTTTTGGTTTCGCTTTTAATTACCCCATTTCTTTTCATTCATAAATTGAAATAAGAATTACTTTGCGTATTTATTGTCAAATTATCAGCTAAATACTTCGTACTATAACTAATCAAATTTTGGAGTTCACTTGCAGAAACTACTCCCTAATATTACCTTCTTAATGTCGATAATATATTTTTCTTAGCACATATGACTAATCAATAATAGGTCGAAGCAATGTCACCGTTTCTATTGACTGCAGGAACCTTAAACATATTTATTTTCCTAAAAACAACAGGTGACTTTATAACAGTAAAGAAAGGAATGTTATTCGTGGACCAAGGTTTTTAGAAAAAATACAATTAAGACACAAACAACAAATAGGCAGCAGAATATCATTCACTCCAAGGTCGGGCATGACATTGTTTAGATAAAAACTATGACTAAGTACACACTATACTTCGTTTCGAGTAAATATTCTTAAAATCTTGCTTTATTTTCTTAGTCACATACATTTGAGTTTTAGTAAATATCGATTTTTTTAATGATTTATTAAATTTATTAAATAATAAAGTATTTTAATTATTAAAGAAGTCGATATTTTCCAAAAATCAACTTCGTTCTATTCTAAATCATTACAACTAAGAACAAAGAACCTAATTGCTACATACCTGTATACTGCATAAACCTGCTGAGGAACGCATAGGAAAAGTAAGGCAGAACATAATGCATAAAACCAAAAAATCCCTATTACTTTAAAAATCATGGTGAAAATAACCGCTATTCCTATAGGAAACTTTACAATAGATGATTGTGTTTCAAATTACAAATAGGTGGTTACCGTTAATAATTATCCCTTAACCTTGCCGTTTGTTTCTCATTGCCGTGGGCTATTTTAACTGCTTCGTCTGTAATAATAGATGGAATGCCTCTGAATATTAATTTCATTAAAACAGGTATAACACGAAAGAGTGCGTCAGTACCTCACCATCAACAATTGAAATACCATAACGAACTGTCTCACTGAACAAGAAATAAATTAATTATTGTTAGAGTCCTTAATTAACCCTCTGTAGCCTGTGGAGAGGTCCTTTAATATAAACAGCTTTTTTTTACTTCATAGTATCTTTTGCTTCAAAAATTATGAATTAATTACTGGTACAATACAACTGCTTCGTTCTAACTATATCATGCAATGAAAATTTAACGTATATCAAAATAGAATAGTATAATAGCTATCGCATATTTTAGAGCAAGTTTAAATTAGATAATAGCTCACGTACGCAGCAAATTTCATGAAAAGAATATACCGCTAACCGTGAAAGTTCTTCGGCCTTTGATGGCTTAATACATAATAATAGAATGGGCGTTAGACTAAATTCGACATTGTCGAATTTAGTAGTTAAGCAACAAAAATAATTTAATAATGAAATTTTAAGTACCTAATAAGAAGCTTTAATGGATATCTTTCATATCCTCTATGTTATTGGTATTAGTAATTGATATATAAGGCATGTCTTATTAAAATATGCTTTATATATTAATTTTCCGAATATGCTTACAAAATACAAAGTGAAATGGATCGAACGTATTACCTGAATATGGTGTATTATACGGTTACGTACACTGCCGTTCAGAGTAGTTCGGTCGGTTAGTAAAAAACATGAAAAGGTTATAGAAACAAACGAAACTAGAAACAAAATGCAATTTTATTATATGTACAGGTAAAACAGACAAAAATAAATAAATAAAAAGTTTTTCTGGCCTAATATAACATACTGAACATTATATGTTTTTCATCGAAAAAACCACCTTTGCTGTTAATCACCGCTCGAATTATTCTAGGCATTCTTTCGATAAGTTTTGTTAAAACGGATTGTGGAATATTAATCCATTCATGTTGCAGAATATTCCATAAATATTTTTGTGAAGTTGGGCATATTTTTCGGATCCTCCTGTCCGGTTCATCCCACAACAACTCTATAGGGTTTAAATCTGGGCTTTGTAGGGGCCATGTCATTACTTTCAGGGTGTAGCTTCTGTAGGTTCAGCTTCTTGCTTCTTGCTCCTTTAGATAGTTCTTACACACTAACGCAGTGTGTTTTGGGTCGTTGTCATGCATGAATGTAAAGTTACGGCCTATTATACGCAATAGTGATGGCACTGCATGATTCTGGAGTATTGCAAAATAATTTTCCTTCCTCATTACACCCTGCACTCTGCATAAATCTCCCGTCCTAGCAAAGGAGAAACATCCCCACACTAACACAGAACTACGCCCTTGCTTCACTGTTGGCACAATGCAGTCCGGGATCATTTTTTCGGTTTTAGATCTTCGGACATAAACTCGTCGATTTTGCCCAAAAACCTAAACTTTGACTCGTCACTCCAAAGCACGTGTTTCCAATCATCTAACGACCAATCTAGATGAGAACGGGCCCACTGTAACCGTTTTGCCCTGTTGCCCCGACGTAATAAGGGTTTTCGATTGGCAATGCGCCCATGAAGGTCCGCTTGTTGAAGTTGACGTGTTACCGTACTCACCGAAACTTGTTCTTCACGGCCGCTATTTGTGGCGCTGTTAATTTCCTATTGCGTTTGCTTAATAATATAATTCTCAAATCTTCAGCTTTTGTTGTTTTCCTAGATGCTCCAGGACGAACACGATTTTCTAGGGTTCCAGTTATCCGCTATCGTTTTATGATGTCATTTACTGTTGAACTTTTCATATTTATTTTTTCATCAGCAATTTGTCGCCCCGAATATCCTTCTTCGAACAGCGTAATAATGCGTGAACGTTTTTCTACACTTGTAGGCTTGCCACGTGCCATTTTGAACTCAATTTTGATGCACACTAACACACATTTAACAGTAAAATGAAGCAAATTTATATCTTTACGCCTATGATAAATAAACAAGAGTGATACTGCGGTATATTTCCTAAATGTATTGTTCGTTAATAATCCCCAAACGACCCGTTTCAAAAGATCGGTACTTCCGAGAAATTCTTGGAATGATAATTAAAGAGACTTTATTGTGGTTGTCGCAATATTTCTACTTTACATAATAATTTATGGCTTAAATCCCTTAGAAAAGAGTGTATGCTTAATATTTTTCTAATTTTATGTATTAATAATTGTATATAGTGTGATGTAATAGATTTTTATTGCACGACCGAACTTCACTGAACGGCAGCGTACATGATTAAAAAAATGAAATAGAAAATATCTCAAATATCTGTTTGTTTAAATTATTGAATAGTTCAGTATTTAATTATAATTTAACATTGATATGGGCCAAACTAAACTGAAGAAACCGTAATTACTTTTCTTGCCAAGTTTTCTTATTTACGTAGGACCTCCTAGGTATACTTTCGTTGCCATTGGTAATGGCGTAGTTACATTTAACCCTCAAGTACTATCGTGTTTTCAGGTAACACAACTGCTATCGTGGGGTGTTTTACACCCCACTCTTTAAATTTAGCTTTTTTTTGTTAGTTATCTTTTTTTTTCACTTTTAAACCCACAGTGTAATAACTAGACCTTTATCTTGCGATTGTTGTAAGGAAAAACAAAACTTTATTTAAAGCAAAACAGAAAATTAGGAGGAAATGTTACATTCATAAAAATTATGTAAAAAGTATTTCTTCGTACAATTTTTTCTTTTTACAAAATTGTGTTCTGTATTGTTAAGATGTCTTGGTTTTTTCTGTTACTGGAAACTATGGTCTTACTCCCTGTAAAAGAAAATGCCATTAGCATTTCACATAAAAATTCTGACAATGACGTTGTGAGGCGTACATTTTATTTGACAAAAAACATGTAATGTGTTATTTCATGTAATCAGATTTTTATAAATTTCTTACAATTTACCTTTGTAAGCATTCTGCGCATTTTACAAGTTGCTCAGAATGTTCCTTGCAGACATGCTGATGACATCTATGACACGCGGTTTTTATTTTCTTGTCTCTATTTCGCCCGCAGATGTGACACCTTTTGTAGGTTCTTGAAGGTTCTGCTTCTTGTGGCTGTTGTTGTGGTGTTTCTAAGCCTAGTAAATTTTTGATAATTGAGTTTAGCTTAGTTGACAATTCTTTTGTTTGGTATCGTCTTTTTACGTGGTCATTGACGAGTTCTCTTCCTAGACGAACTGTTTTTACTATTCAATACACGTATTATAGAAGGGAAATAAGGAACAAGTTGACGACGCTCTGGTTTGTGAGGAACTGAGTAAGAAATTTGTTTGAGTCGAATATTTATACGCCGTACAGAAATCAGGGGAAATGCCACTATTTGATTTGTAAAAAATCACCGAAGTCGAACATAAATGAGTGAATCCCCTGTACATGTAGGTACTATAATAAAAATCGCCGAATTGGAACGTATATAAGTGAATCCCCTATACTTACATGCACAACAACATCTGTGATTTCCCCAAAAGAGGACGAGGGCTATTATCACTATAAAATTCTAAATCATTGGTTAGAATACACTACGCTATTTTTGAAAAAAACAAACGTAATTGCTATCGTGGGGTGTTGAGACACCCCAAAAGCTATTTTTTGCTAAAACTGTAGAATATGGTAAATAATAAATTACACTATATTACATATCTCATTTGCATAGGCGAATACCTGGAACCTTAGAAATGTGACAAAAATAGTTTTAGAAAAAATTTAAAAAAAATGACCTCTGGGGTTCCGAAACACCCCACGATAGCACTTGAGGGTTAAAAATTAAATTTGTGTTTATTATTTAAAAGAAATGCCCAGTTGACTGGTGTTTCATCAATAGAACTTAGAATATGGGGAAGAATAGACAAAATGGCAAATTCTGTAACCTACAATTAGTTAATGTATTTTCCCATTCTTAAAAGGAGTCAAAAATTTCAGAATGATCTTAGGATTTAGATGTTATTATTATAATGTGCCATGATTTCTTGGGGATCGGTTGCATTATTCTCTACATAAAACATTATGCTAAAAGAAATTGGGAAATCTTTCTAGAACATCCAACAAGGCGTATTATAGGCATTCCCATGTTTTTATAAAAGTGTAGACAAAACCTGATTTTACCAACTACCTCCTCTTCTTTGTCTAATCGTACTTGGCCGTAATTTATCCTTACAAAAGAAAAGAAAACATAATTATTTGCATGATACATGGAGCCACTTTAGAACCGGAAAATCTCCTGCAAGAAATCACAGCTAGAAGTTCTGGTCTCAAAAGAACCTATCTGGCGCAACATACCTTAAAATTATCCGGATTAGACTGACACCATTGCCTAAAAGTATTTCCTTGAAGAGTATTCAAAGCCTATTATGAACCCGTGCTCTTAGAAAAAAGTTTTGATCAGCGTCTGTTTGACATTATTGTCTGAGCACGTTGAATATCCTTATCCCACTAAATTGTACATTACCTTGAACGCAGATATGTACTTGACTGTGAATTAAAATAAATTATTTACATGTTGGGTAGTAAATTATGCTTCTTAAATTTGGCCTCTATTGTATCCAGCTTGCACTAATTTAATTAATAACCTGCACTATGTAGGTATTTAACACTTAGAAGCAAACCTTATACAGAAATGTTGCTTATAAAATACGTATAAATACTGGGCGTGCTAAGATTCAAAATTTATCTCATTCAAATCAACATAACATGAATACATAAGAAAATCTTTCATGGAAATTCAAGTAAGACCGCCGTTATTAAATTCGTAAACCTCCAAAAATGTCTCTTTAAATCAGGTATTTTTTGTGTTTACCCTTGTAAATATAATTTTCTCGAAGCTATCTACAATCCTCCGTAAAACATTGTTGGAATGGCGGTATCATAGTCATTTTTATATCTCACTTCGGGGCTTTATCGTCTTCTTCTGGGATAGTTCTAACAATCGGATCGAAACGCAATCCTAGCCGTTGGCGATTCTAACGAATTTCACACCAACCAATGGAATTGGTCGAAACGCCGCTGAGCACACTGCGGATATGCCTGATCTGTACATGCAAACAACTGCGTTGTATTGGGGGCGTCTGGCCGCTTGAGTGACTGTTAACTAGACGTGTAATTGAAATTGCATTCCTCTAATCTGTCAAACATTATAATTAACATTGCATTTGCGAGATATTCACGAACTTTACAGATTCAATTGACATTAAAGATGATCTGTGTTTTGCAATTGTGGCGAGTGATAGGTAAATAAATTCTATTTCTTTTACTTAACTGATTTTCTATATTAGTGGGTTGAATCGTTCCAGTAAATTTCACATTGTCACCCTGATGAAGGGTGATAATACACTCGAAAAATTTTGGTGCTTCGAATAAAGAAAATAGTAACATTAAGGCGTATAACTGTTTGCCTTTCTAATTTGTGGAGTTAGTTGACGGTACTTTTTAATAATTACGTAGTACTCCGTTATTTCTGAAAAAATAAACTAAATTCCATTAATTTAACACTTTCGCGGGCAGATCTAAATTCCATTGCGATAAAAAAGAATCAACACGACTGCATACATTTTAAAACAATTTCGAAATTCTTAGAGAGTCATTCCTCTTTTTTGCCGTTTTACAGTACGTCTACAAAATATACTTTTAAGGACTTGTTTGGTTGCACATTTAGTTTGCTCCAACTGGATGTAGCGAAAAAGTTTAAACAATTTCATCCTTTCCCTTTCTATTGCCATCCCAAAAATTTCATTACATTTAATTGCAAAGGAGTACACTACATTTTCGAAGTGTATTGCTGCTTACTAACCGAAGTTTTCTCTACAACATAAGTCAACATAGTAAACTGCAACTATTCACCGCCGCATAATAATATAAAACACATGCGCTTTATTAAATTTTGCAGGATACGTTTTACGTTTTATTACCACCATCAAAGCAAGACAAGCTTTTGTGATAACGTGCCTTTCCGTTGAGAGCCAGAACAAAAAGAGAGGACAGTATATTATTCGTATATAGCGTATTTCCTGTAGACAATATTTATGTTTGTGCAATGTATGTATGTACATATTTACGAGCATACATATTTTATAGAATTTTCCCGCATATACGTTAATGATAAACCGTACAAGTTCTATTTTAAAGCAAATTAAACGAGACTGTAAGTGTAAAATGTAATGTATTACATTTGCACATTTTTTAGATAAAATGTAAGTATTGTAAAAAGAACTGTTGTGATAATAAAGAGTGTTTATTTTTATCGTAGATGTATGACATCAAGACTAGAAGCTAGTAGAGGACGTTTTTCAAGAAATTCAAATATCGTGGGAAAATTAGTCACTTTTAGTACCTACCGAAATTCTACTCAACAACCAATCTTTAGATTTAGGACAGTCAACTGAATACAATTATCTACTCATCTTATTGTATACGCAATGGTCTATATTTCATAAAAATAACCTAAATATTTCTGAAGTTAGACTTAGGCATTACCTTCTCGAAAACTGGAATACGTGCTTTTTTATTTTTGAAATGGTATATGCCATTTCTCATCAAGGGGCTGAGCTTTCTAGACATTTCTAAACATTTTAATTTCATTTATCTAATTAGCGTTATTTAATAAAAATTTTATTTACTTAAGACTTGAATTGTTCACTGTTGGACTAATTAATTGGAGGATAAAAGATGTGTCAAAGATGGAGAACAGTCTCAGGACCAAAATTATGTTCTCCTTTAATTTATTTTTCGCAAAACTGACCATAACTTAATTTTTAGAATATTGTCAAAACATGAACATCTAATTGAAAATTTGTAGCTGTCTTAAGTAATTTATAATTATGAAAAATAATAGATATATTTTCTATTACTCCCGTAAAAGTTTCATGATGCTTACAATAAACCATTTGCAAAGGCTTTGTCAAAATGCTTTATTGGTAGAAGTAAGCTAAAGCGTGTATAAACCACCTAACAATAAGTTGAAATCGAATATACAGCAACCGCCATAAAGTTGGCATTACATTGGAAAAAAAAAATTAATTTATTAAAAAAAAATTACGGTAGCAATTTATGCTTGGCTAAACCACTATCCGATATACCAAGTGATGTATGTTGTATGTAAGAATGGGGTTCTTCGAAATTGCCAAATCTAAACTGTGCTATTTTTCAAAAACTAAGCAAAATTTGAATGAGATTTTTTTCTATTTTAAGGGTCTAAAAACTAGGAAACTATTTCCGCAAAATTCGAGTTTTTAATTTATGAAATGTCTTCCAAATTTCAGGCGCCAAGAGCTCAAAGTTTAACATTTTTTTATATGAAAACTTGAAAGAGTTGAAATTGTACAATATAATTGAAATGTTAATTATTTCTATAGCTTTCCTTTTATATAACGAAAAGTAATATTACTGCATAACATGTGCATTTTTTATGCAGGGTATTTTGCATGTGAAATAGTTATCAACGATAATTTATTTCTATTTAAATGACTTCTTTCCTTTACAAAAACTTTAAAATTTTGGTTTACAGTTGCCCAAATGAGTTATCGATTTACATATTCAAATCAATTAAGGTAACACCAAAAAAGGTGACCGTGGATTATTTCAATTAAATTAATTCTTCTTATGTATGTTTTAGAACTTAATTAGTCTTCTATTACCTACTTATTTTGAAATTTATTTAAATAAAATTTAAAATAAAAGAATTATTTAACTAAAGGAAATAGAAATTATTTGGATTGTTGGTGAAAATTATAAAACATACAATTTTCAACGAAAGATATTCCAGCAAACATATTTTCCGGTCAAGGGTTGGTAGGATTTTAAAAAAATTTAATAGTTTGATTAATATTACACAGGTTATTCAAAGTTATCGAGCCGCTATTGCTAACTTTGTTATTATTGTAATTACGATGTTGGTTAAATAAACAAAGATGTAGTGATTTTTCGGCTGATCACAGCAATGTTGAGAACAAAACAATTGCATACTGCATTTCAGGGCCAACTTGAATTGTTTATATTGAAACTTTCCTTAAAATATTCTTATGGCCCTAAAATTAAAAATAAAAGACACGATTAAATTTACAGTGGACAAGTGAAATTGTAATAATGTAATTATTCGAGCAGCTATTGAGATAGTCGAAAGATGAAAAATATATAATTTATTCCACCCAACAAATTGGTGTAATAAAACAAATGCGTATCGCATTTCAGAGTTTGGTTAAATAACACCATATATTTCTTTTCAAGTCAAATAAGTTACTCTGATAATGCTAAGTCCTCAAAATAAGCCAGAAGAGGGATTTAATAAATGTGAGGATAAAAATTATGATAGCATGGGCCGTGGGGTAGTATGGCAAACAATACTAAAGAATCTGCAGGCTTCGCCGTTGTAGGGTGCGGAGTGTAGCGATACTTTGTGTTGTTTAGGATGAAAGAGTTAAAATGTGAAAAAAGCAAACAAGCTGACTCTTTGCAAATTTTGTTGAGCATTGCGATCTACTAGAACATTTATTAATGAGAACGATTGATTTTTGCGTCAAAATTTTTTAAATGTCATCTACTTTGTGTTGGTTATGCGTTTTATATTACTATTATGCAGTAGAAACTGCGAAAAAGTCCTGCAGTGTTACAGCGAACAATTTCCGGATAGAAGCTAGTGGAGCATATTGTCTACGGCTCTTCCGATAATTTCAATAGAACAACATCTTTAAAGCTAAGCAATCTAATAAAAGCATAGTTGAGCATAGCACTAACGAATTGAACAGGCTGTAAATACATTTTTCAATTATTCGATAGGAAGAAAGACTGCGTAAAATATTCTTATATCCCTGTAGCACAAAAATGATGAGATATGATCAAATTTGTATTTATATTTCCTATGATTCCTTTGATTACGTTCTGTAATACTTCCACATTTCTATATCGCTGGCTGTACATGGTGTTCTTTAAGAACCCCCACAAGAAGAATCCACTGGGAGAGCCCCCTCCTCCAGATTTAAATTGTCTGAAAGGCACATCCCCTAAGATTGGAATATACCGATGATATCTTTATCTATTCCAAAGCAACAACAATTATCGTATTCACATTTAGAGAGCTAAAGAAAGCGAATAACATAGATCAAACGCATAAATACGCTATGTTACATGGACTTGTATTCTTCCAACACAGAACGGGAAGTTTTTCTATATAATATGTTAGAAAAATAATTACTTCACATGAATTGAATCATAAAGCGCAGAAATTACCAATATTAAGAACGTTCAATTTCTACATTCATTTGCAAGCCACAACTCGCGCTAAACGCCAGCGAAAGTTTTGATAACTTTAACAATGCGAATGACGTTGAATGATGCTAAATATGAATTAAATGTTATTCTGTCATATGTAGTAGACAATTACGAGCTACTCAAGTGCGGTGTTTTAACTGTACCAGGCTCGACCATTTGAGTATTAGATGGCGCTATCGTAGCGTTCCAATTTTTAAAAGGAAATGTGCTATGATGAGAATACAGCGTTAATTAGTACAACATTATGTTATTCAGCAGTTTTGCACGCGAGGGTTCAGGCGGCTAGCGGCAGACTTGAATTGGATAAACTTCATCTGGTATCTTTTTGTATAATTCTATAACTGTTCCTTCCCAAACTATTGGAGTTTGGGTTTTCAACTAGCTGCGTGAATAATGCCCATACTAATATTCAGCCCCTGCATTAGTTCATGAATGGAACAGGTAGGATTAGCTTCAATGTAGGCAGGAACGTTTACTTCCGCTTCCTCATTTATGATTACGCTTTTATTAGATCGTTTAACTTTAAAGATGTTATCGTTCTCGCGAATTTTTTGGAAGAACTGTAGAAAGTATGTTCTACTACCCAGCATCTTATCCCGAAACGTTTCACAGTGGGGCTCTTTCGCAATTCCTACTGCATCTAAAACATACTTCAAGCTTGTCACAATTAGTAACAATAATAACAACTATAAAACTGATGATCAACACAAAAATAAATTAAAAAAAAGAAACAAAAGATTGGAGACACAACGCAATTATTCTCGCTGAGAAATTCTCAATGCCGGACAAGATTTGCAAGAGATCAAACCAAGCGACGCTTGCTTGCTTCGCTTCATATCTTAAATCTTTCATAAAATTTATCAAATCTCTTTTTGTCTTATTTTGGGGCGTTATAATGAAACGCCACTCTCTAAAAAAGCGAGTTGGTTAACCAAACGCTGAAATACGATGCGCCGTTTTTTTCAGATTACACCATTTTATTGGGTCTAATAAATTACACATATTTCATCGTATCTCTTTTGTTTTTTATTTTAGGGTCATAACACCACAAAAATATGTTATGCATAGTTTCCTTGCCTTTCGAATAATTGAAAAATACACATGGTGATAAGTTTAAAAAATTCACGTTACCGCTGAAATGCGATGTGCAACTGTTTTTTTTTTGTCTCCGGAAAAATCGTTACATCTTTGGTAAATTAACCAACATTGTAGCTACAATAATAACTTTAAACAACGTGCATATATCAAGAATAAGATACATAAACATTTTAAGGATATTGATTATCTTGAATAATTAAAAATTATTGAATTGAAACGGTGAGTTGGAAAAGGGAACATGTCCGAATTTACGCCATATTGCCTTTTTTGCATCTTTTGCGCTGTTTATAAGCAGATACATCACTGAAAAAGTAACAACTGTATGATACAATGTATTTCAAAAATTTCATACAGTGCGAAAAAGGAACACATCCTGAACATGTTCCCTTTTCGAACTTAATGAGGGTATAAACATCCAACATTAGCGCTGTTGTCTAAAATTTAGACTACAACGCCAATGTCGGATTTAATGTGAAGTAATAGTGTCATGTTACATCTCGCTGTTGTACACGGGTTAGTTCTTTAGTTGCGGTTTTTAATGTAATTGTTGGTAATATCTGTATTACTTAAAAACAAAACAGCAATGCAAGAGGGTAGTTCTTTCTCTGACGAAAGTGATAGTTATCAAGCAAGAAAAAGAGTCGTTAATTCCTAAAGTTCTCATGAAGAAACCCAAAGTCAAAGGATTACCTCACACAATTTATTCCGGAAAATCCATCACTAAATGAGCAACAGGGGCACCATGCATGTTGGTTTGTTTTAGATAAAGTACTGAAATTATTATTATAATAGTTAGTATGCACAAATGGAACACTTCACTATTACCCCTTACCTAACACTTAGTGAAGTGTCAAAAACCTTTTAGGAAACCCGAAAGACCAAGTAAATAACATGGAAAAACCAGAAATGTATAAAATATCATGTAAAGATTGTGATCAAGTGTATATTGAGCAGATAAAAAGATCAAACAGAATTAGGTACAAAGAGCACCTGGCTCATCTTAAATTCAGAAGATTTGTCAAATCCAGTGTTGCCTTGCATATGCTTGAAAAGCATCAATCATAATATTGATAATGTAAGCTTAGTTAAGAACGTAAGCAGCAATGTACGATTAAATTGTTATGAAGGCATGCAAGTTTACAAAAACAAAAACATTTGAATGAATTCAGCTTCAAAACCGTTAAGTTCCAGCATTTTCTCTTTGTTAACGGTAGTGTGACTGCGGTCAGTCAACCGTAACTTTATTTTATAGGTTAGTTCTTCGCTTAGTTAGTTAGTTGAGTATTGCTGCTGAAGACGTGCATCCAGTTTTGGTGAAGTGTTTTGGTAAAGGGTAATAGTGAAGTTTCAGTGTTTTTTCCTGTTAAGGCAATACACCAATCCAATGATATTATGAAAAAATATTTATCTGCACCTTTAACCGCCAAACCAATGTATGAAGTGCTGATCAAGAAACTACCAGAATTAAAAGACAAAGTTAAATACGAATTTTTTCGATCAGTATCTGAAACAAAATTTTGACTTAAGCTTTGGTAGACCTCAAATTGATGTTTGCTCCCAGTGTAAGGTACTAACACAAATAATTCAAGACCCACATCTCAATGAGAGTACTAAGCGAGCTGCAGTAGCTGAATTAATCATTAATCACAAACCAAGAACCAAGAAATTTTATAGTAAAGTAGAGCGAATTACTAAACTTGGTAAATTGGAGTCTTAGACAACAAGCTCATACCTGTTCAAAAGATTTTCTATTATCGGCAATTATGGGTATATGAATTCCGTGCTCGCAATATGAAAACTGGATAGACCGTGTTTTGTTCGTATCAAGAATGCAAGGCTAATAAAGGACCAAATTAAGTTTCTTAAAACTGTATACAGACAAATATGTACCGGAGACAATCGATGAACTACATATTTTCTTTGATGCCTGTCCCGGCCAAAATAAAAATCACACTATTGTGCGAGTTTTGTTAACTTTGACATCAACTAATAGATTTCAAAAAATAACTCACTGCTTTCCCATCCGGGGTCATTCGTTTAACGCTTACGATCGCGATTTTGCCACTGTTAAAACTAAAATACGAAAAGAAGACAGGATTTGTACTCATTCTGAACTGTTCAAACTCTAATAAGTTTTCTAGTGAAAAAATATAAGCCTCGCAAATTATCCACTTCGATAAATGGTGGCCGCCATTATATAAAAGACAAACGAAAGCTAGCAGTAGTTATGAGAAAGGAGAGGCCAATACTCCCTTCCAATGTATAACGAATTTGTATACAATTCCCAAAATCCTGGAAATCTAGTAGTTCATTGCTATATTAACGGATTAGTACGCGATACGTTTAGTCTTGCCAGACCTGCGGGTTCTCGCCCAAACTTACTAACAACAGGGAATTTTAAAGCTTATTCTGAGAAAATTCCTATCGACTTCAAAAAAATTAATATAAAAAGTCTGTACTTAAAAATAAAAAGGATTGCTATGAAGAGGTATTTCAGTAGCCCACTACTGCAAGTGAAGAGGCAACTGAAGAAGATTTTTAAAATGTTATTTTTCCATCCAATATTTTCTGTAGTAGTAATAATAGTACTATCTTGTTTAATAATAAAATTTTTATTGTATTAGTTTTCATTTGCCATTTCCTGTTTAATGTAAACTAAAATAGTTTTGAATTTATTTTGTGTGTAATAAATACACCTGCTGACGATATTATTATATATTTTTTCAAATACGTTTTCTGCTTTCCTTGGTTAAAAAAAATAGAGTGGATTTATTCCAAAAAAGGGAACAATCCAAGATGATCCCTTCATGTGTTGTAAGTACTTGAATGCATAAAAAATGCCAGATAGCAATACGTGTTTTCAAGAAAACCATTTTTTTTGTCTCGCCTGAAAAATTTACTATTTTGGACATGTTCCTTTTTCCAACTCACCGATTCAATTATTCTCTGTTATGTAGAGCAATGTCTCAAGGAGCCATGCATAAACGAACTTCAAAGTGAAGGAGAACGCGTTAAAATTCTTATATTACTTCAGTGTTATTTCTTAAAATTATGCACAAATTTGTGTTAGGTACATAAGAGAAGAAATTATTGCCATTTTTTGTTGTATGTCAATTTAAGTAATTTTAAATTTTAGCTCGATATTTTTGACAGTTACAAACACTGTTATTTAATTAAATTGAATGATTCACATTTCATAAAGGAGAAAGGACTTTAAACCATTCCTTGAATACTTATTAGAATAATAAGAAAAAAAAACAAAATTTTGTAGATAAGAGAAATTACGCGACTCTTATTTGGGGGCTTGATTTCCTAAAAATTTATATATATTTTTTTCCATGATTGATTTGATGCCATCTTTCAAACAACTTTGATAATTTGTGGAAAGGTATTACACAATTGTATGCCTTGATAAGAGATTACTTCATTTTTGTATTGCTTTGTTGTGTACTTTATAATATTTTTTTTTTCCAGTTTTAATACAAATACTAGATAGTTAATGACATTTTTTAAAACTGAACCAGAAATAAAAATTGTTTACCCTTGATGTCACTTTTTTTACCTTTTGCCAACGTATATCAGCCTGTACACGGATTAAGAATTTCCTAGCAGTTTATGAACATCAACTGGTTTTGTCGCAGTGAACCACCGAAAAGTCAGTCAGAATCTGGAGATTTAAAACTCCCTTAGTCGAGCCCTTCCAGGGAATAAACGTGGTTGCGGCATCCTGTTTCTCAGCGTGACTAACGGAGTGTTAGAGTTATAGTGGCAAATTTCTTTTCCAGAATGAATGAAAAAAATATATTTTCGTAAAATAAATCCTATAATGCATGGCTCGTATTAAAAAAATGCTTAAAATTACTTATTTATAACTTTTGCTTTTTACTATTTAGCTTTCCTCTTGAAGCTTCTTAAGCGCAGGTTCACAAATATATTCAAATCACAAACAAATACAACCCGCACAAAAATTCTTTCCCCAAGTTGTTTGTTTTTTCTCTATCTCCGTTTTCGCAATATTTCGATGCGGCGTGTCTGGGTTGTCGGAGTCTAATATTAAAACGTTTTATTGTGTGCTATCTTAACCGAAACGAGCGCGGAACGCGAAAACCATAAATATTTAATGGCTGTGAACTAAGGGATTTCCTAATTCCATGCATATGCCTTATGTCTTCCGCCGCAAGATAGTGTTTCCCATCCCAAAGCAACCAGTGACACTTTGATGTCCAATTTTATCCTCAACGGCATTCCATACTTTATTTTATGCTCTCGCCAAATATATTATTATTAATGGTTTAGCGAGTACCAGATACTGAAGTTCAATATATCGTCCTTTCAGCTGTTCGAAGTGAATATAATAGCTTCTTATAGAGAATCTATTGTGTCGCTTCGTAAACCTACCAGATGTGACACCGTTTTTTGTAGCGAATTAAAGTACGTATTTCTACGGGGTTTATTGTCCATTAGATATTGATGCATTAAATAAGCAAATTCTTAAATTTTCTAAAACTCGAGCTATTATGCAATATATGTTTACGTTTTCTATTTATTTTTATCAGAAAATACATACATAGAAAATACCCCGAGATCTGTGTTAAAATTAGCCACAGGCCCGGAAGATTTAGGGTAAATCTCAGAGCTAGAAGTGCACAAAATATTTTTCATCCATAGGCATTTTATTTTTACATCGCTCGTGCGCAATATCTTCTGCTAATGAATCATAAGTACAACGTCCGAAAAATATCACTCCTGAGCGAAAATAATAACCATTGCGAAAAAGAAACGATTTTAATCATTTAATCAAAATACGACACCGCAACGTTCTGCAAGTCGTCATTTGGTAAAAGCAAGGGTTTGTGAAGTGTTTGTTGAGTATTGGAAGAAGATAATTCGCACAAAACTACGATAATCAATCTCCTCCAAAAAAAATTCTGTCTTCGCCTTCTTGAGTGGTTTAGAGCCCTTATGAATTCATTGCATGGTCTCTTCTCTCGTGAGAAGGCTCCAGTGATGTACCCAGGTCTTATCCGCGGTTATAATTCTATAGCAGTTTTTAATTTGGGATAAAGCAGTCAGATGCTCTTCGAAAATTTGTCGTCCATACAACTTTTGTTCAAGATCGAGCAGGCTGGAAATCCATCGTGTTGACACTTTGCCAATTCCTGAGTCTTTGTGTAGAATTTTAAACAAAGACTGTTACACGGCGGTCAGTCAACACCAAATTTTAAACTTTATTGATGATGTCTTTAGTTCGTTCTTCCAGAAGTATTCCACATTTTGAGTCATCGTACGCGGATTTGCTCTCCCATTTGAACTGCTTGCATCAATATTTGACTTGGAAATAGGACAAATTTCCTCCATACACTGCCACTATTCTCTCATAAATATTCTTCGGATTACTGCTGCTACTTTCGATAGAAATATCAAAACGCTTCTATGTTCAAGGTTCAAATCACTAATTTTCGCTTCTTCAAACTAATATAGAAATGACACATTTTAAGCGATTGGAACCAAACTTGGAGATGACACTATAAAATATCACAGAAACTTAACATGAGAAAATTATTGGGACAGCATATTGTTTTCATAGCTAGGTAGATAACGTAAAGATCTTCCCCCGTATGTAAATAGGAAAACAGAAGTGACAGATTAATTAAAAATAAGAATTATCTATCTTCTTATAAAAAGCGTTGCAAACGAAAATAATTTAATATTTAATTTTGTAGGTAAGCGTGTTAAAAGTTATTTTGAAATTTGTCGTGATATTTAAGATTACAAAACCATCGTTTGATTCACATTGCACGCTATTGTTTTGTAGGTACTGGAAAGTGGAATCTAGCCGACTAACGAAGTTAGACTTTAGATGGCGTACGAAAGTTTCATATCCAGAACCATCTGCTAGGAAAATTATAATAAGTCTTATGAAGCAAGCAACCGTGAAGCTTTCAAAGGAAGCTCTTGCCGTCGAATAGGTAGAAAAACGCTGACGTACATGCCTTAGTGCCTGTCTCTCTCTCTCTCCATTACTTTTAACATTCCACACAGTTTTCATGAGTATGTTATAAATGACAGTCATGTATGGTATGTATGGTACACAACGTCTAACTGAAATCGTTCGTTTTTTTTTATTTTCTTTGTATTTTCATTATACTATTTAGTATTTTAGTACTACAATGTTTCTTCAATGACGTAATTTTGAAAGCAACCATTAAGCAATGAGTACTGTGTAACGACTTACAATCGTATTCGCGAGAACCAAATCGGAAATGTAAACTTGTTATATTCGAAGCCCTACGTAAATCATTATGGTATTGTTATTGTCAAGTACTTGTTATCCCTTTTTTGCAAAATTGTTACTATTCTTTCGATAATATATATACAGAGTGAGTTAAAATTTTTTTTTTTCGTTGTCATGCATTTTACAAAAAAAAAATTAACAAAAGCTATGTAATATCATGAAGTATATAACAATTGTTTTGATTTGTTTTTATAACAATTGGCTATGAATTAACAAATGATAATTCAGAATTATTTAGGATGTTGAATTATGGAGATCGGTGAAGAAGTTTGCAAGACGTTTGCAATTTATTTAATAATGTTAATCCCAATTGAGATCTACTGTTCGGAAAACCTTAAAACTAATCGAACAAATAGCTACGGTAAACAACATCCCCAAGCATGGCAGACCACAGCAACATTCAGCAACAAATTTTGGTTAGGTCAGAATTTAAGAATATTTATGAAGCCGAGCGATCGAGCGCTTCCCAAATTTAAAAATTAGTAAATCTCCACAAGACTGGGATTGACACAAGCATTTGCGGAATTTAACTCTCTACATGGTTAGACAAGAAAATAGGAGGTGCTTGGACTCTGCTACTCTATCTTCTAAAAGAAAACTTTGGTCTGCACTTAAGTCTCTTAATGTGAAGCTCAGCTATGAGCGCATGCTACTAAAAGATTTGTCCGATGTTTTTATGATTAATAAATATTTTGCAACATCTACTAAATTTATTAATAACGACTCGAATAGCCTTATTAATTACTATAACTCTAACAACCTCAACTCTAATACCGTTTTCCAATTTAAACTTACGTCTGTTAAGAAAATTCATGCTATTTTGAATGGCATAAAGATAAATCACTACGGTTGCGATGGCTACCATAAAATATTGTCTATTTACTGATTCTTATACAGCACATATTATTAATTGCTGTATTGAACAGTCATATTTTCCTGTTTTATGGAAAGCTATCACAAGTTACTAATTGCTAAGCTAAAATATTTTGCATTTTGTGAGAGCTCACTTATGTTGATACGATCATATTTATCTGACAGAATATTGACAATTAAATACAATAACGATTGCTCTAACACTAAATATATTTTGTCTAACTTTGCTCGGGGTTCTTTACTTGGACCTGTTCTTTGTTATTTACATTAATGACATCTTAAATTCCATCACTGACGCACAGTTACTCCATTCTTTCCATTTCCATGAATGTCATCAAGGACATATGGACACTATTAATCAAGTTTTACAACAGATCGACCGTCTGTCCTTTGAATACTGAAGACAGCATGTCAAATTTTTAAAAGCTAATTTACAATTATCGGTTTCAGATATGTCCTTGCTTCTTGTTAATGTTGCTAAAGATCTTGGGTTGTATCTTGATACTCGACCATATTTACTTAGAAAGTCCTACGCGGGTCTGAAAGTGCTATACATGAGTAGGCATATCTTAGGTGTCACGTTGAGAAAACATCTTTGCGATTCCCTTGTTTTGTCATTATTTAATCACTGTGATTTTATTTAAGGTCCGTTTTGACGTTGCAAAGTAAATATTGCACTCAAATGGTTCAGAATTTTTGTTGTAGTCTGATTTTTGCTCTACAGTATATGTACGAACAATCTATACGCTCGATTCAGGAGCGTTGAGGAGGGTACAAACTGATGTTTGGATTACCGTAAACGAAAATATCAAAAGATAATGATAATTTGCCCAACACTATAGCGGAAATTATCAATCATGTGCTGGAATTGTAAACTAATTAAATCAGCAGGGTTTTCTTTTATTATTTAAGTTGTCGATGCACGGTGAACCCTCAACAACTTGTTAATCACTGCGCTCAAAAAATATTAAAAGCAAACTATAGACAGCTGATTCTAGCAGTGCAACCTCTTAACATTAGACAATACCAATAAATTTAATACAACTGCATAATAATAAGTTCCAAAAGGTACGTATATATTTACCGGCGCTTCCGCCAAATTTTCACGAACGAGTTAACAAAATATAGTCGCACCGGAAACATTTGTTGGGCTTAATTAGCTGCAATATGAGCGTACATCTCTCTGTAAAATACAAACGGATGGTACTATGTAGTTGTGCATCCAATCAAGCATCTCCAGAGGAAATCACCCAATTTACTGAATAGAATTTAAACAATAGATGTGAATAATTACTCGCAAACAATAGAATACAAACATCGAGAACGCAACTCACATACATAATAGATTACGCGTAATAAACATGTAATTAGTGCCCTCTGGCATTAGAACATAAATATATTTAAATATTTATGCTACCTGCGTTTTCCACCTTACGCAGAACTCACTAATTTAGATGCACTATTTTCGTTTTGAAAGAACACATCGGTTATAGTAGCTAAAGGGTATCGTTGAAAGAACTAGAACACGCCTGATACTGACAAAGTAATTTAACGTATGATGGATGATTCGTCTGGTAGACCAGAAATATGGATCTCATGAAAGCTGGCCGTATCCTTTGTAATATTTCAATGTATATATGTTGTCCGTTATGAAATATTCAAAATACTATTGCAGTTATTTCCTATTCTATAGAAACTTTATGACGTCCTGATAATTATAGCTTTAGTAATAAATTAAGCATTAATCACTAACTTTGCGTAAAACTTACTTCTGTAACTTTCTTTTATCTGCTTACTTTCATTTTGAACCAGTTCACCTATGTAGGTTTGTATTATTCTTAAATGCTATCACCAATTAATTGTTATTAATTCCTCATTCTTTGCGCATCCATCCCAGTGGCGTAATTTAAATAACTCATAAGCATCATCAAGATCATAAGCAGTATAAATTAATAATTTGCGACGCAATACAAGGATTTAAAGCTTACAGAAGTTTAATATAATCAATACTCTCATTTTCTCCTAACGTTACGTTTATCAGCTAATTTCGGTGCACGATTTGATGTCAGCGTATAAAAAAACTTCAACTGGCATATCTGACAAGAAAATTACGCCTTGAGCAATGTTAAATGAAGTTATGTAACCTAACTGTAAGTGTTTAACATCAAAGTTTGTACCTCGTAAGAATTAAAGAATTTAAATTGAATAAATGCGCTTTATGTAAATTGAAGGAATTGAACTAATGTATAACTGGGTGGCTTAAAATCAATTTTTAATATTTTTCTCTTGAGATTGTTAAGCGTTTATAACAGTAGAAGCGTATTTGAGAAAGCAAAGTTTACTCTTTGACAGGTCAAAAGATCTTGAGAACCTATTTCATCTGCAACATTATTCGAAGTTATTAAAGACCTGAAGATAGGATGAGAATTAAAAAATCGATATGATTTCAAACATTTTTTAAACTATAGGCAATAATAACCAAACACAGATCTGTGTCTTTGAAAGTAGAAACAAAATAGCGTGAGTTAAGTGGCAGAGCATTTCATAGATGTGGATATAAGTTTTACTACGTATTTTTTGAGGTCGCGTTTGCATGATTGAAAAGGTATCTATACCGAACAAGAAGAAATTAGTTATGACAGGAGATTCGAGATTGTAGTAAAGCCCATAGAGAAGTTGGATTAAAAATACCTGAAAGAAATACGGGAACTGCAAACACAAATTAAAAACGCATTATATGAGCCCGATCCATCAAATAAAAATAAATATATTAAAAAGTGCAATCCGCCGATCTTAAACTCCGACGCAATGATTTTAATGAATATTTTATTAAACTTACAGAAGAATCTGCGTTGCGCATTTCGAGACCAGAGTCATGTGTGCAAGCAAATTGGCAGTATCTCAAGGCCTGAAAACTTTGCCTTCCCTGTTTTTGGCAGTAGTAACTGAAAACGGAATTTGCGACATAACAAGGGATTTGAAAAATAAAAAGATTGACGATATAAACAAAACTTACCGGATTTATCAAAGGTAATCTATGCCATCCGAAGAGAAATACAATCAAATATATCATTATATTACAGAATGGAAATTGCTAAAAGGGATTATCAAAAAATAATAATAAAGATATGCAACATTCCATTTCCTAAACAAAAAAAAAAAATAATCGCCGAAAACAAGTGGAACAAAACGGCAACGAACTAAAATTTCAGTATCGAGCAAAAATAAAACAAACCAATTTTAATTTAAGAAATAAACTTAACAAGATGTAATAAAAAGTATTGTCGACTAGGTATCATTTCTGTTAGCGTTAAAATTTCATGCAACGTTGTAAACTTGGCTCTGTCGAATTTACCTTTGATTGATTATGATACAAATCTTACCTGAGTTGGAGTTTCGTAATCGTGAAAATGCATATTTTAGAGATAATTCGACTTATTTGCACGAATATACGTAACAGTTTAACATCCAAGGTGCGATAAATAAAAACAAGGCATCGCAATGTATGAAACCTTTGGAAAATTTGGAATTTTTTACAAAAATCGTTGGTTGAAAATAACTTAAAAAATTAATTCCTGGGCTATGTATTTTTCGAAGTAGTACGCGGAAAGCAGAACAAGTTGGAAAACACTTCCTCAAACCTTCTATCTTCGAAAAAATTGTCTGTAACCAGAACCAGAAGCTTGATTGTGATACACAAAGACGGCGTTTCCAGAAAGCCGTAAAACCGCGAGCTCTCCTTACTATATCGTCTCGGGGCTCCCTTCTTATTCTGTGGTCAATATTATCAAATGCGTCTGCCTAAAGAACCAATCACATTCTAACTAGTGTATGTATGTACCTTTTAGATGGAAAATTTTTGCAGTCAGTCTTCTTTTAGCTATGATATGGAGTGTTGTTATTTAGTACAGACTTTTGCCCGAGTTTGTATATAACGACAAGTGCGTATGTTTATCATGAACTTTAAAATGAACAACGTCACTGTGTTTTTGGAAACAACTTTAATAGACTTCCTCTGGGAGAAAAATAAGAATACAAAAATTAAGTAGGTAATAACCTCAACCAAAATTGGAATAAGTAACGGAAAGAAGTGCTGAAAATAGACGACCACGCGATGTTTCTCCATATGGAAATTTATAAAAAAAATAATTGGATATATATATGGTATATATATGTGCTTTCGAATTTATTACAACATATTGTCAATAATAACGAGAAAGGAAAAGTTCTGATGTATTAAAACATTTAATATGTTAAACTTTGCTATAAACTTTGTACAACAAATTCATGATTTCTAGGAAGGAATCATTAGCGAAAAATCGATAAGATCATATATTTGAGGAATTAATCGATTTCTCCGCTAATTGGATTCTGGCGCTTTGACAACGTTTAAATAATGCTAGTGGATCGTTAATACCAGAGTTTATGAGTACTTTTATTAATTTAAGCAAATTAAGGATGGTTGGAGTTATTATATAAAAATAGTTATTTTTGTACAACCTCCTAATACAAAAAGTAATCTCTCAGCATGCCAGAGGGCGTGTATTTTTTAATAACCTCTCTGCAATTCCTACTACTTTTCAAGAATTATTGTATGCATCGTGCCCCCCTCTGGAAAAGTCAAGAACCTACCTACTTTGAATTCCGTGTTAGAATGTTTCACTACTTTCTTGTGAGAAGGCATGAGCTTCTTACTATTGTATTTATTAGGAATGCTAAAAGTGTTGAAAAAGTAATAATAAATAGTATATAAACTAAAACACGATAAGTTGCTTAAAAGTAAAAGAATTGTGTATGCAAAGTCTGCCATATTTCTAAAATTGAAAACAGATCAAACTTCGTTATGTTGCTACCATCCGCACATTTCTAAGCACTACTACGACGCTAACGCCATTATGTATGCCAGAGGATATTCCGTCGCGATTATAAGTTTTACCATCTGATCGCGTAAGCACAGATGCGATCGAAAGGCAGTAAATCACATTCTCAGCAGATGCACCCCTCGACAAGGTTCAGGAATCTAATTATCGCCTTCTTCAAATAACTTCCGATGTAGTTCTCAGTCCATAATCGTTAAGATAAGTTAGTAATATATATTGAAATACGTCGTGCTATATTAATACTAAAAGCTGGGCCTTTGTAAATTTCAATATATAACGATTCTCGGTGCATATGAAAGCTTTCTTAATGAAATTCTCTTTGAGACAAGTACGTAAATTGTAATTCTCCTAACGAACGCTTCTCTATGAGAAATTAATAATTCCTTAGAGCCTTATGCATCAGAGGCGAATTTTCCATTGAGTCAACTATTTCCCTTTATTTCCAATTCAGCCAAAATATTTCCAACTTCCGGTATTTCTTCCTTATACCGGAGGTAACCATCAACTTCTTCATTTTAGATGGAACAATATAATTTTTATGTCAGTTTTGTATTATGTGTTAAATTTTATTTCTAAAATTCACTCTCATGATGTGAAAAATATCACTCTTTCCGTTTCATTGTTTTCCTTCGTGAACTAGAACCTATCCGATTCCGTGTTAGAATATTTCACCCACACTCAAATACATGTATTTAAGTATTAAAATTTACCAGCAAATTCTTCAGTTAGGCGATATATGTTTCAGTTTGTGCTTCAATAGAAAAACCCTCAATTTCAGATTCCATTGCGGTGTAAAATGTGTTTGTTCCAGTGTGAAAAAAAGGAGTTTTCAAAAAGCCAGTGAATCTCGATATAGGGACCGAAGGCCACCATCGAAAGAAAAAGGACGCCATGTATTTTTAGAGAAAAAACAGCAAACCGCCATTAAGGCTTGCTATCCTCTATCAACGACAAAAAAAAAAGCTGAACTGTTGCATTAATTACATTTACCTTGATTTCTTGTCCATCAGTGAAAAAAAACGACTAACTAAATTCCTACATCCTGCAATTAAATTCTTATCGGGCAGTTTCATCCAGAAATGCTAATAATTGAATGGTGTTATTTTAGCTCCGTTTATGTGAATTTCTAACTAAGAAATAACGTTAACAGATTACTAACTACACAAAGTTCTAAATATTCAGCAATGTAGATATAAAATTATATCCTTTGCGATGTTAAAATTATTTTAGTCCCTAAAGGATAAGCTAAAATGAAGCAATTTGGGATACTAAGAAAAGGCAACTGTTTGCTTGTTAGTTACATTTCATTACAACGGTGTTGTTTCAATATAAAATATGTGACGACTTAAGTAAACTGCGGGGTATGTGATATTATGACAGAGAAGTTTATCATCAGCATTTACTGTTACGTTCTCCTAGTTTGAAGAACAATGCCGCTAGTCATCTGTTTCGATGTATCTTTCTTGTGAGGCGAAAGGACCAACTGCTTATATGTAATTCTTATGTATTTACTCGCCTAATCAGTTGCTCTCAAATTAAACACAGTACGTAAATATACAAAATATATTTATTAAACAAACAATTCCCTTGACAAAAATGAAATAAACATGGTACTCTTTGTGTACGCATTCAAATGTATCGGAACGTTCAATGTCTAACGGTAGGGCCACCACTAAACCCTATCGGAGCATGAGCGTCTGGTTGTGTGACAGCAGCAAATAGCCGATCACTACCGTAAGAAGATGCTACACAACTCACGGCTACCCAGACGCTCGCGTTATTTCTTGTACTTATTTGATACACCACGTCTAGTATTTTGCTCCGAGCTGCTATCCCCATGTATAAGCGGAAAAATCAGAAACCAACAATAGTGCGGGTCTGAGCGCTGCGTGACTCACAAGCGAAAGAGCGAAGGCAAGCAGTCGTGGCAGTTAGTATGTTGGACTTCCGACGGAGTTTGGATATTTTGTACGTATGTGTACGTTTGCGGCGGAAACTGGCGGAGATTCCTTGTCTAGCGCTTAATCCGATACGTGCATTAGCAGTAGTTTCATCAAACAGATATAATAAATGACTACTAAAGATATTTTTAATTAGAGCATTGATTAATTTTAAATATTTGCGAACTTTGAAAGAAATTAAACGTATTTTTACATTGAATGCGTACACGTTAAAGTTTAAATGATGATTTTTATCTGAGTACCAAATCCAGTATTAGATTCTGCATCAAAAAATAATGCGAAAACATACAGCGAGAGATATTGCACCAGTTAATAGTTTATGGAATAATTTGTGAAAACCTCTTTAATCTTAAATATAGCGCTGCTTTGTATCAGTTTCTGTATACTGTGATTAAATAGACTGCCTGTCGACTATAATAAACTCAGTAGCAGTAGTCTTCGGTACTAATTAGTCAACATAATTAACTCTCATTTATTCAGACTACAGTGCAATTCATAATTATATATCTATATTTCCTAGTTTAACGAAAATTAAATTTAATTAATATAGGATAAATGCAATTTCGTTATCAATAGAACGTACTAGATTTTCTTTGAGAAATATCCTTACAGGCCAAAACTTATTGGTGACACTATTAATCGGCTGGTAAAAAATGTAACGATTTTGGTTTGTTTCTTATGAATAATTATACTACATAAGGTTGGAAATAAAAGAGCTGGTCGTTTCTCCCACAAGTTCAATATTCAATTAAGTATTAGACCCATCACATGATAAAACAAGAATTATGTGTAAAATTAACTTTTAGTTTAGTTTTAAATAATTTAAAAATTATATTGAATTGAGTGATTTTCAAACAATTTTAAAAAATAATCAAATGTTAAAGAATAAATATTTGAAAATGTCTGATTTTATGTAAAATAAGTTTTTAGACTAATGTGAATCGTAAAATTAATCAAACTTCGTCGTGAATGGAGAAGTAATTACAAATTTTTGTCAAATATTAAAATTATTGAATTGTTCAATATGATTAGTTAAACTGAACATATGGAAGATCATCAATCTAAAATTAATAAATGTATAGATCAAGTAATTTATTTGTTTGTTTTCTAAATTTATTTAGTCTACTTAAAGATTAAACATAATTTTTAAATAATGTTTAAAACTAAACCAAAAACTATTCTTCGCTTTCATATATAATTCGTTAATTTAAATTATGAGTTATTATAAAAAAAGATCGTGATTTCTCAGTTTAAATATCTCTATTATCTACTACCTACTGGCACACCTCTATATAATACCTATTATTATTCCATAAACATCAGCAGCAAGTAGCATTTCTTGGTATATTGCAATTGAAACTTACGTAGATATAAACACGATATTCTATTTAAAATAAACAAATCATTATCGATCGATTTTTGTTTGCTTTGATAATTAATTTAGAACATCCTGTACAACAGTAACCCATTTCGGAAAGACACTAAAGTGTCAGACGCTTTATACTAGCTGCTAGAATTTAGTCTTTGATCAACACTGTCAAGAAATATAAGCAACTTTGTGAACATCTATAGAACAAATTATTATACGGGTGTTATAGAAGAACATATGTACAAGAAACGTCACTGAAATAGGAAAGGAACATCATACGAAAGATGACGAAAGAAAGGATGGATAAAAAATAACTTGGAGAATACCAGACTACTGGAAAAGAGAAGCAGCGGACCTAAAAGAAAAAAAAATAACTGAATAAGTGGAAAAGCGGAACCTAACTACAAAGTAGGCCTAAATGCCTGTTAATAACCGGAAATAAATGTACATTCAGTAATCCAGAACTGTTCCCAAAAGTAATCCTTTATCTATTTAAATACATTTCTCTTTGTTCCATAAGTCTCTAAATATTGATCAAATCCCTAGCAATGATGACAATTCTATTAAGGGAGAGCTGCCATCGAAGGAACAATTTGAACTAACAAACCTCGAATTCCGTTAGAAATAATAAAGTAAAACAGAATTAGTTACAGCCTGGAAAAGAATGAATTCAATTTAACTGAATTTTGGCAATATTTTGGTTAACAACGTAATATTTTCCAAATCGTTCAAAAGTTCGTTATTTCGAATATTTTGCTTAGAATCCAATGTCGATACGAATTTTTATTCTTCCTTTCTTGGTATAAATCACCCGGTATAGATTGTTGATAACTTTTGTGCACCACAAAAGGTACCCACAATTTGATGAGCGTAAAAGCTGTTTTTGTAGGCCTAAGTTTTTACATTAAAAATTTGTTTCTGTTATCCCGCAATATCAGCTTTAGCACTATTAGATTTTCAACTACTCGTCTGCATTAATATTAATTTGTAGAGAATAATCAAGCCACAAGTTATTTTCAATAATTTACCTTTTAATACATTCCTTTTAAAAATCAAAAAACATGCACAGCACTATTTATATCCTATCTAGTAATCAAAATCGTTAATGTCACATGTAACATCGCATGCGATCATCGAAATGCCAAATATAGAAAAAAACAAGGAAACAGAAACAGATTTTTTTTACATATAAAACTTTGAATAAAATTATGTTGAAAATAAGTTTAAAACAAATAATTAAAGAATTTTGATCATCAAAAATAATCAAAAACAAAAGAAAAAAAATAAAAATTGAACCCAAGGAGATAGGCAAAAGAATTGAAGAGGATCTGACATCATAGGATTAACCAGAAGGAATTAATCGCACCTAGAAAGAAACGATTTTAAGGAAGAATTTTGAAAACACACGCACAAAAGCTCACATATGTAAGTAGCTTATCCAAATTTGATTGTAAATAGATTATTGAGAATAAAAAAGATATGATTATTTTTTTAAGTTCATATTTCATTAAAACATCTCAGTATCTCAATATACATCCATTTGCTAGCTCGAAACTACCATAGAGAAAGAAATATATCCGATACCAAATGCTTTCCTGACGAAATTACTCATCAAGTAGAGATAAAAGTTAGGAGTGGATTGAGAATTATCTAATAGCAGCAATCTGTTGTCGAATAGATGCCGCTTATCTAAATACCCTCAAGCAGCTTTCTAGGTTTCTGAAGTATTTTTCTATACGGGTTAGAAGCCGCGTTTTTTTACGTTTTGCTTCTATAAACAAGATAAATGGACGAATTTGTGTTGTGCAGAACTTTTTCCTACTTCGGTTTATAGCTGTTATATTTATACACTCCTTTGCGGAGGAAAATTCAGAAAGAGTGTATGTTTTGCATATTAATAGCTTCTAGACGGAGAATGGTTTCAAACTTTTATAAGCTTCTCTTCAAAAGTTTGTAAATGTTGTTCATTTTAATTGCAAACAGTACATCTAATTAGATTATGCATGTTGTGGAGTTTTCTAGTTGACCAATTAAACCGCAACTTCCGTAGCAATTTAAAACCTATCCAATGTTTATACAATAATGCTATTTAAATTTTAAATAGTACTCATACGCTCAGCATGTGCTGTTTCTTCGTAATGGAAATCCTCAAGTTATGTGTAAATTTATTTCAAACGCTAAAATTTTAGCAAGGAAAACTGAGACCTGAAAATTTCACCTGGCGCATGGTAATAATAGCTGGACTACTGGTCGTTTGCACTCCAGTGCAGGATACAATTACGTCGAGGAAAATTAACCAATTTTACTAAACGACAAAAGCTGAAATTGCAGGGAAATGTACCTCCGCATATGTATTTTCTAACTATATAGTTTGTAGAAAGCTATGAAGACACATACATAATTGGCACCTTTGTTATCCAATAAGGTTTCCAATGAAAATTCTACAATTATTTTGTGCACCATTTTAAATTGTAAGCATTAGAATGTTAATTGCTGCAATGCTCCAGAATTAACAATTACAGTGACTAAACAAATTAAGAATTGAAAATGTTGTTTTTTTAATTTCATTTTAATTTAGCAGAAGCAATAAAGGAAATTAAATAAAAAATTTGTTACGAGTGACTTAACATTTGAATTCTTCATTCTGTACGTATCTGGTGTGTAACAATTACGTTAGCGCCTAATTTATGGATATTTGGACCAAAAATATTACATTTGGAAATAACGAATCCCACGAAGTCGGAGCAAGAACACACAAAGCTAAAATATGCATCATTGTAGAAATTTATTTGTTCATAAAATAACAATTATTATTAATCTTATTGTATACGTACTTTTATTGAAATAATTGTAAAAGTAAATATTTTTTTATGCAAAATGGAGCCCAACCATGAACTGAAAAAATGTCAAGGTATTCAAGAAAAAAAAATGTACTCAGTAAGAATGATAAACTGGTTAGAGATTAATGGATTGAGTTGGTTTTGTTTTTAGGAATTTCTAAGATAACATAAGAATACATTGTATTTACCTACTACGCGGGCAGAAGGAGGAATTTAGAATATCCTACTGCATTTGTGAATGTCCCTCTTCAATTTACGTCGACATTTTCTACACCCATATAGCTTACCTGTTGGGATAATTCGAAATTTTTGCGAAATATTTCTTTAACGTGCAACACATATTACAATCCAATTATATGGTTAAAATAGATAAAGCCATACATATGCATAAACAAAGCACTAGAACTAAAACTAAAGCTAACGATAATCATAAATGATAAACTTGCTAATTACAGATAAGTGCTGCATCTTTTAATAGTGAAACTAAAGAATTATAAATAGCTAGCATTTCCGCGCATTGCAATAACATAACTACACTTGACTAAATAAAAGTCTTATATCGAGGCAAACCTTTCCGAAACTGTTACTGTCTTTCTCATACCCTTTAGCCTTCTAATACGCATTGCAGAAAGCAAAGAAGTCACATTTTGTGTTAGTTTGTCTTGGGTCTCCACACGAGTTGGTCGAACGTCGTTTGTATAATTCACAGGATGTCGAGCGTACAGAAGCGCAAAAGGTGACCATCGCTTGAAAATGTAAAAAAGTATATCGGTGAATTTCCGGATTTATATTGTGATGGTGCTAAAATAGTGTACAAAGTTAGATAAATCGTTATTCTGCAGCACAAATACGACTGTACAAAGCCTGTCAATAGTATGCAGCACACAAATCGAAAAAATGGTGTACCATTAAGAGAGCAGTTTATGTTGGATTTGCTATCCATGTTTCTCGAGTGTGGGTTGCAACTTCGCCTATTGGATAAAAAACCGTTTCACGATTTAGGAATCTGGTAAAATCAGAATCTTTGTTTTGTTGCGTGTTGTGGAAAACTTCCTCGAATTTTTCCACAACACGCATACTCTTTATATCACTTGTAGCACAGAGCAATGCGTGTACATCGTTCATAATTTGCACTGACTCCACAAATAACAACGCAGTATTTTGAAATTTTTCTATCACGTCAAATAAACCGACATAATTGTCATAAATAGTTGCTAAATCTATTTCAACGGAAGTATCTTGAAATCTCATTTGGCTTTCCTTAATAGCTGCAGCTTCGTCGAAATTGAATTATAAAACCACAAATTTTATTTGTTCCAATAATTTGGATAATAAAAAGCTGGGGGATTTCAAAAACACTTTTTTTAGTATTTGAAATTAACGCATCTACCTCTGAATAACATTTGCGAATCGTTTATGCCGCAAGATGTGAAGCATAAGCTTCACACGTCACATGTAGAAGTTGCTCATGCTCTCTCCCGCGCCATCGCTCATAAGCATCAACGTAATCGCTTCACCAGTACACTTTTGTAATCTTTTGCTTGCCAATAAATTGGAAAATTCGGTTGAAGAGGTTCCAGTACACGCACCGTAACATGTACAATGGAATTTTTTTTTGGATCTGTCGTTTCGTCCACGCTTAGCCACAGCTGTTTATTCTTAACTACGGCTTTGATCCTTTTTTCGTTATTTTCGCGCACAGATTGTAAATACCTGCGTAACGTTTTCCGAGATGGTTGCTCCCAGTTGGAATTGCATTTATTCCAGAAGTCGTGAAACGGTTTTTCATCCAGTGAGCGAAATTGCAACCCACACTCGAGAAACATGGAGAATAAATCCAATATAAATTGCTCTCTCGATGGCACACCACTTTTTCGATTTGTGTGCTGCACACTATTGACATGCTTTGTACAGTCGTATTTGTGTCAGCAGAGTAACGGTTTGAACTTTACATACTGTTTTAGTACCGATGTACATTTGCAAGCTATGGTCGCCTTTTGCGCTTCAGTACGCCCAACATACTATGAATTAAACAAATGACGTTCCACTAACTAGCGCAGAGACCAAAGATGAACTAATACAAAACGTGACTGCTTCGCTTTCTACGTTGCGCGTGATATTGCGTACTGAATACGGTCCCATAATATACATGGAAGATTGAAATTCCAAGAGAATTTTTAACATTGCATAACTTGCACCTTTTTGAATTCGGACCTTCTACATTTATACCTATTTATTTTATATTCCGGAATTCCCGTCAATTACAATTCTGTCAATTTATTAATTGATATAAGTGTTGTAAAGTTGAACATGGTGAAAACGTTAATTTCTGAAAGACAAAAACAAAATGTGCTGTGAAATAAACGAAATTCTCGATGCAACGTTGATCGAAAAAGAATGAGAGCTAGTATGACAAAAACTACAGGACTGTTAAGTAAGCATATTTTATCACATATGTTTGTTTAATTTACAATATAAGAAATCTATATTTGTTACATCTTATTTAGGGAAAAACATTCACAGAAAATGTTCTCCACCTTCTCTGCTTGTCTAGATGCAATGCGCGATTATTTGTTTATGGTAGTCGTAAGTTACAATCAATTGCGTTATTTTCTGAAACCTCTACCAAAGTATCGTTTTAACGTAAATTGCTTTTATAATGTGTACCAAGAGAATTCTAAACTTTCTTTCGAATGGTCTGATTAGATGGGTCATTAGGGGAAATGCGTCATCCTCTGCAAATACGTATGGAACCTTGTGTTCAAAGTTGGGTAGTCCTCACCTTTTGGCAATGACGGAACTCTATGAACGCATCGTATTATCGTTAGTCACCCTCGCATGCCCCACATTGCAACGCACGTATCGCCTCGTCGGAGCCCAATTATAACGTGGCATTACACGCTGGAGATGATCCAAATTTTATTCGATTGAGTATTCATAGATTACTAGAGATGGTGATTTTTGTTGGCACGCAGCGGCGCAAGCCGTACAAGGTCGACCGACATCAATCATTCACACGCTTTGTTTGCGGAGCATGTACTAATATTACACATAAAGACGAAGTAAAAATTGTTGAATGTGTTATAAAATGCGTATGGTAAAAATTTTATTTACAAAGAAGGCATGAAGTTAAAAAAAAAAAGTTGAGTACAATTGTAAGCGTCCCTCCGAGAGAAGAAGAAGACAAAGAAACCAAACATGGAAATGATTTCGATGGGCATCTTGTAGACGTTTGGTATGAAAAACGTTCAATGGATTGCCGAAAACTCCAGAAAGTACTCAATCGAATGAAATTTGAATAACCACTCTGACGTATAAAACGTTTAAAATACTGATCGTTAAAGAAATGGAAAAAATCTAGAATCAGAAAAGGAGTTATCTTCCGCTAACCCGCTAAACAACAGGATGATAGGTATAAAACTTTAAAGTGTCTCGAGTATGCTATAGTAAAGTATTTTTACCTCTTTGTTTCTAACGCTACTCTTAAAGTCGAATTGAAAATACTTCACTCCACGTCATTTTACTCCATCGCTCCAAGCGCGCACTCAATAGTTTTAATATTGTGCTCCCAATACGACTGTTAGCGTTTCCAATGAGTAAACGGCAAATCAATGACTTTTTAGCAGTATATCAAAATCGACCGATTATTTTTTAATTTTCGGGGATTAATATAAAAAGAGTCCTTGCAGCGCTTTCCGAAATGTATTTTCCTTTCAGCGGAAATTACAAGCTTACTTACTCCGAGTCCTTTTTTCAGGGGCCAACTGCGATACTGTTTATAATAGCGATATATCGAAGAACGGTACCATATCCAGCCTGTCTTATCCGGCACCATATCCAACTAGAATTACTTGTCGTTACGAATTTCAAGGAAGAGGTACAGAACGAGTGCAAATAACTTTTCAAGACTTCAGTCTATATCACCGTGAAGATTCCAAAGAGTAAGTAAGTTGCTCTTTTGCTGCTTTATACGTGCTTTTAATTTAATTACGAATTAAAGAAAAATATTTGTTATATGTGAAGAAGTCTAAATTTCCACTGCTCTTTCATTAAAAGATTTGAACGTTCCTACAAAATAATATGCAGGTGTTCCAACCTTCTTAAATTGTAAAATTGGGCCTCATATGTAAATAGTAAGTAGCTAACATTTCTTGATGACACAGTAGAACGTATATCCGTGTATACAAAGTGATCGAAAATCAGCTAACCAAATATTTTATTTCAAATAGAACATCATGCATATTATCACGTATTCGGTTTCTCTATCTAGAAATAACCCAACATAATAATGTATCTCTTATGTATATTTCCGTATATACAGGATGATGGATAAGTAGCGAACCAGGCATCTTTGACATATTAAATGAAGCACCCCACATATTATTACGTTTCTGGTTTTCCCTTTTAGAAATAAATCAACATCATATGGGTTTCATGTGTCTATTTCTAGCAGACTTCGAGATATTTATAAATTTGTCCTCAATCGCCTAATCGCCCCAAGATATATCTATTTCTTCAAAAAATTCGAAATGCAAATACATTCTAGTATAAATCTTTTATGAGATTAAATTTGATATTTGCTGTTAAAATGCGTATTTTGCTTACTGATGTCGTGGTAAGCAAAAAGTGCTAACACCCGAAACCACTTGGGTGCAACTCTCAAATGCAGGACTCGCGCTTAACTGTAAGTAATTCGTTTACTTTCAATGCTAGACATATGCGTCGCTGTATAAGAACGCTATTTCCTATACGATGGATACAGGGAAAATATATGGTGCTATTATATATAAAAAATGTTTCTGCTGTTTGTATTTGGTAACGTTTGGTTTTCAATACTGAACGTCCTGTATGTTTCGAAGACGTCCTAAAACAATACTTAGACAGAGCCATGTTCATAAAAATGTGCGCTAAAATGTACTTGGATTGCAAGAAGAAATTAATGAGATTGAGGACAAAATTATACATATCCTCGGAAGCTAGTAGAGATAGACATATAGGATCCATATTATTTCTAGACAGACAAACTAAATACGCACAATTTATCATACTCACGTGTTTATGCACGGATGTCGTACAGGCATCGGGGTATCCGGGTACGAAACAGGTTTTAGATCGAATTACCACATGCTTTTACGTATGCATTTCACGTGAATTTAACAATACAAGTAGTAGCACACTTTAGATACACGTGCAGTTGCACATATATGCACAGAAGCGGTTCGGACTACGTTATGCGATCACGCACATTAACAAGCCCCAATGTCTACTAGATCATCAGACGATTTTAGCTTGCTATTGTTTACACAATAGGTGCAGTATTACACTTCCAGAAGATTGACAGCTCGTAAATACTGTTGTGAAATGTAATAGTTCATTATAAAAGAATTACTTATTGCTGTTTCTTTAGGGGTTGCACCGTGAGCTACTGGTTTTAATCGACATTTCGCTGTTGACATTGCCAGCTCCATTAGAATTCGACTTTTTCAGTCAATACAATACAATTCAGTCAATTTTCAATACTTTTCCAGTATTTTATTAAATATAATACTAACTGTACTACCTGGATTATTATTATCTATCTATTTTTACACAGGTTTATTTTGTCTTGGGCTTGTTGGATGTTGTTTTTCCAAACACTTACGTTTCGCCTAGCACTCTTCGTACTATGTCGACTTCTGTAGCTGTAAATCGAGTTTCTCTTCCAAGCCTAAAACTTTTAGACTGTTCCTTAGTTTTTTAGGTGTCTCCCCAGTTCCTCCAATGACGATAGGAACTACAACAACTCTATCTATTTACCACATAGCGCGTATATCGTCAGCCAGTGGTAGGTAATTTGATATTTCTTCAGACCATGTTTTCTGTATGTTACTGGGCAAAGGATTAGATTACTAGATTAGATTATTACCCGAGGTAGTTCCTCTCTCATTAGATCAATTACATTAGCTTTGCTTTCTTTACTAGATTTAGCAATCTTGTGAGTGATCCCTCTACATAGGTTTCGGTTTTTGTCTACCAGTATTATACAGTCGCAGAGCACATGGACGGCGGTCTCTTCTTCCGCCTGGCAGAATCTACATTCTGTTTCCTCTGTCAGGCCAAGATTGCTCATGTGCTTCCTGTTAGCAGGCCCCTATTATTCTAACAGACTTCCTATCTCTACTTAGTAGCTCTGTGTCCAACCAAAAATTGCTTGGCCTGCCTCTGACCTAGAATGATCTTCTACCAGTCTTGAAATTCCTTATCTTTCCATTGTTTAGTGGTTGCTTTTACTACCGCATATGCCATTCGCACCGAGAGCATTGTGCGATTTTCAGCAATTGATGAGCCTGCTCGGACTAATTCTGTTATATCCATGATGTACGTTGTTTTTTTGTTATTTTAGGATGAGTACTATTTTCAAGATGTCGTTGGGGATAGGCTTATCCGTAATGATTTTCCTGTTCCAGTACAGCTCGATGTTTCCCTCGTATACAACGGGCGGTGAACTGTATTGCTGGTACGATATTTTTCCCGTAGTCTTTTGTGAATCATGTTTGCGACCCTGCTGTGTCTATCCAGATAGAAGATTGTATTGCCAGCAGGAATTCCTCCGTCTCCACAAATAGATTTTCAGTCTGTAACCACGTTTGTGAGTCCTTTGCGCTAATATCTTCACCTTCTATCTTTGTAATATACTTCCCATGCAGCGGCTTGCTTCTCTATTCGCTTTTCAGATCTTCTATACTACTGATCTTAGACTTTGGATCAAAACTAGTGTGCTAGTGATGCAATTGCTCCATGTTGTTCACTAGTTCTCGCTTTCTCTAGGAAATATTCCCACAAGTTACGCACTTGTGCTGCAGAGGCGCTAATAATACTTCTTCTACCCTGCTTCCGGGGTAGTTGCAGTCTTTCGACAGCGGATGGTGTGCTCTGTGCCTTGCGAATTTTACTCTGGTTTTAATGTCAAGGTTTGCAAGTTTAGTGTCGGTCCACGCAATAACTCCAAAACTGTATGAAAGGATGGAGGTGGCATACGCATTCATCGCTTTTGCATGTTCCTTGTGGATAGTTTCGTTTTTCCGATGCTCTTGGTTCTCTGGAGGTAGTTAGTGATAATTTCTTCCTTTATGATCTTATGCTCTATACCCTTAGCTTGCTTATATCCAAGATATTTATATTTTTGTCCTCATCCTACTACTTCTTCCTGGTCGCTCACATAGTAACCACGCTCAACCCACCTTCCTTTCTCCATGCAATTCATCCTGCATTTGTCTAACTCAAACTTCATGCCTATATCGCTACTTCCGATTCCGATTCCTTGCATACGGGTTCAAGTCATCCATATAGAACAAATGACTAATTTGCGTGTCTGTACTCTCAATATAATACCCTTTCTTCCTGCTATTTAGTAGTGATGTTAACAGTGTGAGCACCAGACAGAACCATAAAGAGCTTAATGCATCTCCCTGGAAAATGCCTCTTCGTATTTTTATGTCACCAGCATGTAGGGTCTTCGTGGCAGTGTTCATTAGCAGGTTGGTATTCCATGTTGTCATCGCATAGTTTAAGAAGTGGATGATATGATGCTCTACCTTATACAGTGTTAGCATCTCCGATAACCATGTATGGGGTATACTATCAAAGGTTTTTTGATAGTCTATATACGTCTTTCTAGCCCCGTCCATAATAATCGAATCTATTATCAGTTATTCCTTACACTCCCTCGATTTCTTACGACATCCCTTCTGCTCCCATCGCATAGCTTGCTAACTTCAATATGAGCGTGCAGCTTTTGAGACATCACTAATGTTAGTATTTTATACATCGTTAGGAGGCAAGTAATGGGTCGATATTTAGACGAGTCTTCAGTTACCAGGGTCGTTTTAGGTACTAAAATGTGTTGTCCTCCGTCATAAATGTTGGCATAGTTTCCTGGTACTCTATCATATTCGTATAGCATATTGCAAGATGTTCGTGTATGGCTGTAAATTTTTATACCAGAAATTGTGCAGTTTGTCTGAGCTCAGCGTCTTCCAGTTCTGGGTCTGCATGATCATCTTTCTCTCGTTGTATAACCACTTTACTCCTTTGTGACTTTCCGAGTTGCTCCAGATATTTGACCAGAAGGTCTGTTTGCTGTTGTTAGCAGTATTTTTGCAGATTCTTATAGAAAATTCTTTGGTTTGTGATAAACTGATGATTTTGTAGTTTTCGGAGGTTACTCAAGTGATACCTCTTTAATTTTTTTGTCATAGTTCATAAGTTCTGTTTCAGGTGATTCAAAATCGATTGTCGTTGGATTTCGCGGCTGGGATTAACGCGTTGGCTCTGTGGTAATACACCGACTTCACGGCGCAGCCTTTCGATCTTCATTTCTTTTCTTGTCCCATGTAAATTGTTTTCTCGACCTGTTTTTCTTGTCTCCAATTCCCGTTTCCTGGTTGTTTAAAGTTAATGTTGTACATGCCGCTGTATATAGAAGACTATGCGGTTCCGTTAGAGTAGTATCCGGTTTTATTCTGCTCGCCTGTATTTGATTTATTTTTGTTAACTCACTTTGAGTGTTGGCCATAAATACCATTTGGTCAATTGTTTTGCGTCGTTTTTATTTTTAGCCTTGGGAACCTATCTGTTACTACTTTATGCAGCTCTGCGCTAAAAGACGTTTTGGCGCTTTCTAATCCGGTGATCCCGTAATAGCTTCGGACTATGAATTTATTCATTTCTTGTGTCCACACTGTCCTTGGCTTATTTCTGCTGTCTAAATTGGTTGGTTGAGACAATGTTGCCTCAACAACATCCGCGTCAGAATTGACCGCTGGTTGTTGTTGACTGCGGTCCACTCGGTTTTGTAATGGTTGTAGATAAATCTCCCAGTCTTCCTGAGGCCGACGTCCTGCATCAGGAACGGCCTCACCACCTGATGCATCCAAGGCAATTTTCCTTTTACTTCTAGTCATTAAAGAATGGGTATTCCGTTTTAAGCTAAAGGATACATAGACCCGACACCAGTTGTGAATGTACTTATTAGTGTGGCTCCAACTCCTTCTTGGGTCTTACACAAGGTTTCTAGGAGAAGAGGGCGTAACTCCCCTTGTCTGTTGGCGACGAGCCTACTACTATAGTTGCAGCTGCGTTCCCTGAAGAACCAAACGCTAATCAAGGTAACGCCCAATCCGTCGTGCCTGGGTTAACTATGTGGACTCGTCCGCCCGTGGCCGTTAGCTCCATATAGGGGATATGCTCATTGAGTAGCGGCAATACTCGCCATGTCACGGTTCCCTTCAACGGGCATTTGGCGGCCATATTTACTCGAGTGTAGCTTTCCCAAAGCTACCCCCGTTGCACCCTCCGTGTATTGCCGCTGTTATTTAATTCGCAGCTAACCTCTAATATCTAACTATCCGCTACCTGTGGAACCCGCTGGTAAATTACAGCTCCACCGCAGCTTATTATTATTATTATTATTACCAGAGGGGAACTACTCGACGTACAATGTTGAAAAGTAAAATAAAATTTTGCAGGCATGCGGTTTGTATTTGAATGGTTATCTTAAAACTTAATTTTTTCAATACTCAATATCTCGTTCATTTATTATAAGCTTCGTTTGGAATTAAAACGAATTAAGAGTCAAAGAGTTAACGACAAATTTTAAAAAGTTAAACACTGACATTAATTACGAAATTTCAAATTTAACAATACTACATTTTAAAGTATCTATCTATGTTTATACCGTAAACTAGTTTTACGCTATAAACATAGATTATCGCCAGTAGCATGTAACGTTTTGAAGACATTACATGCTACCTAAGTAGAAATGTTACACTTTACACATACCATTTGCATGCTAACAAACATAGGTTATGGCAAGCTCTAAAGCTTACACTCGATACAAAATATATACGAATACTTACTTTTGTTTTATCATAGAACTACAACCACGGTACAGTTGCCCTATATGCGGTAACTAAATATTAAATTCAGTTTGTCTGAATAAATTTTTTGTTTAAAATAGCCTGAAGAACATGGAAGACAACCTGCGTACTTAAGCCGCAGTAGTAATCCCATTCATTGGGAAGTTAACGTAAACATATTGTTTTACTAAATTCTGCTTTAAAATAGATTTGCAAGGCTAAACTTAAAACAAAATTTACGAATACATATGGGAAAATTTATTTGGATTACTCTAAATAAAGTTTGATAAAAGCACCAATATATCCTCTCGGTTGCTTTGTTTCGAAAAGTAGTTGTTAAAAGACCCGACTACTAAAACACTTATACTGTTTTGAATACGAAATGATCTTTTGTATTGCTGGGAAACAAAATTGAGCCGGAAACCAAAGTAATGGAGCCATTGAAAACTTCTCAACGCCACTCCGTTAAAAAGTTAATTCTATTATAAGAAAAAGCAAAGTTATTGAATAGACGCTTCGTTTTTTTTTAATATAGTTATTGATTAGAATAGTATGTCCATGGGTATAACGATTCGAGTTTTGATGATTTAGAAGGATTATCGGAGACTATCCACTACTCGGTGCCGCAGGTATACCGAGAAATTATGTAAATGAGGTAATGGGCCGTATTTTGAGAAATTCGAGCGAAGTAATTCTGTTTCCCTTAATATAATCCACGGTTTACAATTTAAACTTCATAATCCTATTTTATTTAATTAAAATTCAACACATAATATATACCTGTAACCGTATTGAGGATTATTCCAATGGTATTTTAAATATTTACGTCTCTGTCCCTCAATTAACTAGTTTGTACAAATCAACATATATAAGAAGGAAAAAAATAAGGAGATGTATTTAAAAGACAGCTGTCGCAAAGTGTAGATGTTTAAATTTGTGAAACAAAGACATGTGGAGACCGTGGAGTACTAATAAAAATAAATATATTCGTGGATAGTAATATTTCGGTAAGTGAAAGTAATAATGCGATAGAAGACGATGTTAAATTTGTAGGAAATCATTGGAGCACTGAAACACAACAGATAATCCGGAATGTATACAATAATTTGAAAGGTGTGAATTATGAGACTAAAGCAGGGACAACAACTAAAACATCGAAATTAACGGAAGTGACTTATAGGACAGTCCAACAAATCATTCAGAATGGTTTATTTATAGGAAAGAAAAGAGAGGGCAAGGGATAATCGGAGACAATTACAACAATATATTGCGGTGTTGTATCACTACGTTGCAGCGCCCTATGAAGGAAAACGGCTTTAAATATCGTTTAGTTAATAGGCGGTGAACAATTATGGAATCTCAAAGACTACGGCTACTGCAGAATGAATGCCTGTCGAATGTGAAGGAATTTAGTGAAGAAAAACGTTTTATTTGCTACTTGGACGAAACGTGGTGTGACACCCATGATATTATAAAAAAAAGATGGGATGATGGTTCAGGAATGTGTTCCTGTTTCAAGAGGGAAAAGAATTATTATTGCACCTGCACAAGTGTAGATGACTGGGTTGGTGATGTATTATTGTCTGCGAAGAACATAAATTCGTCGTAGTTGGATTCTCATGAAGATTTGACAGGTTCCTTCTTTGGAACGTGGTTAGTGAAAAAGCTACCTCGTCTACTACTCGACTATCGTCTTTACCTCCAGAAAGTGTCATTGTTATGAATAATGCCAGTTGTCACTCGTGATAAGTTATTAAAATACCTAATGGGTCAAGTACAAAATCTAAAATATAAAAATTTTTGAATTACCTTTATTTTGAAGTGGATTATTCGAAGAAACAACTCCTCGATGTCTTGCATACACAAATATTTGAGAAGCAGTATTTTATTAATAATGCTGCAGTTGTTGCAAGTTACACAGTATTACGTTTACCTCCATATTACTGTATCTTTAATCCGATAGTGTTGATTTGAAGTTCACTAAAGCAACACATTCGTCGCAAAAATACCGCTCCCACATTTAGCGAAACAACAATAAAGACGATCCAAGAAGCTATATTATTAATAACACCAGGTACTTGGAAAAATTATGTACAATATGTAATCGGTATAGAAGACGAGTATTTACAGTGTACCAAAATTTATAATACATGATGATGAAATTAGTGATTCTGATGACTGAAGCAATATAAAAGTTGTAACTAGAGTGGCGACGTTGCGTGCAGTTTGTCATTGGCGTTACGTTCGATGGCAGGCTAAGTCTCGCATGTGTGTAACTCGCCATGTAGGAGATAGGCAGAGAGCGACGGCAGTACTGGCTAACGAAACCAATTTACAACGAACAATTTAGCAAAATATATCATAATTACATTTATTACATACTATTACAATCGTATCGATAACGTATTTGACGATTAACAAAATATAACTTTCAATTTATCTACGCTACTGCATATATCCGATCGACACTTGGCTGACTAACACTCGCTAGCAAACTGCACCGAACGTCCTCTCTCCCCTCTCTAGTTATAACCGTTAAGGAACAATTCCTTGCAGCAATATACTAATAATAGTATTTAAGTTAATTTTAGTGTTAAACAAATATTTACCCTAACAATGTATATATCAATATATTTTACGATCCAACCTCAATGTTTTTATAATAAACTTTTAGTATCTTTGTGAAGACGTCGCTGCGAACCACCCGTGCTCAAAAGGGATTATAAGGGTTGCGTTACGTTTCTTTTCTGAAAATCGGGTGCTATTTAATAAGTCAAATCCTTATATCTGTGGACAGACCATATAAACTATGCTATCTATTACCCCGAAAAATTGACAATTAAATCTGACAAGGTACCTAAACTCATTATTTTATTTGATTAAGTATTAATTAACGAAAGAGTGACTAGAAAGATTCCACATTTCATTTAATGAATTTTAGCCCCTAATTCTCCAAACATCGCATCGTTTCGATTGCGTGTAAATTGTAGACATCATAAACACTGATAAACTGGTGAGTGTGGCAGTATAAACTTGAATTGTATGCGCTTGGTCTTTCTGCAAAACATATTTTAGTCATGTGATGGTTATATGTCTAATCGTCAACGAAAATCCGCTTAATTGAGATAAATTAAACATCTACAAATGATCTATATGAAGAATGTACCTTTTTCTTGTATACTGTGTGTACGCGTAGCGTTTCCAGATAGAAACTTCTGTACATTTTTAAATTTAATGGCTTTTTAAGTGGTATTTAGAATACCCACCATTAATCTTTCTAGAAAATACTCCATATGTATTTTTGTAATAAACTTCCTCAAGTTACCAATCTATTTGGACCTAGTAAAATAAGATCGATATTTCTATAATAAAATTTGGCCTCGTACTTGGTATATATTGTTTCAAATACTATATTTAGACCTATTACAATATAAGAATAATATGACACACTTACCTTTTATGAATCATAATTTTATAAATTTAACCGCTTACGACGAATATTTTGTTTATACCCTATATATGAAATAAAAAATGCTCGTAGAAATACTTTACCTTTTCTTTGTCGATAACAAAGCACAATAAGTTGTCCCTTTAAAAAGTCAGGTCCGAAAGGGTTAATAACTATAAGAAAAGCGCCAAGAATATGTCCAATTACAGTAGTACAAACGCGCTTTTATTTTCTATGCACTAAATTGGCATTTAAACTGGCTACGAGGATAACTACATTAAGACGAATGGAAAACTGTGAAACTTAAGTAATGAATCGAAACTTCATATATTTAGTATATTATTTAGGATCTAACAGCAATAGAGGAAGTAAACAATAGTAAGAAAGATTCAATTCAAAAATACTTGTGTTCTTCAAGGCTTGGAATAGAAACAAATCATCCAGTACATACTGAAACATAGGGGTTCTCATTTCCCGTAAAATTCAAATTCCGGGATTCCGGAAAAAAAGGGTTCTATTCCCCGGATCCGTTTAGCGTTTAATTATTCTGGGTGAAGTATTTGTTTCAGTAAAAAAAGAATACCGAGTTAAAAAAGATCATTTTTAGTGCCAAAAACAAAAATAAATAAAACAAAAATAAATTCATACCAATTTAAATGAAATATAATGCGAAATGAAAGCTCTTTCGATTTAATTGATATTGTTGGAATGGTCATCAGTGCGTTACATATTTTTTTTATGAATGTTTTCGGTATGTTTCTAACAGCAGATTTATCGACCATAAAAGTTGAGCAAATACATAATACTAAACTTTCGAGTGTGAATAGTTTTGATATCTTAAAAAACGGAAGAATCTTAATAAGAATTAGAGCGATTTTCTGGAAATATGATTTGTTATCCCGGGATAACGGGATGACTTTTCACGTCCAGGATCCCGTTAGCAGGGTTGTTTTAATCATATTTTTGGTCTTTGTTCTCGTAATTATCTTCTTTTATTTGTTATTTTTTCATTTATTGTTGTTTGTTTACTTCAACGGACTTTACTATATTTAATAAATTATACTGCGATACGGGATGAGTAAGATGAACAAGTAATTTTATCAGGCTTACCATGATGTATACAACAGAACACATCAGAAAATTCCTAGGAAACAATCATTTAAAAAATAATGATAATATAGCTTCCTCATGGTATTGATGGAATCATTCACGACAAACGCAACACAAGGAGAGAAAAAATACAGTACCCACGGACATGTTTCTGCCTACCCGGCGTCACCAGCGTGGGTCCGAGGGTATTTTAACTCTAACCTGTACTTCACAGTTAATGTTAAAATAATACCCGGGGAACAGTACCGGCTTTATCTCGCTGCTTTCTAAACGGCAGGTATGTGCTACTTGGCACTAGAGGGCGCCAAGAAATGTCTCTCTTGTCATTTCGAAATGGCACTAACTGTGAGGCAACGGTGGCACAAGGTAGAGTTCAAATACTCTCGGAAACACGGTGATGACGCAGGGTAGACAGAAACATGCCCGTTGGTAGTGTATTTTTTCTCTCCTTGTGTGGCCTTTATAATAAGGCCTGAATAATTCCATCAATACCATAATAAAGTTGTCTTAGCATTATTTGTTTTTGTTAAGTAATTTTATATTCAGTTAATCTGGCAAAAATTGCTATGAACTGGAACATAACAATGTAGATTTTGATTTTGTAGAATCGAAAATATTTGAACTTTGCTCTAAGCAAGGATAGACGGGAAGAACTCTGGAAAGAACTGCTTTGACAGAACATAATATTACTTGAATTACTATATAATGTGTTTCTCTTTACACGAAGACACCTAAATTGTTTAATAATAACCCAATTAGTGTAAAACTTTTACCAGCAATAGTCTTGTGATTTTTCTACTTTTTTTCAAAAAGATATGACGTAAAATTAAACCCTACAAGCCAAATTTTTGCACACTCTTGAAGAGGGAAATTTTTTATAGAAGAATGGAACATTACCTGTAGTGTCAAGATATATTTTTAAACGACAGAGAATTTGTGAAAAAAAATTAGGTTTGCTGATAAGAGTGATGAGGCTATGTTCGCCACTAACGGTGTAGTTTCATGTTAGAACTGCAAATACTGGGCAGTAGAGAACCCACGTTTTGTTATAATTACGTTGTAATTAATTGTAAAAGACAATATTCACAAGAGTTAATACGTGATGCAAAATTTTAAATGTAGAAATCATTGGTCCTTTTTCCTTTTCTAAGGTTTTAAAATTTTTTAAACACCGAATTAATGTGATTTGCCACTCATTGTAAGACAAAAATTGGGATGAAGCCTTAGCTTATAACGCAAAAATAGTCTGCGTATGGTTGAAGGAATTGCCCCTTAAGATAGATAAATCGTAATCATCCGAAAGGTCACCGAGATTGCCCGATATTACATCACTGGACTTTTTTCTTTGGGGAACTATTAAAAATATGTGCATGTATGTAAACCTCCAAACAGAGAGGACCTATGCAAGAGGATCCGACAAGCCTGCCAAGAAATTTCGCCGAAAATGTTACGACGCGTTCTGAAATTGTACTTTGTTCGTGCGTTGTACTGAATAACAGAAGACGAGTAGATAAATATATTCTGCTTCAGGTCGACTTAAATTATGTGTAAATTATGACATGCAAAAGGCTCCCGAGGTTATGACAAGCTATAAAAGCTGCTTACACCTTGTTGAGCCGTCACTACAAAAAAAATGTATTTTCAATTGTTTAGATTATGCGTTGCACACTTGACATTTGAGATAGGAATCTTTTTAAGAGTGTGCATCAAAATGTAGAAAATGTTTTTATTGGATACATTACTTTTTATTTTAATCGCAGTTGGCCAGATTTAGATGCAAAAAAAAGTTCATTCCTACAAAAATAATAATCATAACGGCTTCTATCACTTATCTAATTGCATTATTGTGTATCCATGTAAAGTGAAACACATTGTATATAGTACAATCACAGCAAATAAAGTGCTAGTTGTTGCCAGATTTACCGAATACTAAAAGTAAAACAACAATTTTGCCATAATTCGTGGTAAAGCCATCCTAAAAGTAACAACATAAAAAGGCTAAGAAACAGACGTGATATCTACTAAAAACCAATACATTTAAACAAAGCTAACGTAACTAACTAATTCGAACAAAGTTTGTAATGTGAAGAAATTGCGATTAATAAAACAGATAGAAATAAAGAAAAATAATAACGAACAAAGAACGAAAATACAGGATATAATTAACAATAATAACAGGAACAATTTACGCTGGTAGAATTCTCGTAATTGTGATTGTGTTGCTTAACAACGAGCTCTTCGGATCAGCTTGACAGTAGTTGGGCTTTTTCCTAGCGAACACCAGAACCTCTTATTGACGCATATCATAATATTCTTTAAGCATTCATCTTTCGATTGCCTTTCGGAAAAATGGAAAAACATAGAGGTTGCTCCATTTAAAATAAGAAAGTTGACATCACTCACCGATAACACTCGAAATGTCACTGAACTGGCACTAACACCAGAAATTAGTTCACAAAAAAATAGAAATCGGCCCCTATTTTCCAAAAGCGTTATTTTTGATCGCTAGGATGGCGGAAATACTTATTTGAAGGTGTATTTTAATGTAGCCATTATTTGAAAAAACTTGTCACAATTAAACCCTGAGACTTTAATCCGACTAGAATGATTTTATGCTCCAAATCCAAGAGAACAAACATGTAAAGCTTTTATACACCGAACAAAAAATATTCCTCAAAGTTGCTTAATTTTCTGTCAATATTCCACGTGCGCTATACAAAGTGCTTTAAACTTCCCACAAAAACTTCAGGTAGCGTTGTTCTCAAAAAATGGTCTCGGTGTTTTAATTTCTTATGGTTCATTTAAAGTAGAGGGTGTCGAAAAACTTATTTATTATAAATTCATGCTGGTACTGCTCAAGATGCAATTAAAAATTGAATTTAATAGTCCAATCACAAAAATAACTTGCAGAAAAAAAAATTAAGTGCGCCAGCAAAGTCAGTAGCCAATATTTCATCTACAACTTCTTCTAAAATTGAAGCTTTGAATTATGATTCAATGGTAACTCACTCATTTATTGTTAAAACTAAGTGCAGTTAGCACGGTACCTCAACATGTAACCAATCAACTATCGCCTCTATCATAGTTCACACTAAGTGACCACAATTAACTGCTTCCCGCTCGGTTAGTTTCGCCTCGGTGTAGTCTACACGTTCAATTACTGTGACCTACCAACTTCCCTTCTGCTGAAGAAATCATATATGGTTCTAGGCCAAATGTTGAGTTTTTGATCAACACAATTCAAAGCTGGAACACGTTTAATTTTAACAATAAGTGAGTTTGTAAATTCTCAATAAGGCTAAAAAATAATTAGAAGTGCTAATAAATTATTAGATATTTGAATTACATCAGAGAGTGTTGCAGTATTGAGTAAATATTAACCGGTCAAAATATTTTAAATTATTTTTCTCTAATTTGTTCACAGCTGTGATAATCAAGACTCCTTAATAGCATTTCTGCATAGACACGGTCGCATGGAGAAACTGGACGCTTATTGCGGCAACACCTTACCAACGCCAATAATGTCTAATGGACCTCGACTAAAGTTAGAACTGCATAGCGTTCACGGTTCCAGATATTCCAGAGGATTTAAAGCTACCTATAGCTTCATCGAAAGTATTATTGCGCTTCCTATATCTCATTCGCTATCAAATACTATAAACTAGAAACAAATATTTTTTAGATTTTGGTATAAAAATGGGCAAGCAGCTAGCAAACCATTCATGTGCCTTTGAATTTAGTTCGAATAGGTCGAGAAATGGATTCTTTCACAGCCCAAATTACCCTGGCTTCTACCCGAGAGATACCGAATGCCATTACTTTTTCTACGGGAATATAGAAAAAGTCCACCTGCACTTCAATTATTTCGACGTGGAAGGAGTTCTGCCGTGAGTGAAACGATTTTTTTCATTGAATCTGGCGCATAGACGAGCATCGTTTCAGTCGTACTTCGTATTGCTTTATCGCTTTTTCATGACATTGCACGCCTTTTAAAACGAATACGAAATTATATTCCCATCAACGTAACTTTCGAAGTCTGTTTAATGTAAAATGAATAAACACATCAATACCTTATTTTGCTTCAGCTTATTTAGAAGTGAAAATGACTTCGCCTTTGCAATTTTACATCTGTAATTAGAGTAGTCATCATAGAATAGAAATGGCCTTATCTAAAAAAATCGAAACATTGCATGCACTATACGAGAGAAATACACGATTTATTGTCTCTGGTACAATAGATTTTGATCGATGAATCTACTGTTCCTCTGCAAGTTTCTAGAGTCTATAGCTAGTTTTGTTCGAAATTTATTAGCTTTAATCTAGGCTACTTATTTACATTTGCCTGAAATAATAGTAAATAATATTACTTACTATTAAGCGGGGCCTATATTTAGGCACTTGCAACTATCATGACGAAAAAAATTATTTGTTTGGCGTATTATTAGGTACAGGTAGGGACTCCACAGTTCCATGATAATGTGAAATTGAACACAATGTTACACAATAAAAAGGGTATTAAAAGATGAGTCTCTTCTTCGTTGTATATCAAGAATATCATGTTGACATTATATCAGTTTCCATTGCCAATTTCGGCAATACCACAACTACCTATATTAAAAATAGAATACCTGCTGGTTACGACACTTCCTCGAAAACAAAGCATACGAAACTATCCCAACACAACACACTATATTTTTTAAGAGGTTCAAGGTGGAAATCAACAAACATTTCGATTAATTTCTTCCAGTGGCATGATGGTAATTATTACGACTCCGCAAGGATTGTTAATTAATTACCGCTTGAACACATTGTTGCAAACTAAGATTATGCCGATCTTATATCAAAACCTTGTGAAAGCAAAAAGAACGGCGATACTCATCTGCCTGTGTTGAAATTCTTAAGCAGTTTCTCTGTTTTCCAGATATTGCTTCGGGTCATAATGATTTACTCCACAAGCTGGGGAATCATTTACAAAGTAATTCGTTTTTTCAGTTAAATATATAACCATTGCCTACGGTTCGCCAATATCCGTTTATTCTTCAAACAAAGATGAAATTAAATGCTACATATTGCTAATATTTGTAACTTCATCTACAGGATGGCATAACTACTTAGGAAAGGCACTTTCAGAGTTCAATGAAACTATGGTGGTTTGAAGACCTTCAGGTAGCTTTGTTCTCTTGTAAGAAATTTGGTTTTGCAAATCCGGAGTTTTTGCATTCTTCTTTAATTATTTCCTATTAGATGTTCATAAAAA